>JAVJIF010031893.1:132500-384279 GCA_038442645.1 Agave tequilana | reverse complement strand
GAGGGGTGAATAGATGTACTAGCTAATCTAATGATAATTATGCGGAATTTAAAATTATTTATGCAAACTAAAACTATTAGCTAACACACAAGGTATAACACAAGAGTGTAGCCGAATTCCCGGAGAAGGGCTCTGAACTATCTCCTCAAGATTCCTCTAGATTAAGAGTTGAGGTGTCACTATGACTCTCTCTTTATTGAATACAAGTGTGAGAAAACAATCACAAGCATATATTCAATTAAGCACAAAATATGTAAAGCATATAAGAGATATGAACAGTAAACATAAGAAAGATGTAAAACACAGTGAGAGAGAGAAAGAGCAATCGCAAACACGGGAGAATTATTTCGAAATTTGAGCACCCTTGCTCTACGTCCCCGCCTTCAACACTACGAAGGATTTCCACTAAAATCAATCCCGCGAGATCACTCGGTGTCGTAACACCTACAATCACACTAGAACTCCGGACCCGCAAGTCCCTCACTTGTCGTCGCAAGAATAACACACGCAAGCACACTAGCTTGCCGAGATCGCACTTCTACACTGAGCTCCCACAAGAACTCATCACAACACGAACCCGCAAGTTCACTTCCTCAAATACAAGATGAACACTTGTGATCTCAACACTTTGATCACCTAAAACACTCTTACAACAAAACTCCTATAGGATTGATAAAGCAATGGAAACCTCAAGTATGTGTGAGAAAAACTTGGATAGATTTGTCTGAAAAACTCAAGAAAACTCTTTAGAAAACACTCTTGAAAACTTTCCTTTTGATATGGAAATATTTCCCTAAAACAAGTAGAGAAAACCTCTAAAAGAGATGGGAAAAACTTGCTTTGAAACCCGCTCAAAATCATGTGTCAAACAACCCAAAACAGTCCCCATTAAATAGGCTTCAAAATATCGTCGTTGAGTCAAACTGCAGGTCAAAATGACCTGTCGGTCGACCGGCCAACGGTCAAAATCTGACCGTTGGGGCCTGCCGATCGACCGCCCGGTCGACCGCTCGGTGGGCTAGACCTGCCGATCGACCGCCCGGTTGACCGGGCCAGATCCAATGAGTAAAGCTCTTTAGACGATCGACCGGTCGGTTGACCGGGCCTTAGCATTTGACCGCCCAGTAGACCGGCCCTCAAGCCAAATGGCCGTGCACGTATCTGTGCACATCGATCGACCGCCTCGGTCGACCGACTTCTGTATCTGTCGACCGCGCGGTCGACTGGCAGAAGGCCTAGTCAGCAAATATTGGGATTAAAACTTAGTTTATAATTTTTTTATAAATCTCATAAAATCACTAAAAATTTACAAAAATAAATTCATTGAAATACTTTGAAGTATAAATATGTGTGATCAAAAATCAACACATATTACAAACTGTCATGCCCCGCTTCCCAAAAATACGTGAAAACGGAGTCGCGACGAGAGTCGGCAACGTATATACGCGAGGAAAATACCCCACGTATACACGCTAAGCTTAAAGTAAACTGAACAAGTTATAAATCTGAACCATAATAATCAACGATCATTGCAATAATACATATAAAGGCTACACATGATCTCAAATGAAATAAGGAATAGAATAGAAGCGAAGTGTGATATACATGAATCAAAAATAATAGCAGGAATAAAGGCAAGAATACTAGAATCAAAAAGAGAGGTTCCAGCTCCTCACGACGCGTACGATCACACGAACACCTAAACAATATGAGAAGATATCCAATACACTGGACATGTGAATTTAGGGTCGTCAGAAGCGACCTAATGAGTGTACGTGTAAAGAAAAATGTGCTCGTGCATAAAAAAAGCAATAATAACATATAAACTGGAATAAAGGATAACAAAAATAATCAATATGAAGACCAAAGCTATGAACAATGTATAACTGGTATTATGATAAAGGAAATCACTAATGTCAAGATGTGTAACCTATCATATGTCACTAGTCTGGTATACAATTCGGTCATGTGTACAATCATATGTCTATCATAACATACATATATGCATAGTCAGGTGATCACAATTAGTTACAATATACTATAAATAATTTATTATCATTTATTATGTCAGCGAACACCAATTGCCACCTGTAATAGACGCATCCCATACTACGCCTATTACACGTGTCAATCAGGGTCTTGAATTATTGAAACTGATCGGTAGGAGACATTGTCTATGCTTTAGGTGGGTTCTGTACATACCCGAACCATGGCCCAATCACCTGGCGCTGAACCATGTCCTACTGCTAGGTAGTCAATAACAATAACAATAACAATGTGTCAATAACAATGACAATATGAACAATACGGGATGTCAGTCATCCCCCAGAACCCTGCAGTGGAACCATATCTCGGCTGCGTAACCTGTATCTTAGGTCCATCCAAAATACAGACGCTGTCTCCTCCATCAATTTTCCAATCCCAGTGTCAGTTGTTAATTTACATTATTATTTATAACAATCAATATCCATGTTATTTCAATTACTGGGATGATACGGTGATAGTAACAACATCAATGATGTAACAATAACAATGTGAACAATATTACCGTGTAAATGGTAGAACAATAGAACAATGTATATGTTATGGTCTGACAATATTTTCCTAGTAACTTTCAATAACATGAATTCAGTAACAAGTTCGGATATTAGTGCTGTCGCGGTGGAGGAGTAGCCACAGCCGGCTGTTGGGCTCTGGACGGCTATGGAGTCTGGGCTGCCACTGTGCTTGGATGGCTCGATGGAGAGGGGCACACGGAGATGGGGTTGCAAAGTTTGGGTGCTGCGGTTGGGGGAAGTTGCGGCAGGCCTGAAGGAGATGGGATCCGGTTGCTGTGGCTTGATGGAGGGTTCGCTGGATGCGGAGAGGAAGCCCTGGGGATGGTGGGGGCCTGGGGGCCTGATTGCCGTGGAAGGGAGGAGATGACGGCTGTGATGTTGAAGAGGAGGAAAAGATTAGGTTTAGGGTTTGTAATTGAGTTTAAATAGGAGATTAGATATAGGGTTAGTGGGTAATGGGTTTTGGGTATAATGGGTATAGATTGGGTTTGTGTAAATGCTAATGTGATAATAGGATTAATAGGTATGGATCAAGATAATGGGTATGAATTAAGAATCAAAGGGAGTAGGAAATGATACTACTATAAATAACAAACATAATAGTAATAATAAAATAAGATAATAACAATAAAAATAATAATAACTTTATTAATAATAATAGCACTAATAACAATAATAAAAATAATTAATAATGAAATGATAATAGAAATATCCACTACCAATAATATCAATCAATAATAATAATAATAGAAATAATAGCAATATGTATTTAAAAATATTGATAAGAAATATTGGTATTACATATATAAAGCCAAATAATTATTTACTAGTACAAAATAATTTGTGTATTTAATAATAAAAATTCATAAATCAAGTTATTAAAAATAAAAGTATATCAAAATTAATAAATACATAGAAAAATAAAATACCATATTTTAAACTAGGGATATTACACAAACTTTTTGAACCATTTTTGTAATAAATTTTGCCTTAAACAAAAATCTGTATTTTTCAAAATCAATCTTTAATTTGAAAAACGATTTTTTTAAAACTTCTCCAAATACAATAAGAAAATATTTTAAATACTTTTGAAGCTTAGTGTATATAGATATGATCCATACACATATAAGATGAAATATCTATGTTTTTGACAATAAACTCTAAAAATAAGTTTTGATAAATACAAAATTCAAACATATGATATAGAATCACCAAATAAGTTTTTCTAAACATTTAAAATAACAATGTGTATGGATGAAATCCAAAACACATATAAACTTGTTTTGATGAACTCTAATCAAGAAACACAAGGATGTATATTTTAAAGCTCAAAAACTAAGACGGTATTTTCTAAAATCAAAACTGTTTTATGAAAACACATATAAATTTTGTGTGCGTGTGTATACGAGCTTGAGAAATTCACAACTAATCTATCTTTTACATCTTGTTTAAAAGAAAAATCTTAACACTTACAAACATGACACAAGTCTTCATGAAAATCTTCTTTTGAAAATCTTCTTCTCCTACTTGACTTGGTCCAAACCTTGATCAATGAGTTAGACTCCTCTTGAGTACTTGATGCGATCTTGATGCGTGAGCTCTTGAATCAACACGTGCTGCCTTCAGAATTTGACTTCGAATATTTTATTGAAACTAAACACTACTAAGATCTTGTTCAAATATCTGAAACTACATAAACACAAGATCATTAGTACTATAACTACATGAGTTAATCATCATCAAAACTAGAGTGATGGGCTTTTGGGCCAACAATCTCCCCCTTTTTAATGATGACAAAACTTATGGAGTTATATATGCATGAATTAAAAATAAGCTTCATTGAAGCTCCTCCTTAACTCATGCATAGCAATAAACAAATAGATATTCAATGAAAGTGCATAAACTAAACAAACATATATGCATAAACAGAGATATAAACATGCATATATAAACTCTCAAAATTCTTCTCCCCTTTTTGTCAATTCATCAACAAAGGGGTAAAGACAAACAAACAATAAAGATGTATATGCGATATACATTCATGAAGAGGAGAGACGTAAAGTTAGCTCCCCCTACATACTTCATTACATGGAGAAGAGATGACTAGACGCTAACCCACATAAAACATAATATACAATGTATAGATGTAGACGTTAAGTTCCCCTACACACGTGTATCACGTAAAGAAGAGAGGTCAAGCACCTAAATGTGAGATACACTGTAACCCCCTGATCCCCGGTGTACGTATCACCGTATCGGTACGCGATACGACGTTCAAAATTGATTTGACCTCCGTGGTAGTCCGATCGAGCTGATTTCAGTTTCAAAAATCATTTTCTAATATTTGAGATTTTTCAGGATTTTCTGGATTATTTTAGAAAATCTCCGTAGTCGGTGTCGACCGATACCGATTACCGGCCTTCCGATTTTTATTTCACAAACGGAGTAGAATTTTGAGAATCTGCTTTCACCATATGTCTTAAAATCACATGTGCTACGTTTGGATATTTTTGGGGATTTTTTCTGAATTTATCAAAAATCCGGCCAAACCGGTGTCGCCCGTATCGGCGAGACACTCCGGGATTTTTAATTTGCAAACCGGATCGAGTTTCTGCAAACCGTCTTCATCTTACGTCTCAGGATAATATTTCCTATTTTCTATAATTTTTGGGTACCGTTCGGAGCTGGTCGGATATCGGGCCAATTTAATAATAATAAAATATTACATTTTTTTAAACTTTCTTTTCTTTTCTTTTCTTCCTCCTTCCAGCGACTTCCCCACCGCCTTTGACTCTCCACCGTCTCTCTCCCCCTCTATTTAAATCTCTTTCCCTCTCTCTCTATCTTCCCTAATTCTCTCTCTATAATTCCTTCTCTCTCTTCCCTCTCACACACACTCTCTCTCCCTCTCTCTAATTAAGCCCTAATCCATTTCCCCCTCTCTAAACTCCCCTCTCCCTGTTCCACGGCCGGCGTCACCGCACGCCCACAGCCGACGCCGCTGCGTACCCACGGCCGGCGCCGCCGCGCCCGGCCGGCCGCCGCCGCCGCCGCCGCCGCCCAACCCCTCCTCTTCTTCTCCTTATTTTCATTTTCTTCTTTTTCCTTTTCTTTTCTCCTTTTTCTCTCTCTCTCCCCCTCTTTTACTTTCTCTCCGCACCCTCTCTCTGTCTGGAGCACGGCCGCGCCGCCGGCGGCCGGGACCGCCGCCGGCGGGCCCCACCTTGCAGCCGGCAGCAGGGCTGGCCGGCTTGCGCGCAGCAGCAGCAACAGATGCTGCTGCCGTTGCTGTTGTTGTTGGGTTCGGGTGAAACCCGAACCCAATAACTAATTGGGTTGGGTTTTACACCCGACCCAATAGCCCATACCCATTACCCATTTAGTTTAAGTTACGGGTTTGGGTTTGGATCTAAACCCGACCCGTTAACCCGTCAACCCGCATCCAAACCCATTAAAGGTAACTTTACAGAAAACCCCCTGGTTCAATTTCTTAATTGCATTTGAATTCTTTTTATTTGCATATTTAACCCATTTTCATTACTTTTAGTATTCGGGCGATATCTGGAAAATCCGGACTCCGATTCGGGCGATTCTGGATCCGTTGCGATCGTGGGGAAGAGAGCTACCATTCTATGGCTAGTTTGTGAGTGTTTTACTTTTCTAAATTTTATTTATTTATTCATGTTTATTAAAGTCATGAATAATTGCTATAGTTACGAAATCGTAATTATGGATTAAATAATAGAACTGTTAAATCCTAACTTAACTCGAGAAACGGCATGTGTTATAAACATAGACATAACGATAGATGATCAATTAAAGAATCACTAGACACAGTCACTGCATGGATAACTAGTATGGTTCCACCCTAATGCTACATGGACACGAAGACACGCGTACTTCATTATGCGGGATCTTGTCACTATTACACTATCACCCTGACCGACCCACTGGTACACTAAATACCGTAGTGCATGTATCGGTTACACTGGATATCGGTATTTCATGTACACCATTACATAGATACTGAGATTCACGACACTAATACTGCATGTCTGTGACCTACCAATATACGGATATTCTAGGACACTGGATACCGTCATTTATATTGATATCCTCGTTACATGGACGCACTGATCACTGTTATGACATGCACGTGCACAGAGATATTACACGGCGTATTACCACACATAGATGTTCCACTGGTACACTGATAGACCACTGCACGGACTATTGCATTTCATGTTTACATATCACGGTTACACATGCCTGCATTTCATGTTTACATATCACTGTTACACATGCATGTCATGTTCTATATCCCTGTCACACATGCCTATATGGTCTCTCTATCTTCTTGTCATATGGATCACCGTGCATCTTATATGTATTATGTTCCATGGTACCGTAGTCATGTTATAGGATTGTTTCCTGTTACTGATATGGATATTCCCGTTACTGGACATGAGAGCTGTTGATATGCGATATGTGGAATTCCACATCTACTGTTCCCGTTTCCCGTTATATGAGTCCCGTTATATTGTTCTCGATTCCCGTTATATTATTCTACGCTATCAACAGAGCTCTGGTCCAGTTATCATGTTACCCGTATCATGTATTGTTATTTGTTCTTGTCACATTGTATACTTGACATATCAGATAATAATGGTAACTTGGGTATGGGGGAGACTTGACGGTTGATTAGATCTTATCGGGTGATGTACTGGATCCATATTGTTAGTCCCACTGCAGGGGACGGTAGTGTTACCTACCACTAGCTCCATGAGCTCCCGTTACTTGATTCGTGCTCCCCTCTTAGCGGAGGGCCCTGGTCTTAGAGCCAGGGGTCCGTTTAAGGCCGTGATCCCGGGTATGCACGGGATACATCCACCCGATAAGAACTCCTCGACCATGGGTTTCCAATTAACATAATAAAACAGTATACACAATAGTGACGTTGGGAACACTTGTTATTTGGTCACTCTCTCGTCTGGATAATGGTACCCGTAGGCCATGTCCGGATGGGTTCGACTGGAGTGCGGGCTCCAGTATGAACTGCCAGTGGTATGGGACACTGGAAGAGACTGATTAAAATATCAGGTGGTACTGATTTCTACTATTGTGTCAATCACATGACTTGCCTGATACATGTATACTAACTTGTTACTGTTCCTGTTATTTTGTCTGCTATCATGTTCACTGTGATCTTGCTTACCTGTTACTGTTCCTGTTCATGTTATTGTATCCGCTATCATGTTACCTGTAGACTTTGCCACACTACCTGATACCTATGGTGGCATACTACTCATGCACATGTACACCTTGCATCACATATATTCTGTTTTGCATTGCTTATATGCTATTTAGACACAACATAGTAGCATGTTCATATTGATATGCCCACCTGCATGTTCATTTACATCACTACCATGTTCACTGCTTTTACGTCACCGCTAGATAACATTATTTATTATATAAATTAGATATGATTATAGTCATGACCTGATGATAACAGGCTAGGTAGTGATGGTACCAAAAGATGACATGTTTATATATTTCCACTGCTTCCTATATGCTTATGATATAATATCACTTGTACCACATCATGTATTATATATTAGTATCGTGCTTGTATTATTATGTATATATTACTGCCTCCTTCATTTTACCACTCACTAGGTCGCTTTCTGACGACCCTGGGTTTGCGTGCCCAGATTGGAGATCCGAGTTCTCGGAGTAGCAGAGAGTGCCTTGGCGTGACATAAGAGATTCCTCATCTGGCCTATTCATAGGTATCCTGGGCATTTATTTCTGTTATCTTATTTGTCCCTATTTTTCATATCTATTATGATCGCTGACCTATTTCTGCAGGTATTCTTGTACTTATTTCATGCTGAAACCCATGTCTATATGGAGGTTATGTACTGTACTGAGGCTTAACGTACGCGTGAGCGTGTTTTCACCTCGCGTATGTACGTCGCCATAACGTTTCCGTATCTTTAGGATCGGGGCGTTACATAGTGGTATCAGAGCCTAGGTTCACACCTGGTGTGGGTAACCACCTGGGTCAATCCTCGGGCTCTTACTAACAGTACAATCAGATTCAGATTAACTGATCTGTATCCGAATTTGGGATTCCAGCAACGAGTACAAGAATACCATGACTTGACAATTCATTTCTTGACTCGTTTGTATTCCTTCTTTCCTTCCAGTTGTCAACCAGAACATCCGTTTTCCTTCTCTTTTTCTTACATCGTCTTGCTTCCCATCTGTTAGGATAAGTTCACTACCATACTTCTCCATTCTGAGTTCCTTCTAGATATCAGAGTGCGCAGCGGAAGTATCGTGGACCCCTAACCTTTGGGCTTTGGGGTTGGAAATATTGTTCTCACACCTGAATAGAAATTGCGAGGACGCAATTTTTGTAAGGTGGGGAGAAATGTAACCCCCTGATCCCCGGTGTACGTATCACCGTATCGGTACGCGATACGACGTTCAAAATTGATTTGACCTCCGTGGTAGTCCGATCGAGCTGATTTCAGTTTCAAAAATCATTTTCTAATATTTGAGATTTTTCAGGATTTTCTGGATTATTTTGGAAAATCTCTGTAGTCGGTGTCGACCGATACCGATTACCGGCCTTCCGATTTTTATTTCACAAACGGAGTAGAATTTTGAGAATCCGCTTTCACCATATGTCTTAAAATCACATGTGCTACGTTTGGATATTTTGGGAGATTTTTCTGAATTTATCAAAAATCCGGCCAAACGGGTGTCGCCCGTATCGGCGAGACACTCCGGGATTTTTAATTTGCAAACCGGATCAGTTTCTGCAAACCGTCTTCATCTTACGTCTCAGGATAATATTTCCTATTTTCTGTAATTTTTGGGTACCGTTCGGAGCTGGTCGGATATCGGGCCAATTTAATAATAATAAAATATTACATTTTTTTAAACTTTCTTTTCTTTTCTTTTCTTCCTCCTTCCAGCGACTTCCCCACCGCCTTTGACTCTCCACCGTCTCTCTCCCCCTCTATTTAAATCTCTTTCCCTCTCTCTCTATCTCCCCTAATTCTCTCTCTACAATTCCTTCTCTCTCTTCCCTCTCACACACACTCTCTCTCCCTCTCTCTAATTAAGTCCTAATCCATTTCCCCCCTCTCTAAACTCCCCTCTCCCTGTTCCACGGCCGGCGTCGCCGCACGCCCACAGCCGACGCCGCCGCGCCCCCGCCGGCGCCGGCGCCGCCGCCCAACCCCTCCTCTTCTTCTCCTTATTTTCCTTTTCTTCTTTTTCCTTTTCTTTTCTCCTTCTTCTTTCTCTCTCTCTCTCCCCCTCTTTTACTCTCTCTCCGCACCCTCTCTCTGTCTGGAGCACGGTCGCGCCGCCGGCGGGCCCCACCTTGCCGCCGGCCAGCAGGGCTGGCCGGCTTGCGCGCAAGCAGCAGCAACAGATGCTGCTGCCGTTGCTGTTGTTGTTGGGTTCGGGTGAAACCCGAACCCAATAACTAATTGGGTTGGGTTTTACACCCGACCCAATAGCCCATACCCATTACCCATTTAGTTTAAGTTACGGGTTTGGGTTTGGATCTAAACCCGACCCGTTAACCCGTCAACCCGCATCCAAACCCATTAAAGGTAACTTTACAGAAAACCCCCTGGTTCAATTTCTTAATTGCATTTGAATTCTTTTTATTTGCATATTTAACCCATTTTCATTACTTTTAGTATTCGGGCGATATCTGGAAAATCTGGACTCCGATTCGGGCGATTCTGGATCCGTTGCGATCGTGGGGAAGAGAGCTACCATTCTATGGCTAGTTTGTGAGTGTTTTACTTTTCTAATTTTATTTATTTATTCATGTTTATAAAGTCATGAATAATTGCTATAGTTACGAAATCGTAATTATGGATTAAATAATAGAACTGTTAAATTCCTAACTTAACTCGAGAAACGGCATGTGTTATAAACATAGACATAAAGATAGATGATCAATTAAAGAATCACTAGACACAGTCACTGCATGGATAACTAGTATGGTTCCACCCTAATGCTACATGGACACGAAGACACGCGTACTTCATTATGCGGGATCTTGTCACTATTACACTATCACCCTGACCGACCCACTGGTACACTAAATACCGTAGTGCATGTATCGGTTACACTGGATATCGGTATTTCATGTACACCATTACATAGATACTGAGATTCACGACACTAATACTGCATGTCTGTGACCTACCAATATACGGATATTCTAGGACACTGGATACCGTCATTTATATTGATATCCTCGTTACATGGACGCACTGATCACTGTTATGACATGCACGTGCACAGAGATTTACACGGCGTATTACCACACATAGATGTTCCACTGGTACACTGATAGACCACTGCACGGACTATTGCATTTCATGTTTACATATCACGGTTACACATGCCTGCATTTCATGTTTACATATCACTGTTACACATGCATGTCATGTTCTATATCCCTGTCACACATGCCTATATGGTCTCTCTATCTTCTTGTCATATGGATCACCGTGCATCTTATATGTATTATTGTTCCATGGTACCGTAGTCATGTTATAGGATTGTTTCCTGTTACTGATATGGATATTCCCGTTACTGGACATGAGAGCTGTTGATATGCGATATGTGGAATTCCACATCTACTGTTCCCGTTTCCCGTTATATGAGTCCCGTTATATTGTTTTCGATTCCCGTTATATTGTTCTACGCTATCAACAGAGCTCTGGTCCAGTTATCATGTTACCCGTATCATGTACTGTTATTTGTTCTTGTCACATTGTATACTTGACATATCAGATAATAATGGTAACTTGGGTATGGGGGAGACTTGACGGTTGATTAGATCTTATCGGGTGATGTACTGGATCCATATTGTTAGTCCCACTGCAGGGGACGGTAGTGCTACCTACCACTAGCTCCATGAGCTCCCGTTACTTGATTCGTGCTCCCCTCTTAGCGGAGGGCCCTGGTCTTAGCAGCCAGGGGTTCGTTTAAGGCCGTGATCCCGGGTATGCACGGGATACATCCACCCGATAAGAACTCCTCGACCATGGGTTTCCAATTAACATAATAAAACAGTATACACAATAGTGACGTTGGGAACACTTGTTATTTGGTCACTCTCTCGTCTGGATAATGGTACCCGTAGGCCATGTCCGGATGGGTTCGACTGGAGTGCGGGCTCCAGTATGAACTGCCAGTGGTATGGGACACTGGAAGAGACTGATTAAAATATCAGGTGGTACTGATTTCTACTATTGTGTCAATCACATGACTTGCCTGATACATGTATACTAACTTGTTACTGTTCCTGTTATTTTGTCTGCTATCATGTTCACTGTGATCTTGCTTACCTGTTACTGTTCCTGTTCATGTTATTGTATCCGCTATCATGTTACCTGTAGACTTTGCCACACTACCTGATACCTATGGTGGCATACTACTCATGCACATGTACACCTTGCATCACATATATTCTGTTTTGCATTGCTTATATGCTATTTAGACACAACACAGTAGCATGTTCATATTGCATATGCCCACCTGCATGTTCATTTACATCACTACCATGTTCACTGCTTTTACGTCACCGCTAGATAACATTATTTATTATATAAATTAGATATGATTAGAGTCATGACCTTATGATAACAGGCTAGGTAGTGATGGTACCAAAAGATGACATGTTTATGGATGCACTGAATTCATCGAATCTCGAAGACACTCTCTTATTGGAGAGGAAGAAGAACACGACCACTGATGAAGAGTGGGCGAAGATGAATAGGTCGGCATGTGGCTTAATACGTTCATGCTTGTCGCAAGACATAAAATATCTTACACAACATGAGACGTCTGCAAAGCATCTGTGGGAAACCCTTAAGAAGAAATACTTGACGAAGAGTGTTGAGTTAAGGTTACAGCTTAAGAGTAAGCTGTACAGATTTCAGATGAAGAAGGAGAGCACAGTGAATGAGCACATCAACCGATAACGAAGCTTCTTACAGTCTTGATGAACGTGGATGTCATTGTAGAAGAGGAGGACAAGGCGATCATCTTCCTGAATTCACTCCCGGAGGAGGAGTATGAGACATTCACACTGACCTTTATCAATGGTAGGCAGACGTTGGACTACCATGAGGTTTCGTCTACACTGACAAGTTATGAGATGAGAAGAAGGAGAGACATTCTTCTCAGTCAAGCTCATCGGCGGAGGCACTGGAAGTAAGAGGCAGGGGTTCATCGAGGAAGGGCAAGGAAGAAAGGAAGATCAAAGTCCAGGCCGGGTTTCAGGGATCTGAAAAGAAATCAGTGTGCCTTCTGCAGAGAGACAGGGCACTGGAAAGTGGACTGTCCGAAGTTCAAGGGGAAGAAGGAGTCGAAGGCTGAAGCAAATCTATCAAAGGTGACGAATACTCAGAGGAGTAGTTCACAGGCAGATGGATCAGATTCGGACTCGTCAGGTTTCTCGTTTTCAGTCAGTTCTCCCATCATTAGTAACTCATGGAAAGATGAGTGGATTCTGGATACAGGTACAACATACTATACGTGCTCTAATCGGGGCTGGTTTTCAAACTTTGAGAAGCTGGAGGAGTGTTCGGTCGTTATGGGCGATGATCACTCATGAAACATGGAGGGTGTAGGTACAATCCGAATCAGGATGTTTGATGGGATGGTAAGGGAGCTGAAGGGAGTGAGGTATGTACCTCAGCTGAAGAGAAATCTAATCTCCGTGGGAACTTTGGAAGCATCGGGCATGGTGATATCTGTTCGAGATGGCGATCTCAGGATGATCAAGGGCTCGATGGTGGTGATGAAGGGCGTCCGCCGAGAAAATCTCTACTACAAGAAGGGTAGTACGATTGCGGATCAGGTGGAGACTTCGAGTTCCTCAGATGATGGTGGCCCGGAGGTCTGGCAGGGAAAGGTCGGACAGGAAGAAGAAAAGTCTTTGCGAGCTCCTGCAAAGATGGAATCGTTGGAAGGTGCTGCTACCTGCAAGTTGGAAGGTGAACACAACGTTCTGGACAAGAAGAAGGTGAGATTCAGCACTAGTACTCACTGCAATGAAGGTCTTCTTGATTGTGTTCACATGAGCGTATGGGGACCTGCTAAGACGGTATCGCTTGGAGGTCACAGGTACTTTGTCTCTTTTGTTGATGGTTCATCTAGGCAGGTTTGGATACATCCCATGAGACAAAGGGGTGAAGCCCTAAATGTGTTGGTGAAGTGGAGAGGAAGAATGGAGAGGCAGATAGGTAGGAAGATAAAGGAGCTGAAGATTGGTAATGTTGGAAAGGACATGAACCAATTCCTACGATTTGGCCAGAACACCGGAATTGTTACTCACTTTACAACAGGTACAAATGATTTGGCTAAAGACGTAGTCCGTTCCTTGCTGGAGGAGGTTCGGCGGTTGTTGTCTAATGCAGGATTAGACAGGTCATTTTGGGCTGAGGCGACTGAGTATGCTAGCCATCTCATGAACAGATCGACTGTGATAGGAGGTAAAGCTCCATTGGAAATTTGGTCTGGAAAAGCTGCTCAAGATCATGATGTGCTGCGGGAGTTTGGAAGTCCGGCCTACTAGTGCCAAGAATGGCAAGGTGAATCCGCGAGCAAAGAGGTTTGTCTATTTGGGCGTCAAGAGAAACAGCTACAGGCTGTGGGACCCCGAAGACAAGAAGATCGTGATGAGCAGAAGTGTCACTTTTGGAAAGACTTTAGTGTTGAAGTCCACCGTCTCTCAGCAGGTGGAGAGGACGAAGACCAAGGTAGGATCGCAGCGGGTGGAGGTTGATGCTACTCCATCATCTCCAGTTGGTTCGGCATTTGAGGAGACTTCATCGGAGGTGACACCGGGTGGAGATAATGAAATCAAGGTTGATGCTGAACAGGTTGAAGATATTGCTGAGGATGTCGAGTTGTTTGCAGCCAT
This sequence comes from Agave tequilana, assembly GCA_038442645.1. Taxonomy (NCBI): domain Eukaryota; kingdom Viridiplantae; phylum Streptophyta; class Magnoliopsida; order Asparagales; family Asparagaceae; genus Agave; species Agave tequilana. Next base: position 369,744 of record JAVJIF010031893.1, on the reverse strand, counting down.
TAGAGCCAAGGTAAAACCACGCTTGTGGATAAAGAAGCATGAATCTCAAGCTTGTGATCGCGACAACTGAAGTTGAAGGCCGTTGTTCTCCATGATGGTCGTGAGGAGGTTCATTTGACTTAGTCTGACAGGTCCGCTGCTGCAAATATAGGTACCAGTGCTTGAGCTTGATGAAGCACATTTCAATGAACTACGGTTGGCTTGATCCTTTTGGGCAAAGGTACGTGGCAGCCTTAAAGGCGCAGCCATTTGGTGATGCAACTCTTATGAAGCTATTTGGGTTCTCGAGAAACTGTGTGGATCTTCACGTAGAGGTGAAGAGTTGTGGCCGATGGAACTCCACGTAGAGGTGGAGAGGTTTCACGTAGAGGTGAAGTGTTGTGGCCAGTTAGACTTCACGTGGTGGTGAGGTGTTGTGATCTCGATGAACAGGTTGATCTTCCGGTGAGAAGATGTTGAGCTTGCATAAGGAGGGGTGTGCATCCAGTTGAAGCCGATGATGTTTGGTGTGCTCTACGCAGACTTGGTTGGACCGTTAGTGGAAGACAGGAAGACTAGATAGAGCTGGTCAGTTGGAGAGTCAGTGTTGACTCGTGAGAAAGTCTTTGTGAGGTCGTGAAGTTGTGGAGTAGAAGTCACAGTTTGGTGATCGGCATGTATGAAAATTCTCCTAAGGTGAAGTGCAGGGAAGGCATGTGCGATGTTTTCTATGGATAGCTGAGCTAAAGATTTCAAGCCGAGATCGTGTGTCGATTTCGCCGAGATCGTGTGTCGATTTCGTTCGGTGTGCGCAAGCCGAGATCGTGTGTCGATTTCGCCGAGATCGTGTGTCGATTTCGCCAGGTGATAGACTGGTTCGTTAGAGATCGGCTCAGATTTTTGGAAAAATCTTCGCCGAGGTGGAGAATTGTTGGAAGAGAGAGAGTTATTGCTGAGGAAGACGAAGAGGATTATTGAGGGTCGTCGAGTGATCACCAAGGAGGTCGACGACAAAAGGACGAAGGAAGAAGCAGCAGCACAGTAGCAGAAAAGTAGCAGGTGCAGGTGATTGGTCGACCGGTCCGGTCGACCGCCCGCAGTATCAGGAACTCGGTCGACCGGCTCGGTCGACCGATGTGCACAACGTGCACAAGGAAAGAGCTCGGTCGACCGCCCGATCGACTGATTGAAAGTACCCAACTCTCTGTTGGGCACCCGGTCGACCGACCGGTGGAAGGGGTCGGTCGACCGCCCGGTTGACCGACAGTCGGGTGCGGGTTGCTTTCTGCTGATTCGAAAATCTGTATATTTAAGGGCTGTTGTTGATTTCTAGGGTTTGTACCTGGAAAAGAGAAGATTGCTGGAACTTGCTGGAGCTCTCTTGCACTCAAAGAGGCTGCTAGCAATTGTAATCATCTTCCAAGTAAATTAATCTCTCTTTCGATTGCCCCGAGGACGTAGGCATTGAGGCCGAACCTCGTTAAATTGTTGTTTTGTGTGCTTTCTCTGGATTTTGGTATTTGTGCTGTTTGGAAGATTGTTAAGATTATTTTCGTGCTTGGGAGATTCAGGGGATCCTCATCAGGTTGTTGTCGTCGGTCGACCGGCTCGGTCGACCGATGTGCACAACGTGCACAAGGAAAGAGCTCGGTCGACCGCCCGGTCGACGACTGAAAGTACCCAACTCTCTATTGGGCAACCGGTCGACCGACCGGTCGACCGGTGGAAGGGGTCGGTCAACCGCCCGGTTGACCGACAGTCGGGTGCGGGTTGTTTTCTGCTGATTCGGAAATTTGTGTATTTAAGGGCTGTTGTTGGTTTATAGGGTTTGTACCTGAAAAAGAAGATTGCTGGAACTTGCTGGAGCTCTCTTGCACTCAAAGAGGCTGCTAGCAATTGTAATCATCTTCCAAGTAAATTAATCTCTCTTTCGATTGCCCCGAGGACGTAGGCATTGAGGCCGAACCTCGTTAAATTATTGTTTTGTGTGCTTTTTCTGGATTTTTGTATTTGTGCTGTTTGGAAGATTGTTCTTCGTGCTTGGGAGATTCAGGGGATCCTCATCAGGTGGTTGTCGTAGGCGCAACACCTTTGTCCCAAGGTATATCTTGGAATTATCTTATTCTCTTTGGGTACCAACAGTTGACAACAAGTCCATCTTCACTTGTCACAATTATTGTGTATTTGGTCTATGGTTCTATTTTTTTCCCCCCACCAGCTCATGTTCACATCAAATTGGCTTGAGTTCCATTTTCAGTATGATAGACAAGAGGAGCTTGAATGACTGGAATGTAATTTTATTTGTATTATAAATTTGAGAAGAATTTAGAAATCTTAATCCAAATTTAGTTTTGGCATTAAGCCATATATGTAGATTTACATGACTTACACAACTCTATAATGTAGGCACATCCATTGGTAAAGGAGTGTACATATATTCAAGCAGACAAAGTATTATACAAACAGATGCTTGTAGTGAGGTCAGTATATTACAACAGAAATTACACCTTTATTTCAAGAATGTTCAGCTCTGTTAAACAGGAAGATGTTATAATTTTCTACTACTTCAATTGAAATTCTTCACCCCCCCCTCCCCCCTCCTTTTGGTATATTCTGAGCAACTTCTTCAACGATGATAGTGTTACCCCTACACAACGACTTTTGCCTCTGTTGTGCATGTCTATAACCATTTTAAATGATTTTACCTCATTTTATTCTCAGCTGAAATTTCCCTCTTTCGTTTCTTATCCCGTCTTCTATGCATGTCAGCATTCTTGTTTAAGCTATACTCGTATAAGCTCATTGGTCACCTTACAATATACCTCTCAAGTTGCGTAAAATGCTATACCTTTCATTTTCTCAATTTTTTTTTGAAGATACTGCGATTTATTCATTATATAGTATGTCATGTCATGCACATTTGTCACTATCACTGGTGTTAATGTACTGTTTAATGCCATATTAGTTGATGTGATAGAGTGACTTGGCTGTTTTTATAGGAGCACATAATAATCAGTTAGCGATCCAAGCCAAATGTCTCAGTTCCAAGTTAATATTACTCATTTGGTTCATTTGATTAATTACACGTAAACCAGTCTCTATCAACTTATCATGTGAAGAAAGCCTGCAATTTATTCCCTAGAGAGTATGTCAGTGTATAAAGAGACTGAATTGAGTATTGAGAAAGCTAATTACATTCTTTCCCTTGAGTTGCTAGTTTCAAGCTTTATGCACTTTGTATGGCTCTTAAACCAATTCCTTGAGGCAAACGTAAGGAAACTTGATCACAATGCATAGACTGTGAGAATGAGATCCCTGTAAAAAAAAAAAAAAAAAAACTAAATATATAGTAATGATTTGCCTTCTTTCTATTAACTTAAAAAGAAAAAAAAAGGATGCTTTCTTTCTTTTGTTAGAAGCGGGTGGTGGGCATGGCTGACAAAAGAAAGCCAACACAATTTAGCCCCTTTTTTGCTTCTAGAGTGTTACAATTAAGGTTGAGATGATTCTTGGGTAGCTTTCAGATGACAAGAAAAAGAGGTGCACAGATATACTTAATGTCCCCTGAATGTTGACTGCTGAAAAGGCAAAGCAGTAATCTAGTGATGCTTGATCAAAATGCTTTTCCTACTGAGCATGATGCTTTTTGTGCTTAAAAAGAAAACACATATGGGAAAGATGAAGACCCAGAAATTAAGAAGGGGATGACTTTGATTGATTATAGGATAATGACAATCTTTGAGCTACAAACAAAAGGAAAAAAGATACAAAAATCAAAAAGGTAGAAGAATCACACGAAACAAGCTTTGTTCTGCACCAAGCCCAGTCCCATCCAACAGAAGAGCTCAAGGTTTCTACATCATGAGGCCTATGTACATGAGCAAAAAATAGTCAATGGCACAATGTTCCTATTAAACTCAGAAGAAGCCTTTCTTATTTCACATTCTTTCTCAAACTTTCAAAAACGGCAGCTTCTTTGTGTTCATCTCTGTCTCTTGCCCACTCTATCAACATATTGTCGTAACTTCCACAAGCTAAACATGTTCAAATGTGGCAGTAAATTTATGAATGTCCTTACCATGGATATCTGAAGCCTGTAACAGATGCTGTCGATGTTGATGGTCATGCCAAGTGCTCAACCCATCAATAGTAAACTGGCCTTCTTCTTTGATGTCAGCATACAAGGCTTGATTTTGGATAGTTGCTGCTGAAGTTTGAAGGGAACCGTTAAGGAATTCTGACCATTTAAGGTCCTCAGGTTCACCTTGGAGATGGAATTGAGCTTCTTTATCTGAACTCAAGTCCAACCACTGGAAGATGCCGGTGTCAAAGACAGAACTGTTGCTTTGCAATTCAATCGCGCTTCCACTGTTGCCGCTGCTAGAGCTGTTGTTGCTAGAATTACCAGTCTCCCAATACTGGAAGCACGCTGGAGAATTATTCAAAGGGAGATTGACCGCAGGCTTGAAACCTGTCTGGGTTGACAGGTTTGAGCTTGGAGTAGATGGCACAATGGTAGACATTGAGCTGGAACTGAACTCCTGACTAACATTGAAATGTTTGGAGCTCTGATTAAACCAGAGAGGAGGGTTTTGGTTTATCGATAGCCCAACACCGCATTCAGGGCTGTAAGTGAGATGTGGAAGAGGGAAGTAGCCCATTGAATCGGTCATTTGGCCTGTGGAGGAGCCATTGTTGTTGGCCGTGGAGTGGTCTAGGAAGAACTCTTTGGTGGGTGTAACTGAATCCTTTGAGCTCGGGCTCTGGACAGGCATCAATGGTGGAGTTGGCTCAAGAACCAAGGCCTTATTGCTGTCAGCAAGCGGTTTAGATTCTTGCTGCGTTTCAGTCTCTGAGAGGGGCTTGTGGGTGTTGGGGTCAATGCCCCTCTGTCTCAGCTTCTTCTTGATGCTAGAATTCCATAGATTCTTGATCTCATTATCTGTCCTTCCAGGCAATTGTGCTGCAATCTGAGACCACCTGCAGTTGGAATTAGGATAAGAGAAGTTTCTTAGTTTCTGTAATTGGATTGCAAATACTTTGTATTTTTATTTTTATTTTTTGAATTAGTACTAACCTGTTGCCTAAGCCTGCATGGAGTTCAATTATAAGGTTCTCCTCCTGCTCTGAGAATGTGCCTCTCTTCAGATCAGGCCTCAGGTAATTTATCCATCTAAGCCTGCAGCTCTTCCCACACCTCTGAAGACCTGACCCAGGATTTTTTTATTTTTTTATTTTTTTTTAATTTTTCAGATAAAAACCCATAGGAAGAAATGGAACTTCGAATAAGAATGAAATAGTTGGCACCCATTTTGATGCATTGGTGTTTGACGAGATTACCTGCTTGTTTAGGAACAGAGCTCCAACAGCCATAGCCGTACTTGGTGATGTGGTTGAATAGCTTCTCATCCTCCTCTGGAGACCAGAGACCTTCCTTAGCTTCTGCTTGTAGCAGCAGGAGTGCCTCCCCATCTCACCGAGCCAATGCGATGACAGCCAACAGAGCCTTCTCGCCGAGCTGAGGATAGATTCTGTGCAAGAAGGAATGTGGAGTGCTCTCTGAGGTGGGTGAGTCTAATGAGAGAAGGGAATGTGTGGGAAAGGGATGGGGAGCGGAGGAGTGGAATTAAGAGGAGAAGGGATGAGCTAAAAAAGACACGGGAAGGGTCACAATCAAAATGAGGTGGTGATTGGAGTTTAGGATTTCTTTTTTCCTTGTACCCTTTCCCCCCTCCCGCTGCTCTGCTCTACTGAGAGAGAGAGAGAGAGAGAGAGAGAGAGAGAGAGAGAGAGAGTCTGAGAAATACCAACCGTTGGGAAGTTGAAACAGAAGCAAGTAAACAGAAAGTTACATAAATTGAGAGGGGCTTATTTTATTTGTCTATGGATGAGCTTTGTTTGTTTTGTTTTGTATATCAAGAAATCCAATTCTAACCTTTTCCTCTACTATTACTCCTATCACATTATCTCATGACTTCAACTGCCATTTTCTTTCAGGAAAACAAGTTAAAGCTGCTTTCATGGTAGTAATACTCCCAGGATTAGTTATGAGCATGTCAACCTGGTAGTCCACTTGTATACTCTCTGCCTAATTCGGGTCTGGAGCAAAATCAGAAAACAGATAGATAATAAAACCATGGGACATTTGGGCTCATACAATCTTTGTGTCAGATGGGTCCATCATCCTTTTTCTGGTATTTTGGTCAAATCCCCAGAACTACCATCACTTGGGAAAAAGTTTTCATTCTTGGGAAAGAGAAAAGTACAGCATATATTTCTAGAATGAGAGGCATCTTCCTATTTTCTGAATGGAACACAACTTTCTTGGAAATCCATTTGGGGATTAGGTGTCCACCTATTCCTGGCCATCGAATGCTCAGTTACCCTTATCAGGGCTTGCACTCACATCAAAGAATATCCTTTATAATGTTTTTTTTTTTTCCAGATACCAAATCAGCTCAATAAATGAAAAATTATAGGGAGTTATTGTTTGTTCCTCTGACATGCTTTGAGTCATTTTTTTTTTTTTTAACTGTAAATATTATTTTTTTTCCCTCAAAAATCTATCGGAAACGTTTACATGAAAAACATTTATTACCATTCAATGCTGAGGTAATTATCGTCAGCAAATCAATCTTGCAACTCTCATCTTGTCAGCAGTTAAATGTACAGTTTGGCAGTTAACAAAAGGCGGGACAAGATTGAGTTGCAAAGAGAAACTCTAGTAGTTGACAGTTGACACTATTGCTTCATAAAATTTGCAACTTTAAACTAGAGAATTACAATTTAAACAGACTCAATATGAAACTCCAATTTTACTGAACTTTAATCAATTTCTAATTGCATGTTAATAGGTTTTCTACTATACATTCATGCAGAACCAGTTAAGGTAGTAATTCCTGTAATTTTCAGAGTCCAGAAGACAGTAGTATCCACCAAATCTTCTCCAATTGTTATGAAAGCCAAGCAAGCGAATAAAATAATATAAGGTCTACAAATTGTATTTGTAATTAATACCATTTGTCACCAATGATTAGAAGTATACAGTGGAATGATTGCACCCATGTGAACCTGAGTAATTTTGGATTAAACAAAAAATGGGTGACTCTAGAGATTATTATATTATTAGATTCTGACCATCTCTTTTGTGTGACTTCCATTGCATTGGGCCCCTCTAAAAAAAAGCAGACATTTCTTTTTTGCTTTCAAGACTTGAAATCCTTGCTGTTTCCAGCCAAATTTCGGGCCCATCAACAACAGAATGTTTCTGAGCTTTGACAAAATGGAGTGCATATGAATCCAATTTCTTCAATAAATTTCAACTATTCTCAGTTGGAAGAAACAAATAATAAGATCTAATATATAAGTAGATAACAATAAAATTTGTAAGAGATCATATTATGTTATTTATTCATTAGCTGTCCTCGCCTGTCGCCATCTTAAGGTGCGAAAAACCTGTCTAAAGAGCATCTATTTAAAAAATAACAATCCTATTAAAGTCTAGTTAGTTTAAAATTGAACTGTTTTTAATGGAGGTGTTTCTAGTTTCTTGTAGAATTAGCTCTAATTGTTCCATCTGTTAAGATTCAATTCATCTCATCCTTTCAAAAATCGACTTTTAACACATTCTTAACATTATCACACAGGAATCTAGATTAAGCAGTTTTCTTTATGAACGGTTACATTGATAATCATTGTTTAGTACTTGAAGTAATGGAGATTAAATTTTTAATCTACTGAAACTAACTCCTCCTGCTTCTGTTGTCTTTATATACTCTCAATCTGTTCTATTTTCGTCTCACAGGTATCAGTGTGTGTCCATATTACTTTGGCATTTCTGTCAGAAATGAGTAGCCCTGATGAATACAAATTTTGGTCAATTCTTCTCAGGAACTAATGGCAACAATCTTATGAGCACATCACGCCGCTGAGATGATGGTTCGACCGAGTCTATTCGAGATCTAGGAAAAAGCGTGCTGCATTCTTTTGTTTTAACTATTTAATTTATTTTAGTTTATTTTCTTCAGTAATATTTCTTTTGAGTGAGCGTTTAGTACCACATCGATTATTTCCTAGAAGTACTCATACTGTAAAGTTTATAAAAAAAGCCTCAATACTTCTCTTTAGATTATTATTAAATGATTAAAATTTTCAGTTAAATCATTGAGAGTTTGCTCTTGAGGTTTGGGTGTGAAGATTGTGCAACCAAAATTCTATTCAGATTTTCAATTTAAATTTTAAATCTTAATTTTCAAATTTGAAGGTGATTACAATTCAGATTATTTTACATCAATTTAATATCATGGCTCCTAGTTCCTATACCCTTTAAAAATTTTCTTCCCCTCTCCTAAGACCCTAAATCTTAATCAAACCCTACAACAACAACAACTAAGCCATTTGTCCCAAGTATTTGGGGTAGGCTACATGAGCCAAAAGAGAATTACGTCAGATCGGACACATGGATCAAACCCTAGATCTATTAAAAAGGAAAAAGAAAAATTCAAAATTTCATGTTCATCTTCTCCTCTTCCTCTTTCCCTATCTCACACCCGCTCGCTTGAGAGGCTAGTCGCCACAAAACCCGACTCTAGCCGTCCACCACCCTATTGCCTGCTGCGCTCTCTGCCCTCACTGCCGACAACTACCTCGACCTCCTCCACCTTCCCCCTCGTCGCAACTCCATCATCTTCACCAATCCCCGCCGCTTCGACAGGTGCCATGTCTCTTCGATCCTCCACCTCGACTGCTTATCCTTCCTTCTTCACCGCAAGATCCGCCGACAACCACCACAAAATCCATCTCCGCCAAGGAGTTTTGACTCCGCTGACTGCCCTGGATCACCACCACTGACAAAGAGCTCCATATCTCCCGCTCTGTAGATCTAACAGAGTCGTCGCGATCCCTTTGCCATCGTCACCCTAGTCGTCCCCGTCTTCTTCAATGCCTTCGTCATCAACCACCATCGCCAGCAGCTGCCATCGCATTAACAACCACCATTGTTGTAGGAGCTCAAGGGAGCAGGCTGAAGGGCTAGTTGGATTTTGGGTTTAAGTCTTCAAACCTGCAAAGAACCTGACTCGCTTATTGTGGACCCGGCCTGCTATGAACCGCACTGGCCGAGCTGCCCAGGAGCTGGCTCAAGTGTTGACATCAGCGACTAAATCGCTGACATCATAGTCTGGGCGAGCCGATCTCGAGCCAGTCCCGAGCCACCAGCCGAGGACTCGAGCCAGAGCTGTTAGTTCAGACCCGAGCTGAGTAGGAGCCGCAGCTCAGGTCTGAGCCAACCTAGACTCAGTCGAGTTGACTCAGCGAGTCGACTCGCCTGAGTTAGCGTTACTCAGTGAGTTGGGCTCAGTTCAGACGCAGTGTAGCTGCACTTTATATCTTCTAGGAGCCATTCTGAGCTCATTTCAAGCCCGAATCGAGCCGTTCTCAAAGCGCCAGATTCGTGGAGAGTAGTACTATGCGTTTATAACCTTCACATCAAGGTTTGAGTTTCGGTCGCCTCCCAAGTAATCATTGAAGTTTTTGCTCAGTTATTCCTGTCTCTTAATTAAGATAGCTAGCTCATTTAATCTGTCACAAGATAAAACCGGTTGACTACTGCCCACTAAATAGTGAGTTTGTGTAATTCTGACCTTAAGTGAAAACCTAAATTGATATTAATTGTGTAACTCAGTTAACTTGAGTTGATTACTTGAATGCATTTGAAATTTACTGTGTTAGCATGTGTAGTTTAATTACTGTTCCCACTTTACATTTTCTTAATCACGTGTTAATCAACAAAGTTTAGAGTTGGTATTATTTGTCATTAGTCTAATCTTTAATTTCTTCTGCATAGCATACATCTCACATCAGGGTAGTTTGCATTTAGGATTAGTTAGGAACTTGCATGCTAAGTAGAACTGGTAGAACTTTTTCAGTAGGTGAGACCTCTGCACAAATAGACCCTACCCTTAAGGATACACTTAACACCCCATTGCTAGAATGGACCAGATGGACCGATGACTGCATGAGTTTAAGGACCAGACTAATGCCAATTGTAGGGATTTAGCCACACGACTTGAAAGTCTAGAAACTAATCGAAGGGGTACCATGGAGGAGAACGAGTTTCAAAATGACAGTAGATCATCCAGCCGTGAGCAAGCTCAACCCAACAATGCAGAGGACTCATATGCCCAGTATATCAAAAGCGTACAAGTCGATACTCCTTCCTTCGACAGACGTTTAGCCCATCAGGCTTACATAAATTGGCAACTAGTTATGGACTGCTACTTTCATTGGCATGACATGTCTGAGTGTAGAATAATTCGATTTGCCGTGGCACAAGCCGGACAATATTGAAAAAACGTTGAAAAAATGATGAGGTATAGAAGGGACGATCTAAGTCTGTATAGACTTGGGAGGACATGAAAGAGAAGCTTAAATTGAAATACATTCTACTTTCTTTCAGTCAGCAGTTACTAGACAAGTGAAATAGACTGACTCAAAAAACAAATCGGCCATCGAATAGATCGCTAATTTTGATAAATATTTGAATCGGTGTGGTGCAATCAAGTTTGAATCTTTCGCACAGACCCTATCTAGGTTTAGGTCAAGTCTTGGTGACGATTACCGTCGAGAGCTTATCACTCGAGGCATCAGACTCTAAAGCAGACATACCGGCTAGTCACCAATTTAGATGAGACTAGAGGATCATACTTCACCAAACTGATTCTAGGGATAGCTCTAAAATTACAACAGCTAGCAAACCTAGCTTTGGCCGATCATTTTCTGTTCCGAGCAAACCTTCCTCCAGTTTTTCAAGTTTCAAACCAGAAATTTCTTCTGGTGCAAAACCGATAACCTCCGAGAGAAGATCAACTAGTGAACTAGCAAAGGTTAACCTGCGAACCCAGTGCTATAGATATCAAGGGTATAAATATCTTGCCAGCCAGTGTCCGAGTCAAATCAAGACCCTCTTAGTGGAAGACCCCGTTAAAGATGCAGAAGAAGATCATTTAGAAGTGATGCACCCACATGATGATGATTTAGATGCCTCTACAGAAGAAAGTGAATTCAGTGGTTGCGTTAGAACTTTAGGAGTGACAAACCTAACTCCTAATGTAGATAGAGTCCAATTAAGAGTAATCAGGTGCATCTTAACGCAGCCTGAGCAAGAATATGACTGGAGAAGAATTGCTATATTCCAAATCTGCATATAAATTAGAAATAAGAGCTGCAAGGTGATAGTGGCAGTTGTATCAACACCGTTGCATCGAAATTGATTATCATCTTAGGGATGATCTTAGGGATGACTAGTGAAACATTCATATTTCTACAAAGTTACATAATCGACGCTACATCCATAGAAGTTCAAGAGAGTGTCAAATCCCTATCCAGCTTGCCACGTACACAGATAACGTGTGGTGTAACAAACTATCTATGAATGTGAGTCATATCATTTTGGACGACCATAGTGTAAGTCTCCTAGAGGGGGGTGAATAGGTGACAAGATAATCAAATGCAAAACTAATGCGAAATTAAAATTAATAGTGCAAACTAAAACTATTAACCAAACACACAACATATAACTAAAGAGCATAGCCGAATTCTCGGTGAAGGGCTCTGAACTATCCCCTCAAGATTCCTCTAAATTAAGAGTTGAAGTGCCACTATGGCTCTCTTGGACGAATACAAATGTAAGCAAACAATCTCAAGCATATATCAATTAAGCACATATATATCAAACATATAAAGATAAACAATATAAACATGCAAGATATATAAACACAAGTGAGAGAGAGATAAGCAATCACAAACACGAGAGAATTATTTCGAAGTTCGAGCACACTTGCTCTACGTTCCCGCCTTCAATACTATGAAATATTTCCACTAGAATCGATCCCACAAGATCACTCAGTGCCGTAATACCTACAACGAGCTCCCTCAAGAACTCTTGGACCCGCAAGTCCCTCACTTGTTCCCGCAAGAATACACACGCAAGCACACTAGTTTGCTGAGACCGCAACTCTACAAATGAGCTCCCTCAAGAACTCTACACAACGTGAACACACTAGTTCGCCTCCTCAAATATAAAGATGAAAACTTAGTGATCTCTACACTTTGATCATCAAAAACACTCTCACAACAAAGCTCCTATAGGATATATATGACAATGAAAAACTCAAGTTTTTGTGAGAAAAACTAGGATAGATTTGTAAAGGAAAAACTCAAGAAATCCTTTTTGGAAAATACCAGAGAATCAGTCTTGTAAACACTCTTTATGATATAGAATTTAAGCTCTAAAACTTGTCAGAAAAATTCTGAGAAAGTTAGGAAAAAACTGGCTCAAAACCCTCTTGAAATCTTATAGAAAACTGGCCAAGAGAACCCTTTTTATAGGGTTCAGAAATATAACCGTTGGGGTCCAGAACAAGCCCAGAATAGCCTGTCGGTCAACCGTCCGTTCGACTGGCCAACGATCAGATTTTTGACAGTTGGGGTTGTCGGTCGACCGGCCGGTCAACCATCCTAAGGCAATTTGCCTGTCGGTCGACTGCCCGGTCGACCGAGACCAGAACCAGAGAGTGAAATCTCTGGTCAGTCGACTGGTCAGTCGACTGGGGCTAGATCCAGAGAGCAAGCTCTCTGGATCGGTCGGCCGCATGGTCGACCTGTCCAATGGCCAGAGCCTTATGCATGTCTTGTGCACATCGAACGACCGCCCGGTCGACCGAGATCTGGTCCAGTCGACCGGTCAGTCGGCCGCCAGTGGTCTCAGGCTGGGTTTTAGGGTTTTGAAACTTGGTCTTTTAAATACTCATAAAATCACATAAAATCCACGAAAATCAGTTTATTGAAATATTTTGAAATACAAATATGTGTGATAAAAAATCAACACATATTACAAATAAGTTGAACTATTTCTGTGATATAGAAATTCAGCTTTAAATAAAAATCAGTATTTTTCAGAAATTAACTTTGAAATGAAAAATCGATTTTTTCAAAACTTGTTCAAATACAAAAACATGATATTAAACTCATTTGAAGTTTAGTGTGTATGGATATGATCCAATACACATATAAGGTGAAATATATAAGCTCTAAAATAAGTTTTGACTTAAACAAAACTTAAACACATGATATAGAAACATCAAATGAGTTTTTCTAAATATTTAAACCATCAATGTATATGAATGAAATCCAAAACACATATAAAACATATAAACTTATGTTGATGAAATCTAATTATGAAACATAAGGATGCATACTTTGAAGCTTAAAACCAAAACGATATTTTCTAAATCAAAATTATTCTTATAAAAACACAAATAAATTTTGTGTGTGTGTATATGAGCTTGAGTATTCCATAACTACTCTATCCTTTACATTTTATCTAAAATAAAAAATCTTAACACTTACAAACACGACACAAGTCTTGAAAATCTTCTTCTCCTTCTTGACTTGGTCCAAACCTTGATTCAATGACCTATGCTTCTCTTGAGTACTTGATGCGATCTAAAAGCGCGAGTTTTTGAATCAACACGTGCTAACTTCAAAACTTGACTTCGAATATTCCGTTGAAGCTAAACACCGACTAAGATCTTGATCAAATATCTGAAACTATACAAACACAAAATTATTAGTACTATGATTGGTCGCTAATGTTGCATATTTAATATCATATGTCCATACTTATTATAGAATAAAAGCCTGCATTGTCCTAATTAATTGTTTGATTTATTTGCAGGCCCAATCTTTAAGGAGTTGAAGAGAAATGAGCCCAAAGCCCACCAAAATTCTGAATTAAATCAGAATTAATTCGCACTCAAGAAATCAGGGCAAAATCAAGAGGTTGAAAACCGGTTGAGAAGAATCCTCTCAGAATCGATCGGTTAAAGCCAAGAATCTAAGGCCATTTCGTCAGAATCCGGGACCCAAACGAAGAAACCAACTCCAGATAAAGTCAGAAGGAGAAACCAGGGTGACCCACCAACAGGGTGTGGCCACCTGGCCACACCCTGGCCGCGGAAAAGTGGCAAAAGCCGCGTTTCCGCGGCATTGTTAGGGAGTTAGGGGGAGCGTTTGCTCCCCCGATCTCCCCGGATCCTGTACAGTGGGTTTATGCCTATAAAAGGCCAGTATCTGCGCTGAAAAGGGGACGCCAATGCAGATTAGGATTTAGCCTAGTTTTCATTCTTTGTAGTTTAGGTTTTTCTTTTCTTTTTTATGTAATTTGTATGTAACTTAGGGTAGAAGAAGATTCATGTAAGTAAGAGAGAGAGGCTGACGTTGAGAGTGACACCTATGTACCCTCCTCCTTTCTTCCATTGTCTCGGCAATTAATAAAGGTAAAAGCTTCTTTTTATGTTCGTATTTTGTTTTGCTTTCTTTTTCCTCTTCTACTTTACCTTGGTTGTATTTGTTGAGTTTACAAGTGAAATACAAAGCAAGTATAACTAAGCTACGTGAGAGCCAGCGATAGTTCATGAAGACGTTCTCCTCTTTCAAGATCCGCATCACTTCGTTCTTACTAGGCTTGACGATATAATGTGCACGGGGACTAAGCTCGAGCTTATGATCTATGCGTTGAACGCCTCCGAAGCAAAGGTAGAACATGCAACGTTTTCCAGGTATGTCATCACTCAACCTAGGTAAATATTCCTTCCTTTCTTTCCTTTCTCTCATTTCTGTAAATTATATCACCACCTCTTCCAACTCTTTCTTCTCCACTCACTCCATTTGTACATAGTCGCTTTTCTTGTTTTCTGATTTGTCCACCTTCTTCATCTTTCATTCTCTTCTTAACTTTAACTATTAACTATTACTTCTTTTTCTTTTTGTTAACTTAAAAACAGAGAAGAACTATCGTTTTGTTTTCTTAACGATTTCAATAAAGAAACGTAAAGCTTCCATCGCAAACCCTCCTTGTGGATCATGACCCGCATAGCCACTTGCTATAGCGGAAGAATTGAGCACTTGCACATTTTTATTTTAAGTTCTATGATCTCGTATTTTGTGTGCAGGTTTACCTCAATCAAATTTTGGCGCCGTTGCCGGGGAGGGTAACATGTTTCTTATTGAAATCTGAATTTTTTTTGAAAATTTTTTAGAACTAAACGAATTTTCTTCTCTGTTGCAGGTTACAGGGCAATCAAAGCAGGAAATTAATATTGCAGTGACATACAAGTGGCCTTGGGCCTCTGTTCTAGAAAGCAGAGACCAAGGGACCTCTGAATTGCCGCGTTTCCACGGCAAAAGCCGCGGATCCGCAGCAAAGAAGAGTTGACTACTAACAAGTTTTGTGCAGGGTATCTTGCTTTGCAAAAACATAGCTTCCTGCAACTTTATTTCCTATATGCCATCACTATAACTGCTAATAAACCAACAGTAAAAAGTTCGTTGAACAAAGTTAAAAAATTGATTAGACGTTTGCATCTTAGGCACGTGTCTTTTCAATTCCTTTACTTTACTGTTGAAGAGTGCTGGAGCAAGGTACGTACGTATTGCATCTAGAATAGGACTATCTCTTGGTTGATTTATATCGCTTTGAGTGCATCTTATTTATCTTGTACACTTGCACAAAAAACTGATTTTAAGGGCACCACCCATTAACAAGATAAGGTGGGGATTTAATCACCCTTCCTTAGCCCAAAAATCAAAATCCAAGCACTCACTAACCCAAGCCTAACTTAAAATGAGTAGACGTTGGCCCTAGGGACATCTCGGACTCAATTAGGAGATTATCCTAAGGGGGAAAGGTGTTGGAACTTGACTCTTGCCAAATCAGTGTCTAGGAAAGGGATTAAGGGCCGAAAGCCCGAAGGTTGGTGGTTATTTAATTAAGGAACGTCTTTTGATGGAAAACCTCCCACCAACCTTGCCCTGACCTGGCTGATTAGCTTGTGGTCAAAGTCTACATTAAACCTCCCGTGGACAGTCTAACCAGTTAGGAGTCGTCTAGGTCTAGGTCTACCCTAACTTAGTTTAGAAATTTTTTTCTCTTTTATTTGTTTGCTTATTTGTATTTTCTTTCTTTTTGTTTGTATTGTGTGATATGGCCTATAATAACAATTTTTTCAACTTTAATAATAATCCATATTACACACCTACTTCATTTTCGGATATTACCAACCCGGCATATCATGACTTTAACCAACCTAGTGTGCCGGATTGGTCTTATCCGAATCAATATAACCCATACCCCCAATCTAATAACTATAATTTCCATAATGATTTCAACTCTTCACCGAGTCAGTGGGGATTCACCTCCCCCGAGCATAATTTTCAACCAACTTGTCCTCCTTCTCCACCTAGTCCACAATATCCCCAAGAGTCATACTCAGTTTCACCAGTCCAAAATAGGAAACTATCAATTTTGGAAAGGAGTATGCGTGAGTCCAAACAACAATCACAAAATCTGATGGACTCACAATTTCACTACCACTTCCAAGACAACTCTTCATCTTTTCATCAAAACAATAAACTCATCAACTATGAAAAGATGCTTGAAGCCATGACTCAGGCTCAAAACGCTCATAATCGTGACATAGATATGATGGTCGAATCTCTACGTTCCCACCGTCCTGATGTCACTTACCATTCTGTTAGAGCCAAAGAGTCATGTTGTTTTGGAAATCAAGATTCTATTTCAGAACAACCATTTGAACGTGCCCAAACTCCAAATTTTGAAAAAGATATTGACAGTTTGGCAAGTTATTCCTTTCCTGAAATAGAACTTGAGAATGAATATGATCTTGAACCCCAACTTAGTGATTCAATTCTTCTTCCTGATTTAATAATGACTCTGGTATCTTCACCTGACTTCAATCTTTTCCCGGAGACAACATTGGATCCTGTACCAATTCATAATGAAATTGAATCACCCATCTTTGAGGATCATATTGAACTTGACCAATTATACACTTTTGAAGATCCTATTGACAAATTGGCAAGTTCTCATTTTTATGATATTGAACTCAATGAGATATGTGACCTAGATTCTCAAATCTGTGATCCAGTTCAACTTTCTGAATCAATATTGACTCCTGTTTTATTACCAAACTTGAATAATATTCTAGAGTCAGATTTTATTCCATCACCTATCATCCCTGAACTGGAATCACCCATATTAGGTCACATTCCATTATTGGAAAACACATGTGGACTTGAGTTTCAACTTCTTGACTTGGACCCAATTTCTGAACCTATTTCGACTCTTGAACCTTTACTTGATTTAAGTCACCTTCCTAAGTCGGTATTAGTTCCTGTCCTTCCTGAGTCCAAGTCAATCATCTATCATTTCATACTCCTTTCTGGGACGAGGTGGTTGACAAATTTGACTCCGAAATTAGTTATGGAATTTGGAAATTAGATGGGGTTAAATACTTAATAAAAATCCTTAATGGACACATCTTTTTAGTGGGTTATATTAGAGAAACTTCTGGTGGGTTCCTTCGAGACCCAAGAAAAGTTGATTGGGCCGCGTTTCGTGGACCAATCAGACCACCACCGGAACCACCACCTTAAGGTAACCATTTTCCTTCCCTTTCTTCTTTTTCATGCATCTATGCATTAATTCATACATTGAGGACAATGCATGAGATAGGTGTGGGGGAGGGTCTAACATAACTTTTCTTTTTCTTTAAAATAAAAAAATTAACATTTTTCTTTACTTTTAAAAACTTTTTGAAAAATAGAAACAATATTTTGACTTATTTTGTAAGAAATTAAGTTAGTTTTAAGGAATAGGAAAATCCAAATTAGGATTTCTTATACTTGATCAAAATAAAATTATTTGTTTGATTTATAGAGTTAGGAAGATAATTTGTCAAAGTAATTTAGTCTTGATCTTTACCTTGATGAAATATGCACACTTCATACACTTACACACTTAGGGTTCAAAAATAAAGATTCTTATGCCTTATAAAAAATATATCTCTATAAACAAATCTAATTATTGATTAGCTAGGTGCTTTGGCCTAAGAAAGCCTTAGTATTTATGCAAAAGATAATTAGATGAGTTTAGAAAAAAATAACGAGTCTAATTATTGATTAGCTAGGTGCTTTGGCCTAAGCAAGCCTTAGTATTTATGCAAAAGATAATTAGATAAGTTTGAAAAAAAAATGTATATCCTCTGATTAAGCTGGGTATTTATGCCTCATGAAGCATAAGTATTCACCCTAAAAGGGTACATCATATAAATAAAAACCTTGGTTTCGTGGCCTTATCTGCTCGAGTATTTAAGTCCTTAGGGTGTTTTCTCACCTGGTGCCCTAAAACTGTCCGGTTTGGGTGTCACCGACTGAATGCTTGTTACATGGGCAGATTAGAAAGCCTAATGAAATTGAGGAATAAAACAAAAAAAAGTATATATAAATAAATAAGGCATAAGAGTTAGAGTAAATGAACCCTTAGTCAAAATTTTCACAGTTACAAGCGCATATGACTTAGGGTAAAGTAATAGACTAGATGAGAAGTACAATTTGACTCCTTACTTTGATTGTTAACAAATTTTTGAATAGAGACTAAGTTTAGGAATGAAAAATTCAGTTTTCCTATAACTTATAGATTGCTTAGACCTTACAATCATATTTCAAATATTTTTCTCTTTCAAAATGCTTTTCGAAAATACTAACTCTTTATTTCCCTTTCTTTATGGATTTTGTGGGTGCAATCCGCTGAAAACCCTCACGAGACAAAACTCGTCCTCTAGGGGAAACCTAGAGGTTTAACGGCTTGTTGCACATGCTCAGTGCAATCGCGTGACCTGCGAAAGTGGTCTAATAATCCTTAGTATAGTTTAGTTGTTTTGCTCGAGGACGAGCAAAAGATAGGTATGGGGGTGTGATTGGTTGCTAATGTTGCATATTTAATATCATATGTCCATACTTATTATAAAATAAAAGCCTGCATTATCCTAATTAATTGTTTGGTTTATTTGCAGGCCCAATCTTTAAGGAGTTGAAGAGAAATGAGCCCAAAGCCCACCAAAATTCTGAATTAAATCAGAATTAATTCGCACTCAAGAAATCAGGGCAAAATCAAGAGATTGAAAACTGGTTGAGAAGAATTCTCTCAGAATCGATCGGTTAAAGCCAAGAATCCAAGGCCATTTCGTCAGAATCCGGGACCCAAACGAAGAAACCAACTCCAGATAAAGTCAGAAGGAGAAACCAGGGTGACCCACCAACAGGGTGTGGCCAGGCCACACCCTGGCCGCAGAAACGCGGCAAAAGCCGCGTTTCCGCGGCATTGTTAGGGAGTTAGGGGGAGCGTTTGCTCCCCCGATCTCCCCGGGATCCTGTACAGTGGGTTTATGCCTATAAAAGGCCAGTATCTGCGCTGAAAAGGGGACGCCAATGCAGATTAGGATTTAGCCTAGTTTTCATTCTTTGTAGTTTAGGTTTTTCTTTTCTTTTTTATGTAATTTGTATGTAACTTAGGGTAGAAGAAGATTCATGTAAGTAAGAGAGAGAGGCTGACGTTGAGAGTGACACCGATGTACCCTCCTCCTTTCTTCCATTGTCTTGGCAATTAATAAAGGTAAAAGCTTCTTTTTATGTTCGTATTTTGTTTTGCTTTCTTTTTCCTCTTCTACTTTACCTTGGTTGTATTTGTTGAGTTTACAAGTGA
This sequence comes from Agave tequilana, assembly GCA_038442645.1. Classification (NCBI taxonomy): domain Eukaryota; kingdom Viridiplantae; phylum Streptophyta; class Magnoliopsida; order Asparagales; family Asparagaceae; genus Agave; species Agave tequilana. The sequence goes on along the minus strand of JAVJIF010031893.1, from coordinate 350,144 downwards.
AATACAAAGCAAGTATAACTAAGCTACGTGAGAGCCAGCGATAGTTCATGAAGACGTTCTCCTCTTCCAAGATCCGCATCACTTCGTTCTTGCTAGGCTTGACAATATAATGTGCACGGGGACTGAGCTCGAGCTTATGATCTATGCGTTGAATGCCTCCGAAGCAAAGGTAGAACATGCAACGTTTTCCAGGTAAGTCATCACTCAACCTAGGTAAGTATTCCTTCCTTTCTTTCCTTTCTCTCATTTCTGTAAATTATATCACCACCTCTTCCAACTCTTTCTTCTCCACTCACTCCATTTGTACATAGTCGCTTTTCTTGTTTTCTGATTTGTCCACCTTCTTCATCTTTCATTTTCTTCTTAACTTTAACTATTAACTATTACTTCTTTTTCTTTTTGTTAACTTAAAAATAGAGAAGAACTATCGTTTTGTTTTCTTAACGATTTCAATAAAGAAACGTAAAGCTTCCATCGCAAACCCTCCTTGTGGATCACGACCCGCATAGCCACTTGCTATAGCGGAAGAATTGAGCACTTGCACATTTTTATTTTAAGTTCTATAATCTCGTATTTTGTGTGCAGGTTTACCTCAATCATACTATAACTACATAAGTTAATCATCACCAAAACTAGAGTGATGGGCTTTTGGGCAACACATGATTGTTTGACTTAGTTGTGATCATATATGGATGTACCAACTACTGCTCATTCATCCATAACGACAATAAGATGAAGATATTGTCGAATCAACCTAAACCATCAACGTAAAAAAAAAAGGCTGATAAGGGCAAAGAAAAAATGGAAATACTAGTGACAAGAGCAAAGGGAAGATGGAAATGAACTTGATTAGCCATGATCAAATTGAAAAGAGTTTGAATGAGAGATTGACTTGATATGCACTTGTGGCTTGAGAAACTGAGTCGAAGATCGAGGTACAGATTTCAGGACAATTAAATCAATACTGAAAGAGTTTTTGAAGTCCTCCCAAAAGTTTTGCCAGGTGAGTTGCCTCCAATGAGAGACATTCAACATGTCATGGATTTAGCCCCAAGAGCAACTTTGCAAACCTGCCCTGTTACATGATGAACCTTACAGAACACACGAAGTTACAATGGCAGGTAGTAAAGAATTCATCAAAAAATGTTTGAGCTCATGTGTAGTTCTCACACTTTTGGTGCCAAATAATGATGTCACATGGCGCATGTGTGTGGATAGCCTCGTAATCAATAAAATCATTGTCAAGTATCATTTTTGTTGGCCCGAAGGCCCATCACACTAGTTTTGATGATGACTAACTCATGTAGTTATAGTACTAATGATCTTGTGTTTAATTAGTATCAGATATTTGATTAAGATCTTAGTTGGTGTTCGCTTCAACAAAGGATTTGAAGTCAAGTTTTGGAGTTAGCACGTGTTAATTCAAGAGCTCGCACATCAAGATTACATCAAGCACTCAAGAGGATTCTAACTCATTGGATCAAGGTTTGGACCAAGTCAAGAAGGAGAAGAAGACCTTCAAAAGAAGATTTCCAAGAAGACTTGTGTCATGTGTCAAGATTTTATTTTTAGATAAAATATAAGGGGTAGATTAGCTGGTGGATTGCTCAAGTTTATATACACTCACATACAAGATTTATATGTGTTTTCATAAAAGAGTTTTCGTTTTGGAAAATACCGGTTTGGTTTTTAAGATTTAAAATATACATGTGTTTTATTAAAACTTATTTTAGAGTTTATTGTCAAAAATATAGATATTTCATCTTATATGTGTAGTGGATCATATCCATACACACTAAGCTTCAAAAGTATTTAGAATATCTTATTTTTCTATTTAGAAAAGTTTTGAAAAAATCGTTTTTGAAAAATACAGGTTTTTTTAAGGCAAAACTTCTATATTACAAAAATAGTTTAAAATATTTGTAATATGTGTTGATTTTTAGGCAAACATGTTTGTATTTCAAAGTATATCAATGAACTTATTTTTGTAGAATTTATGAGAATTTATGGGACTTTATTGAAGGAAAAAGACCAAGTTTTGTATCCTTAAACCTGTATTCTGGCCTTCTGCCAGTCGACCGCACGGTCGACCGAGCCAGAGGTTGGTCGACCGGGCGGTCGACCGACGTGCATAAACGTGCATGGCCTTGTTTGGCTGGAGGGCCGGTCGACCGACCCGGTCGACCGCCAGAGTTTTCTGCTCTCTGGATCTGGCCCCGGTCGACCGGGCGATCGACCAGCAGAGAGCTCCTGCTCTCTATATCTAGGCCTCGGTCGACCGGCCGGACGACCGATGGCATAACGGTCAGAAATCTGACCGATGGCATAGGGCGGTCGACCGGGCGGTCGACTGACATCAGCATCAGCTGCTGAGTTGGCCTCCAACGGCCATATTTTGGGAGCCTATATATTGGGCCTCCCTTAGACTGTATTCCATCAGATTTTAAGTGAGTTTTCAAGATTGTTTTTCATATACTTCTATGTGTTTATCTTCTCTTATTTTATAGCCAAATACTTTCATATCAAAAGGAGAGTTTTTTAAGAGTGTTTTGTAAAAGAGATTTCTTGAGTTTTTTACTACCAAATCAATCCTAGTTTTCTTACACACATTTGAGTTATCCATTACTATATCAATCCTCTAGGGATCTTTGTTGTGAGAGTGTTTATAGGTGATCAAAGTGTTGAGATCACTAAAGTGTTCATTCTTGTGCTTGAGGAGGAGGACTTGCGGGTTCGCGTTGTTTTGAGTTCTAGTGGGAGCTCGGTGTAGAGGTGCGGCTTCAGCAAGCTAGTGTGCTTACGTGTGTAGTTCTTGCGGGAATAAGAGAGGGACTAGTAAGTCCAAGGAGTTCTAGTGTGAACTCGTTGTAGGTGTTGCGGCACCGAGTGATCCAGTGGGATCGATTTTTATTGAAAATCCTTCATAGTGTTGAAGGCGAGGACGTAAAGTAAGGATGCTCGAATCTCGAAACAAATCTCCCGTGTTTGCGATTGCTCTCTCTATCTCTCACTTGTGTTATCTTGCATTCTTATATTGCTTTTATCTTTATATGCTTGATAAATCTTATGCAATATTATTACATGCTTGGGATTATTTGCTCACACCTGTATTCAACCAAGAGAGTCATAGCAGCACCTCAACTCTTATCTAGAGGAATATTGAGGAGATAGTCCAGAGCCCTTCATCGGAAATTCGGTTACACTCTTGTGTTATACTTGGTGTTTTAGCTTACATAAATAGTTTTAATTCCGCATTAATTCATCATTAGATTAGTTGGTCACTTATTCACCCCCTCTAGGTATTTTCAATTGGTATCAGAGCTTGGTGCTCTTGATTTGGGTCTAACAACCTAGAGTTAAAGATCCTTATTTTTGGCTAATCCCAATATTTATACACACACATAGATTTCATGTCACCTCCCATGTTTGATATTCTTAACATCCAAGCTTGGAAGGTTAAGATGTCACCGTACCTTAAAGCCATAGGTATTCATGTTTATTTTGTCACTATTAAAGACTCTTATTGTTTAAATGGCAAATATCTTGAGGCTAATGCAAAAACCATCCATGCTCTAAAGTCAACCCTAAATGATGAATATTTATCTAGGGTTTTAACTTTGATTCGGCTTTTGTAGTATGGAACACTATAGTCTCCCTTACTGAACAAAAATAATACTATACGGGAAGTGACTCAGATGATGGAAGTGATGCTTCCAACTTGTGCTAGATAGTCCAAGGGGATAACCCCCTTGAGATAAATTCTGAATCCGAGCTTGATGAGGATGTTGACTTGTCATATGATGATCTTGCTTCATTTTATCAACAACTTCTTGAAAATATGACTTGCTTAAAAAGGATAATAAGAAATTGAAACATAAATTTGTTTCCATGTTAAAAGAAAAAGATTCCTTTCAAAATAAATTGGAACGCATTTCAAAAGAAAATGATTTGTTGAAAAAGGATAATATTTCCTTGACTTCTAAATTAAATGGTCTTTTGCGAAGGAAATACTTCTTTGAAAAATAAAATTATTTTGGTGGAAAAGAAAAAAGAAATTATTTTAGAGAAAAACAACTCTTTGAAAAGAAAATTTGTTACAAAAGAAAAGGAAAACATCTCTAAAAAGAAAAAGAGTGTTTATTCTCATTCTCACAATGCTTTTCATGCTACTATTGATAAAAATGAGATTCAATTTCTGAAAAATAGAATAGATTATTTGAGCTCAACTTTGAGTAATTGTGCATTCAATCATAATAGATTGGAAACCTTATTTCAAAAGAAATAAGCTCCACATATTCATGCACATCACTAACGGCACACATATGCACACTTTGTACATCATGATCATACTTATTTTCATGTGTATACTAAAGTGTACAAATTTACACATTATGGCCGCAAAGGCCATTTAGCAAAGTTTTGTTATGATAAGGTAAATTCTATAAATTTTGCTAATAAAAATGTTTGGGTTCCGAATGATGCTAACCCCCATGGACCCAAAAGGAAATGGGTACCAATATCCCCACCATTTGTGTTTGATATAGGTGTGGGCTCTCACATGATGTGAGAGGGTTGGTGCCTTGGTAGTGGATGCATGGGCTAGATGTACACACAATTGATGCATCACTATCAAGGAATTTTGATGGGAGGACTACCATGGTTTGGAGATATAGAGATGTGCCCTAACGGTTTTGGCAACTATCTCTAACTCCTTATTTGTTTGCATGCATTATGGATTTTTAGCATGTTTTTCGTGATTGTTATTAAATGCCATGCTTTTTAGACTCATGACATGCATGTATAGTAATTGAGATACACCCATGTTCATATGAATCCATATTTTGTGTTCTCAATTTAGTTTAGCTATTGTGTATATCATTACTCTAAAACATGTGCATTTACCTTAATAATCATGTTTGTTTGTAGTTTTGCACTTCATATTTTGATTACATGTTTAAATGTATATTTTCATTAAAACTTGTGCATATACTCGTACAACTAGTGAGCCACATTTGATTATTGTACGTTTGTACTTAATTGCTCATTTGTACTCATTAGATGTATTAGTATAGCCTAGTTTTGATGATTCGTGTATTTTAACTTGTTTTCCCTATTCTTATGCATGTTTTGTTTCATGTACATGTTATTCTTGTCTAAAACTAATAGATATACATGTATACCCTTGAGTCTCTTGCCTTCATGCAAATTATATTATAGACTCTTTTGTATTTGGGATATGTATGTATATTTTCAAGTTTTGATAGAACATACATATACCTGAAGCTTATTTAAGTTTAATGAAAAATAAATATTTATGATTTTCATGTTTTTGATAAAAGAATTTCATGTTTATTTTGAGCTATATTGATTATTTCATGAATATGCTATTCACATGACTCTTGTGCACTCACATTATTTTTGTTTACTCATATATTTGTTTCATGAGCATATTTTCGAGCCTTATAGATCTTGAGTGACAACTTTCGTGCACTTAGCAATGATTCATCATGGGATATTTGATTCGGTTTCATGTTTTGAAGGATCTTTAACTAGTTTTTCAAAACCTACTTTAAACTAGTTATGTATTCTTCACTTGGTAATATTTTCAATCTACAACTATTTTCAAACTATCATTTTTGAAAACTCCTACCAACCCAAGGGCGGATGGATAGGAGACCGTGCCTTGTGAGCCTTATTGAAAAACTTTTTATCATGTGCATGAATATGGTGGATAGATATGAGATATACACATGTTCTTCATGGAATTCTAGTTTTGTATACTCATATTTGTTTTTTATATATGTATGTCTCAAAATCTCAAATAATATCAATTTTAATTAATATTTTCATTTTTCATACATATATATGATTTGATTGTGCTTGATTTACAATATATTTACATGTTTAAAGCACAAATTATATTTATGCTAAGCTTGACTTAAATCTTGATTTCAATAGGTATCTCAATTGGTATTTTAATGAGCTTATGCATTACTTTCAATTGGTATTTCAATTGATATCAAAATATACTTCATATTTTACCTTTTAATTGATATCAAAATTTATAATATATTTCAATTGGTATCAATATGTTTTTATTTCAATTGAGTTTCGATTTCAATTGGTATAAAAAATGTTTTACCTTTTATTTGGTATCAAAATTTACCATATATTTCATTTGGTATCAAAATATAAAATATTTTACTTTCATTGGTATCAAAATTTACAAATGTTTCGATTTCAAATGTTTCAATTTCAATTAATATTAAAAATTTTCAATTTCAATTGGTATCAAAAATCTTGTGATATCTTAAAATTTTGTTTACTTACAAGTGATATCTCAAAATTTGATTTGTTGATTCAAAATTTATCTTTAAAGTGATTTTTAAAATATTTTGATATGTATTGCCTATATGCAAGGGGAGCTTAACGTCTCTTTTATATATAGATTCATATTGAGTGTATCTTATATTGAGAAACTTGACATCTCTTTTTTATGTGGTACACGTGGTAGGGGGAGCTTAACATCTCCACTTATACATTGTATATTATGCTTTATGTGAGTTAGGATTTTGTCATCCCTTCTTCATGTAATGCATGTATGCAGGGGAGCTAACTTAACGTCTTCCTCTTCATGAATGTGTATCACATATATATCCTTATAATTGATTTGTTTTTCACCCCTTTGTTGATGATTGACAAAAAGATGAGAATGATTTTGAATTTATATATGCATATTTAGAAATTGAGTTTATGCATATATTGAGTTTATGCATGTTCTAGTTTTTATGTTTATACAAAAAGGGGGAGAAGGATTTTGAAAGTTTATACAAAAAGGGGGAGAAGATTTTTGGGAGAAGATTTTTGTACAAAAAGGCCCATCATTCTAGTTTTGATGACGATTAACTCATGTAGTTATAGTACTAATGATCTTGTGTTTAATTAGTATCAGATATTTGATCAAGATCTTAGTTGGTGTTCAGCTTCAACAAAGGATTTGAAGTCAAGTTTTAGAGCTAGCACGTGTTGATTCAAGATCTCGCGCATCAAGATTGCATCAAGTACTCAAGAGGAGTCTAACTCATTGGATCAAGGTTTGGACCAAGTCAAGAAGGAGAAGAAGACCTTCAAGAGAAGATTTTTAAGAAGACTTGTGTCATGTTTGTAAGTGTCATGATTTTATTTTTAGATAAAATGTAAAGGATAGATTAGTTGGTAGATTGCTCAAGTTCATATACACTCACACACAAGATTTATATGTGTTTTCATAAAAGAGTTTTCATTTTGAAAAATACCGGTTTGGTTTTTAAGATTCAAAATATACATGTGTTTTATCAAAACTTATTTTAGAGCTTATTATCATAAATATAGATATTTCATCTTATATGTGTAGTGGATCATATCCATGCACACTAAGCTTCAAAAGTATTTAGAATATCTTGTTTTTGTATTTGAAAAAGTTTTGAAAAAATCGTTTTTGAAAAATACAGGTTTTTGTTTAAGGCAAAACTTCTATATTAAATATTTGTAATATGCGTTGATTTTTAATCAAACATGTTTGTATTTCAAATTATATCAATGAACTTATTTTTTAGAATTTATGAGAATTTATGGGACTTTATTGAAAGAAAAAGACCAAGTTTTGTATCCCTAAAACCTGTATTCTGTCCTTCTGCCGGTCGACCGCACGGTCGAACCAGAGATCGGTCGACCGGGCGGTCGATCGACGCGCACAAATGTGCACGACCTTGTTTGGCTGGAGGGCTGGTCGACCGACCCGGTCAACCGCCAGAGAGTTCTGCTTTCTGGATCTGGCCCCGGTCGACTGGGCGGTTGACCGGCAGAGAGCTCTTGCTCTCTATATCCAGGCCTCGGTCGATCGGCCGGACGACCGATGGCATAATGGTCAGAAATCTGACCGTTGGCCGGTCGACCGACAACAGCATCAGCTGCTGAGTTGGCCTCCAACGACCATATTTTGGGAGCCTATATATTGGACCTCCTTTGGACTGTTTTCCATAAGATTTTAAGTGAGTTTTCAAAATAGTTTTTCTTACACTTCTAAGTGTTTATCTCCTTTGGTTTTAGAGCCAAATACTTCCATATCAAAAGGAGAGTTTTTCAAGAGTGTTTTGTAAAAGAGATTTCTTGAGTTTTTCATCACCAAATCAGTCCTAGTTTTCTTACACACACTTGAGCTATCCATTGCTATATCAATCCTCTAAGGATCTTTGTTGTGAGGGTGTTTATAGGTGATCAAAGTGTTGAGATCACCAAAATGCTCATTCTTGTGTTTGAGGAGGCGGACTTACGGGTTCGCATTGTTTCGAGTTCTAATGGGAGCTCGGTGTAGAGGTGCGGAATTGACAAGCTAGTGTGCTTGCGCGTGTAGCTCTTGCGGGAACAAGAGAGGGACTAGTGAGTCCAAGGAGTTCTAGTGTGAACTCGTTGTAGGTGTTGTGCACCGAGTGATCCGGTGGTATCAGTTTTTAGTGAAAATCCTTCATAGTGTTGAAGGCGGGAACGTAGAGCAAGGGTGCTCGAACCTCGAAACAAATCTCCCGTGTTAGCGATTGCTCTCTATCTCTCACTTGTGTTTATATCTTGCATGCTTGTATTGCTTTTATCTTTATATGCTTGATAAATCTTACGCAATATTGTTACATGCTTGAGATTGTTTGCTCACACTTATATTCAACCAAGAAGCCATAGTGGCACCTCAACTCTTATCTAGAGGAATCTTGAGGAGATAGTCCAGAGCCATTCATCGGGAATTCTGCTATACTCTTGCGTTATACTTGGTGTGTTTAGCTTTATGATTTTTAGTTTGCATAAATAGTTTTAATTCCGCATTAATTCATCATTAGATTTGCTAGTCACCTATTCACCCCCTCTAGGTGTTTTCAATTTTTTCATTCTCCTTCTTGATGATATGCTGGATTTGATGTCAGGTATCATAATAGTTTCCAAGATTGATCTTAAGAGTGGATACCATTAAATTAGAATTCGCCAGGGGATGAATGAAAAACCTTGTTTAAGATCAAGGATGGGCTATATGAATGATTGATTATGCCCTTTGGACTGTCCAATATTCCTAACACTTTCATGAAAGTAATGACTCAACTGTTTTGACTATTTATTGGTAAATTTATAGTGATATACTTTGATGATATACTGATTTAAAGCCGAACTCAGGAGCAGCATATGGACCATCTGAGGCAAGTCCTTTGCACACTCTAGTCTAAGAAATTTTATGCAAACCCGAAGAAGTGTGCTTTCTATACAGATAGGACCATCTTTTTAGGATTTATGGTTACATTTGAGGGGAGTTTCTGCAGACCTTGAGAAGGTGAAAGAAATTACAGAGTGGCCATAATCTCGGACGATTAGAAAAGTCAAAAATTTTCACGGATTAGCCATTTTCTACTGTCAGTTCATCAAAAACTTTAGCGCTATCATGATATCAATAACCGACTGTCGTAAGAATGAGGAATTTCAATGAACTCATGCTGCCATTAAGGTTTTTAAGGAAATGAAGAAGTTAATGACTGAAGCTCCTGTTAAAATCTATCATGATTTTCAAAAGTATTTGAAGTAACATGCGATGCATAAGGGCTTGCGATTGGTGGTATCTTGAGTCAAAAGAATCATCTCATTGCCTATTTCAGTGAAAAGTTAAATAACACCCGACAACGATACTCCACATATGACTAGAAATTTTATGCGATTGTCCAGGCTTTGCGCCACTGGAGACATTATCTGCTACCGCAAGAGTTTGTACTGTATTCGGATCACGAGGTGTTGAAATACCTCAACTCTCAAAAGAGATTAAATGCAAAAAATAATAAGTGGGTGTAATTCCTTCAGGATTATACATTTGTCCTCAAACACAAGGCAGGAGTTGAAAACAAGATTGCCGATGCGCTCAGCCGACGAGTGATAATTTTAGCAGCTACGAGCGCAGAAGTGACAAGGTTCGAGAGATTGAGAGAGAAATATGAGTCATGTACCGAGTTTGGAGAAATATATGTCACGTTACATGACAGTTCTGATCGAGAGATGGACTAGTTTCTATTACAGGACGAATATCTGTTTAGATTCTGTTAGCTATGTATTCTCCATATGTCCCTCAGGGATTTTCTTTCTTGGGAAATACATGCTGGAGGTCTGGCTGAACACTTTAACTAGAACAAAATAATTGAGGTTGTTGATTCTACTGGCCGAGCTTGAAGATGGCCAGTTCCTACACTCCTCTCCTTGTACCCAGCTGTCTTTGGCAAGACATGAGCTTAGATTTCATACTAGGATTATCAAAAATGTAGAAAAGGCTTGACTCTATCCTAAAAGTGGTTGACAGATTCTCCAAAATGACTCACTTCATATTGTATTCTGAAACCTCAGATGCATCCAAGGTAGCTGTCCTTTTCTTTGATCATGTCATCAAATTGCACCGGTTACCTAAAACTATGATGTCTTATAGGGATTTCAAGTTTGTTAACTATTTCTGACAAACATTGTGGTATAAGATAGAAACCAAGTTGAAATTTTTAACAGTCTTTCATTCGCAAACTAATGAACAAACTAATAGTCAATAGAATCTTAGAAAATCTCTTTAGGTATCTCGTTGAAAAAAATTTGAAAATTTGGGATCTAATCTTACCTATGGCCGAATTTGCATGTAATAGTTCTGTCAATAGGACTACAAGTCTTAGTCCATTTGAGATACTAACTGATTTTAAAGTTAGACAGCCAATTGATTTAGTTCTCATGACTCATCATCATTCTAAGATATCAGACTCTATATTTGGATTTGCATTCTCATATACGGCATTACATGAGAAAAATTCAGAGAAAAGATAATGAAAAATAATGCTGATTATAAAGCTTTTGCTAATTTATACCGTAAATTAAGGATATTTAATATCACTAACTATGTGATGGTCCGCTTGAGACCCGAATGGTTTTCTTCAGGAACCGTGAAGAAATTGCGCGCGCGAAACGTAGGTCTATTTCAAATCTTCAAAAAGATCAATTCAAATGTTTATGTGGTGGACCTCCCACTAAACTTTGGCATTAGTTGCACTTTTAGTATTGAGAATTTAGTTCCATATAGAGGTACTTTTGATATTCCTTCTGATCTATTCGTGGATGAGCCTATTCATAGCATTTTTTCTGAGAGCCCCCACTACCTTCACTTCCTTCAAAATTATCCCATGTAGCAGAAAATATACATTTTATCTTAGATGACCAGATTGTCTTTACTAAAGATGGAGTAACGTGACACTATCTTATTAAGTGGAAAGAAAGATCTGAGTCAGAAAACTCTTAGATTACTAAGGAGGATTGCCGACAGCTTAATTCTGAACTATTGGAGAATTATCACAGCCAGCAGCAGCCTCCCACCACACACTCGACAAGGTCGAGTTTTTCCCACCCCGAGAGAAATGATGAGGGCATCATGCCGCTGAGATAACGGTTCGATCGAATCTGTTCGAAATTTAGAAAATGGTGTGCTGCATTCTTTTGCTTTTAGCTATTTTATTTATTTTAGTTTATTTTCTTTAGTAGTATTTCTTTTATGTGAATATTTAATACCACATTGGTTATTTTTTAGAAGTACTCATTTTGTAAAGCCTATAAAAATGGCCGAGACTTCTTTTTGAATTATTATTATTGAATGATTAAAATTTTCAAAATTTTCAATTAGATTCTTGAGGTTTTGCTCTTGAGTTTTGGGTGTGAAGCCCGTGTAAGGAGTGAAAGCCAAAATTCTATCCAGATTTTCAATTCAAAGTTTAAACCCTGCTTTTCAAATTTGAAGGTGATTGCAATTCAGATTGTTTTACATCACAATCCTTTATGTAGTTAATCAATTTTGATTTCTAGAATGTAAAAGGCCAACATACAATTTTTTGTGTGTGAACAACTATAAAAGCATTTATTGATATACTTTATGTAATGCTTATGTTGTAGAATTATGGCATGTCCTGTAAGTTTTTGGTAAGGAAAAATTGGTAATCGAGAAGTAAATTCTTTATTTGATTGTAAAAAAGTTACAGCGGATCAATAATCCTCTTACAAGAGAGGGAAGATATTCAAGCTTGAATCTCCCCTTTGTTTAGTACCGGGTTCTTGATGTGGCGGTAGAAAGTGAATCTTGTTTTTCGTTGACCGGGTGAACGTCAGGACCTTTTGAGAATCTCACATAGAGAGTATAGGCAAAAAACAAACTTGTACGCAGCAAGTTATTAGAAGAGTTGAACTCTCTCTTTCTTTTCAGCTGAAAATCTTGGTGTTTCTACGGCTTACAACTGAAGTTCTTTTTACCAAGAAGTAACCAATTTTTTCTTTCTCCGACCCCTCTTCCATAGCAAACTGGGCTATTTAGAGGTTTCAGGGGGTAAACGTATCCCCTAAAAATACTCCATAATGGGGTTTTCTCCCTCATTACGTGGGCAGTAATTGACCCAGTCATAAGGGCAGTTACAACTGAGACGTAGGTTTTGAGCCTTGCATTTTGCTGCTAAAGTAATGCTTGAGAGACGCGAGTTTCTAGCTCTGCGTCAAACTTCGCATGAGACGCGGGCTTTGGACTCTGCGTCTTGGCATTGCAATAATACTGAGACGCGGGTTTCAACCCTCGCGTCTTTGGTCCTCGCAGTAATGTCGAGACGCGGCTTTCAACCCTCGCGTCTTGGTGCTGCACTGATGGCGATGACTAGCCCTGCGTCTGGAGTTTGGATTCTACTTTTTGATGAATTATCTTCAGTGATTTTTAGACAGCCTACAGAACCCCCTCCAAAGTTTTCGATATTCCGCGGTTGACTGGGACGGATTTCGAAATACTTTGGACCCTAGTTGAATTCATACTTCTCATGATTGGACTGACAATTATTTGAGATACTCTGAGGTTGATCTTATCTAGAGTATGGTCTTCGTGAATGTACTGTAAAACCTTTTGAAGCCACCAGGGATGATCGTGGTGACTGTCTAGATACGCAGTGCAGACCTCCTCTGTGCTCTGAGCAGGTTGTTGGTGAACTTTGAACCAGGGGTGAACAGTCGTCTGCTTGTACCAATGTACTGTTGAACTGATTTGCAGAAACAAAAACTGAATGTAAGTCTTGTAGACGCAGAGGTCATGTTGTTCTAGAGACGCAGTCCTCACTTAGAATGGGGACGCACCCATTAGTTTGCTGAAGAAACGCGGCTCTTAGTGGGACGCGATCTTTGAGTTGAAGACGCAGCTCTCACTCTGTGAACTAGGCACGACTTTGGTTTTGCTGAAGAGGCGCGACTTTTTGGAGGGACGCAGTTTTTGAGATGAAGACGCAGCTCTTACTCTGTAAACTAGGCGTGACTTTGGCTTTGCTGAAGAGGCGTGACTTTTTGGAGGGACGCGGTTTTTGAGATGAAGACACAGCTCTTACTCTATGAACTAGGCGCGACTTTGGCTTTGCTGAAGATGTAGGCTGTCTAAAAATGTCTAAAAATCACTAAAGACAAATCATCAAAAGCAGAGTCCAAACTCCAGACGCAGGGCTAATCATAGCCATCACAACAGCATTAAGACGCGAGGGTCGAAACTCGCGACTCAGCATCACTGTAGCATCAAGGCGCTGCAGCATCAAGGCGCAAGGGTCGAAACCTGCGTTCACTGCAGCGTCAAGATGCGAGGGTCGAAACCCGCATCTCAGTATCACTGCCGCACCAAGACGTGAGGGTCAAAACTCGCGTCTCAGCATTGCTTCAGCACCACGGCGCGAGGGCCGAAACCCACGTCTCAGTTATAACTGCCCTCGTTATTGGGTCAATTACTGTCCACATAATGAGGAAGTTAACCCCCATTATGGAGCATTTTTAGGGAGCACGTTCACCCCTGAAACCTCTATAAGTAACCCCGTTTGCTAGGGAGAAGGGGTCGGTTGATCAAATAATTCTTGGAGAAGAATTTCGCTTGTGAGCTGTAGAAGCACCAAGACTTCCACGGAAAAGAAAGAGAGTTCAACTCTTTAAGTAACTTGCTACGTACAAGTTAATCTTTGCCTACAATCTCTTTGAGATTTCTGGTCGACAGGAGCTGTGTTACTCCGTCTGCCATCCAAAGAGAGGATTCCCAAGAGGTCCTGACGTTCACCCGGTCAACGGAAAACAAGATTCACTTTCCACCGCCACATCAAGAACCCAACATTAAACAAAGGAGAGATTCAAGTCTAAACATCTTCCTTCCCTTATAGTCAGAATGTTAATCCGTTGTAATCTTTCATTTGATTCAAGAAAATTTTACAAGGAACTTTCTCCCACCAAATAGAAGAGGCGCGACTTTTTGGAGGGACGCGGTTTTTGTTAAACACGAATCCATGTTTTAGTCACGTTGCCATCTGTCCGGCAAAATTGAGGGGGCATTTTTCTTTTGGCGCGCGAATTTGGCGTTGCATTTAATTTGCACGCCACGCGTCAGGCAGGGATGAGGCCTTGAGCCAAGCGCCGCGTATCTCTGCGAATCACTGTGCTTATAAAAGACAACAGTCTTTCAAGAGTCATCATTAGGCTCTTCTTCTTCTTCGCTGAGCTTTCCGTCGAGAGTTAAGAAAAGCTTAAAAGCTTTTTTCCAATTTTAACGTCTTCAGTACCGATTTCACGGTCGAAATGGCTCCAAAAGCTAAGCATGTGGCTTCGTCCTCGAGCACTGTTGCTCCTGAGATTTAGATGGGCGTTTCTTCCACGCAGGAGGCCCCTATTTCAGGTAGTAAAATCATCTGATTTGGTTTCCGTCATTGAAGGGGCTTAAAGAGTTCTTTTAACTCTTAAGTCTCTTTTGAATGTGAAACCGCCAACACGAGGCTCATGCCCTGTTTGATCTCAGACGTGGCTCTTGAATTGGTAGGCAAGACGCGGATTTGACGACCTCTGCGTCTTTGCTTCATCAACTTGAGTCCATACCTGTTTGTTGAATGCGGGCCTCATTGAGCCTTGCATTTTGGAATGCTCAGAATATTTCTAAGTATGGGGAGTTCAGACGTAGACTTCTTATGATTCTTGCGTCATGTAAGATCAGACGCGAGTTTTACTAAATTTTGCATCTGGGACCGATACTTAGAAAATTTTCTAAGTTATGGGTTCCGAAATGCGGGCTACATGCAAGCCTCGCATTTTTGAGTCTAGACGCGAATTTTGCTGATTTTCGCGTTTGGATTCATTTCTGCGTTTGACCCTCAAGCACTTAGCCATTTTCTCTTAGATTTCTGACCAACTGTTATCTTCATTGCAGTGCGATTACTCTTCTAATCCTCTGTCTAAGAAGTGTCATTTTGGGCACGTAGGTGGCGCCGATAGAAATCTGACCTTCGTGCTTCAGAAAACCGCTCCTGTGACTTTCGGTAAATCAAAGGAGCAAAGGGAGAGGATCATCAAGGCCAGTATGGTGACCCTCCGGGAAATTATCTCCGATGGATTGTTTGAGACGGATTACCGTACTTTGTTACATAAGCCTGCTTTCCTCTTTGGTGATGACATCGACGAGGATGATAGGACTTTGCATGAGGAGATTACAAGTGGCTCTATCAAATAGGGGACATGAGGTTCTTTCTTCCCAATATGGAGAGGATGTATTCCTTGTCCTATCTTCAGCACATATCCGTTCATCGTGCGATGGATTAGGATCTTTCCTGGTTTGTCTCCGGCGTCTCTCTTGGCTGGTTAGGTGCCAAGGAAGTATATTCTGCAGGCCATGAGAAAGATACTTTCGGTTTATTTCCCAGGTTAGTTAGGCCTAAGTATCCGAAGGGAGAAACCCCTCAGCTTGGCGCTACTTTCATCAACCAGTTTATGAAAATTAGGGGTGATTTTCCCGTCAACTTTCGTCCGCTCAGGTGAGTTCATTCTGTAAATCACCTAGAGGGGGTGAATAGGTGATGAGCTAATCTAATGGTCAATTAATGCATAATTAAAACTTATTAAACTAAACACCACGTATAACACAAGAGTGTAGCCAAATTTCCCGTGAAGGTCTTTGAACTAACTTCTCAAGATTCCTCTAAATAAGAGTTGAGGTGCCGCGTTGGCTCTCTTGGTTGAATACAAGTGTTAGCAAACAATCCCCAAGCATATAACAATTAAGCACACAATATATCAAGCATATAAAGATAAAGACAATATGAGCATGCAAGATATAAAGACAAGTAAGAGATAGAGATAGAGCAATCGCAAACACGGGAGATTTGTTTCGAGGTTCGAGCACACTTGCTCTACGTCCCCTCCTTCAACACTATGAAGGATTTTCACTAAAATCGATCCCATCGGATCACTTGGTGCCGCAACACCTACAAGCTTTTTGGACTCTCTAGTCCCTTCACTCGTTCCCGCAAGAACACACCGCAAGCCCACAAGCTTGCCGAGGTCGCACCTCAAACAAAGAGTTCACACACGAACTCGAAACACCGCGAACCCGCAAGTCCCCCTCCTCAAAGAAAAATGAACTTTGGTGGTCACAACACTTTGATCACCTAAAATCCTCTCACAACAAAGATCCCTATAGGTAGATATAGCAATGGATGGCTCAAGTGTTTGTGTGAGAAAACTAGGATTGAAATGGTGGAGGAAAACACAAGAAATCACTTTGAAAACACTCTTGTTAAACTTCCCTTTTGATTGGAAATATTTGCTCTCAAAACAAGTGGAGAAACCTCTTAAAAGATGTAGGAAAAACTGGTGCAAAACCACTTGAAAAATCTTAGGTAAAACAGCCTCAAAAGTCCTAATTTATAGGGCTGCCAAAAACTAGCCGTTGTAACCAGGATGACCAGTCGGTCGACCGCCCGGTCGACCGGCCAACAGTCAGATTTCTGACAGTTGTGCCAGCGTTCGACCGGCCGGTTGACCGTGGCAAGGATACAGAGAGCTGTGCTCTCTGTCGGTCGACCGCCCGGTTGACCGGGGACGTTTCCAGAGAGTAAACACTCTCTGGCAGTTGATCGTGCGGTCGACCGGTCCATCCTGTGCACGTTTGTGCACGTCGGTCGACCGTTTCGGTCGACCGCCAGAGCCTGGCAGGCTGATATTAGGGATTTAAAACTTAGGTTTTTTTTAATTTCAAATTAAATCTCATAAATTCACAAAAAATCTACAAAAATAGTTTCAGTGCAATACTTTGATATACAAATATGTTTGAGTAAAATCAAGACATGTTACAAACAATTTGAACTATTTTTGTAACTTAGAAATTTTGGCTAAAAACAAAAACTGTATTTTTCTAAAATTGGTTTTTTTTCAAAACTTTTTCAAATACAAAAATAAGATATTTTAAACACTTTGAAAGCATAGAGTGTATGGATATGATCCACTACACATACATGATGAAATATCTATATTTTTGACAATAAGCACTAAACATGATTTTGGTTAAAGACATGTAAACTTTGAATGTCAAAAATCAAACCGGTATTTTTCCAAAATAAAAATTCTTTTATGAAAACACATATAAATCAAGAGTGTGTATGTAAGATATACTTGAGCAATCTACCAACTATTCTATCCTTTACATATTAACTAAAATAAAATCTTATAAAAACAAACCTAGACACAAGTCTTGATCTTGAAGGTCTTCACTTGAAGTCTTCTCATCTTCTTGACTTGGTCCAAACTTGATCCAACGAGCTAGACTCCTCTTGAGTACTTGATGTGGTCTTGATGCACAAGCTCTTGAATCAAACCGTGCTATCTCCAAAACTTGACTTTAAATCCTTTATTGAAGCTAAATGTTTTCCATTATGTTTGCAAAGGGGAAAAACTTATAAAAAAGAGTTTGAGGAGCTAAATTACAAGTATTCTTAAAAAGATTACAAGTAGATCCCCTCAGAGATTCTGGAGAAGTGTGCCGATAGGAGTCTGGTCAGCGCGCGACCACTTTGTCCCTTTGACGATGCGAGCGATGAGATTCCCTTCTCGCCTGGTTCCGGGAATCAGAGAATAGAGGATTGGTAGAACCCTCTTGCTGCTTCTCAAAATCGCCTTCGATAAGGAATTCCTTCTCGCCTGGTTCCGGAGATTCCTTGGGAAGAAGGACGATGTTAGGGTATCAACACCCTGGATAGAGAAAGCAATTCTCTAAAAGGTCTCTGAATTCGAGAACGCACGGTGCGTTACGAAGAAGCCTCAGTCGAAGAAGCTAATTGATCGATTCTTGCGATCAGAAGGCAATTGATGGCTCCTTCCTCTGCAATCCGATGCCTCTCCCTTGTGCCCCTGACGGGCTATTTATAGGGAAAGTAAGGGTATAATCGTCCCCTTTGAAGATATAGAAACAGATTGAACCGAATCTGTTTGAATCTGGAAAGTAGCCTTGCTGCGAGGCTATAATAGCTTCCGCGGAGCTAGAAAATGGCAAATCGGTTGATCTTTCCGATATGTTATGATCCTTTCCATATCGTTGATTGATTCTCCTTGATCCACTTACTCGTTTCAAGAGAGTCAAGAGATTGTGGCAATCACCTGCCATATTTGAATCCTGATTGGATTTGATTAGATTGAATCCGATCTCATCAGGAGATTTGATTGGTCAAAGGTTGACCATAGCAGGCTGATGGCGGAGCTGCCCGCTTTGAGGCTCATAGCGGAGCTAGAGGCAATTCCTGGCGAAGTCCGAAAAGAGGGTCTTCGGCGAAGTCCGAAAGAGGGTTTTCGGCGAAGCTATCAGTTGGCTTCCTGGCGGTGCTCTGGATGATGTTAGTCTCTCAAGCGAGGCTATCTCCTTGGGCTAATGTAATGCTAAATGCTAGCATTTTAGACCTGCTGAGGTCTGTTAGAAACAATCCGGGTTCACTGTTCTGCTTGCTGGATCAGTGGAGTCCATCGCTTCCTTGTCCCTTGGAGGTGGGTGAAAACTGGTCTTCAGCTCGTCTGTCCCTTGTCTTTTGTAAATGTCAACAAGTTTAGACATCGTTCGGACCAATGAGAATCTTGTCTTTTTTAAGTGTCAACAAGACCCCCTTCAAAGTTTTCGAAAGTCTGCAATAGCCCAGATTTCGAAATACTTTGAACTGCTGTGATGGTGGTGTGGAGTATGAACATCGCCATGATGGTTGAGTTCAGCTTCGCCTTCAATCCTGCTTTGGGATGTAGATTCGCCGAGGAATCATGTAGACTCGCGTCTGGGTAGCTTCGCGGCTAGGTAAGTTCGCTCTGGAACATCTGTCGCTTTCCCGAGGCCAACTGCCGTGGGCCAGTTACGAGGAGGATTACTCCTTTCTTCATGCTGATCGAGGGAGATATTCTCCGATTGCACGTTTCCAAGGGAGGATATTCCCTTTCTTCTAGGCGCAATAAGTGCCTTTTATGAGGGAGACGTTCTCTTCCTTGTACGGTTCCAATGGAAACCGTTCCTGTTATCAAGGCGCAGTAAATGCCTTGAATGCGCTCGTGCTTCCACGCTTGAGGTGATCGCACTCAGGCCATGGGGCCTATAAATAGGACACTTGAGGTCCTCTGAAGAGAAGTGCCTTGCCTTTCTTCTCTTCTCTTGGTTGTGAGAGATACTCAGATCTCTGAATTAGTAGGAAAACCCACTCTGGTTGTCTAACCGGCCAAGGACCAGTAAGTCTCGATCATTCAAAGACTTCACTGCTTTTAGGGAACTCATCTCCCTTGATTTAGCTTTGGCAGCTCGCTTCAGGGATTAGCTTCCCTTGTTCTTCAACTTGCAATTGGCTGCTGCAGAGAAGGATCTCATCATAGTTTTCTGTGAAGCTATCATCTTGGCTTGATCAGTGAAAGATCGTTGCTTGTTAAGTCCGCTGCACAGGCAGGACTTGGGACTTGGCTTCTTCAATAGTTGAGCCAGTCTTGCCATATTGGTGAGGTTGAGACTGTTCTTCACAAGATCAGTCTGACTTTGCCGTATAGGCGAGGCTAGGACTTGGCGTTTGCTGAGCCAGCCCCTGGTTGCCGTGCAGGCGAGGCTTATCCTCTGCTTTGACTGAAGTCGGATTACTTTGCCGCTGAAGAATCTGACTTAATGTTTTTGTGCTTGACTGCTAACTTACTCCAATTTGCCTTGCAGTGAGCTATGCTTGCCAGTCTGGTGACTTGATGGAAGAAGCCATAAAATTGCCTTATGCTTCCCCGGTTGAAGCTTTACTTTTAAGCAGGAGGAACAATTCGGGGCAGCGGGTGGGCGCGTCCCAGAGGCTGTTGGCAGCCTCTTATCCGAGATGATTCGATCTGAGGTGAGGCTGGTTGCCGACTTTCAACTTTGGTGGCCTTCGTCGGGGACAATCCACTTCAGGGGAGTGGGCCTCACACCCGTCAGATTACTAGCATCAAAACTAGTTCCCATTATAGGTGATCTGACGTGTTGGCGGCGATAAGCTTTTATTGCCAGGCTTCAAAAAAAATGGCCTGATAAGACCCGCCATTTTGTGGAGAAAAATGACCGTGTCCCGGTGGCAGAACTGGTTAAAGCCTTGTGCAGGAGGAAGGCCTTTCGTGTCCAGTTGATCTGGTCTGGAAGCAGATAAAACCGCTTGTATGCCTTTTATGCAAATGGCCTTGCTAGGCAACTTGGTGTGTTGTATGAAACACAACTTTGATGTAATATCAAATGTATCTTTGCTTTTAGATCAATGAAAGTTCTTTGTCTGATCATTTGATTTTTGCTTGCTTCATTGAGAGTTTGGCCATTGCTGGGCTAAACTGCGCACGGGCATAGCCCTTCCTTTGAATGATCTTTGCGAGGCTGTCACGTCAGCGCCTCTTTAGAGGGCTAATTCAAACCTTTCGGTTAAGTCCTTGAAGGATTGCGCGAAGTCCGCACTTTGCTCTTGTGCGGAGTTAACCCTTAGTGGGATTGAACCGTCGCTTTTTGGGAAAGCGCCTCAGGCGCTTCGGGCACTGTTTCGAATTAATTCGAAACGGCGGCATGTGCCCTTTTTCGAGGCCTTGATTTAGGCGCTGATTGGCCTATAAAAGCCCGATCGGGCTGAGAGAAAATCATCATTTCTCTTTGAATTTTCCAGAGTACTTGACTCTTCTTTTCTTCCTTTTTCAAGAGTTCAAAAACTCCTGTAATTCTTCAATGGCGCCCAAGAGACGAGCGGGAAAGGAAGCAGCGACTTCTGCAGCGGAGGGCCCTCCTCCGTTCATTGAGCGACCGATCGCTGGTAAGAGACTCTCTAATCTGATTAGAGAATGGTCTTCATCCTTTGGAGTCGATACTCGGCTATTAGGACGATCGAATATGATCTGTCCTTATCAGGGAACTCGTTTCCCTTAACTTCCCTATTTTGCTTGCACCAGGGAAGTAAGAACTGAACAGTTCTTCTCTTGGGCTTCCATAGGAAGCCATTGCTTGGGCAATCTTCATCCTGTTGAGGAACAGGATATGGGTCGTGTGCCTTCAGTTGTGGCCACGAAGGGTGACTGTTATCCATAACGTCCTTTTGATGACGCCAGCCCTTAGGGCTATGCCACTTCTTGCAAAGATGCAGTCTTATCTGTGAAGCGAAGCTTTTTATCAAAGCTATTATCCCGCTGTCCCTGCTTACTGGGCGAGGCTATGCCTTAGCGAATTTTTGTGTCTTCGCGTCGATTTGATTGGTGAACTAATCATAGTTCATTTTCTTTTTGTTTTTGCAGTGCATCACGCTCCGGCCTCCAGAACAGTCTATTTGGCTTAACCAGTCGATCAGGGAGCATCAGCTTGCAGTTCATCGGGCAGGCTTCCTTGTTCAGTGAGCCGAGCCCCTTGTACGGGATACGCTCATTCAGAGTGGTGGCCCGCAGGCCATGCGGAGCATTTTGACTACGGCTCCGTTGGAAGATATCGACCGTCAGGCTTACAAAAAGCCTGACTTCATGTTCGGGGATGCTGCACCTGATCCCGATCGCCAGCTACAGGCCGGTGAAGGCCAGTGGATCTTCCAGTTGGACGGCGAGAGATTCTATCTCCCGTCTACTAAGCGGCATTTCGCTTTGTCTTCCTTCGCGAGCGTGACTCAGGCTCGGAAGATGGCGTGGGGCGTGAGCCTAAATGCCGAATCTGTAAGTGTCGGGAGGTTGACATTCCAGACCGGCTATTCGAGGGCGGGCTATCCTCGTAGCATAATAGGGCTATACCCTGGGAAGGTGGCGAGGGACCTTCCAGTAGGAGAGAATCCAGCTGCGGCGCCGACCTTTGGCACTCAGTTCTGCGAAGTTGACGGGAACTATCCCGCCACGGACTTCAGGGCTCCTGGTTGGGTCCACCCTCCTAGGTCATGGTGGGCGGAGTTGACCAATTATATCCTCAATCATTTTGAGGGGGAATTAGAGAGGTTGAACCTCTATGAGGCCGTCAGGGCGACCTGCTACGGCATTGAGATGAAGGTGGCGTGCTTCTACGCCATTCTTGAGTTGTACTGCCCAGCCTCGGGGACTTTCTTCACCCGGTTGGTGAATTGGGCATGGCCCTGCATGAGATGCGAGAGATCTCTGCTTTGCCTTCGGGTCTCTTCCATATGAAGAGTATTTTCCGTGTGAGGTGGAGCTGGCCCTCTTGGAGAAGCAAGAGCCTGCTTTGCTTGAGACATATCGGGAATTGGTGTGCCATTTGCACATTTGCTCCAGCATCCACACCGGTGGCAAAGGTAGCTCGAAGAGCTTGAAGAGATTCCGAGCCGGTTCGCCCGCCAATTTGGGTATGACCAGTTGTATGTGGGCAACCCGAATCCGGACCTGGCTTTCATGGGGAGCCTCATTGATGGGGCTCGTGCTTGGCGGTTCTTTACCGCGGATAGCACTGGAGCGTGGCTACGCACGCCGTTGAGGGATCCCGGCCTATGGACGACCCTGTGTTTCTGCCAATGGTATGCAGCTTCGAATTCCACGCCTCCTGGATTCAAAGCCAATAGTTCAGGTGTGAAGTTGATTTCTCATCGGCTGAGGCAGAAGGCTTCTGATAAGATGGAGGGCAAGCGAGTCCGTGTTCCTGGCATAGAGGAGTTCATCGCTGTGGATGATAGCGAGGCTTCTGATGTAGAGAGCCCTCGCTTCGAGGCAGAGACAAGACCCGATGCCCCCGAAGCAGGTGCTCGTGAAGCCGGATCTGGTGTAGTGGGGACAACTCCCCCACAGCATGTGGAAGAAGTGGAGGAAGGGGACTCTGAGGTCCACTTCAAAAGGAAGCGTGGGAGTGGATCCCGTAGGAAGTTGTCGGCGAAGAAGCCCCGTCGCCAGACTCCTACCATTGTGGTGGAGGGTGAGCCCTCTGCTGCGCCTCCTTCTGCTGCTCCATTAGTGGCTGAGCCGTCGTTGCTGAACCGACTACTGGTAAGATTGGTCCCATCTAATATGCCTTCAGCACGCTTTACATGACTCATCATTCGCTCTTTGTTGCAGGAGCTGAGGCAATTGGAGAGCAAGGGGAGCACTACGATCCCCTGTTCACTTATGGAAGTGCAGCTGGTTCCTTTGCTCGCTCGAGGAGTCCGGAGGTGATGCGGCCGATATTGGCCCTTCGGGCGCTGGGACTTCTAAAGGAAGTCCTATGGCATCCAGCTCTGCCGGGTGGTCTGCGGAGGAATCGGCGAGTGGGCCGGCTATCCGCGTTGAGTCTGGTAAGAACTTTCCGATGGGACCCTTGGATTCTGATGCGGCTGACGAGGTGACATCGGCCTTCGGTAAGACTAAGGTCTCTTGGTCCTCGCCTATTTGTTGCGTCTCCTTTTTGACTTGGTTTTGTTGCAGGCATTCGTCCCCAAGGTGCATCAGCTTCGAAAGAAGCGGAGGGTTTTCCTGAAGGGTCAAAGGGCGATATGAGCGCTTCGACCGGGGCAGACGCAGCTGTGTTAGACGCGCTGTATGGCGACCTGCCTTTTTATCAGCCCAAATCAGCGGAGGGCCCTGAGGTTGAAGAGGCGGCAGTCCCGGAGGTACCCCCACTTCCAGTCATATCAACGAGTGGGGTGCAGACTGTCTTGCCGAATACGGCATTGAGGGTGATTGTGAGCCCTACCTCCCCGACGCTGTAGTTGAGCCTGCTGCTCAGGAGGTGGTTGCCAGTCCTACCTCCGCGGTGGCTGGCGTGCCGGTGTCGCTGAGGACTCCGCCGAGGTCACCTTTGGCTTGCCCTGCTGCTGTCGATGTTCCCGCTTCTTCTTCCGCGGTGGTGTCGACTAGGTTGGTAGATTGCTCCGAGGTTGTCTCAAGGATTGATGAAGCTGAGAATGACTTTATCGGTAATCTGGTCGACAGCTTCTATAATAGTTTGGAGCAGACTATCGGTCTAGTCTTGAAGGGCTCGCCTGTGCCATTTTCGAAGCTGAAAATGGTTCTCTCCCGTGGCATCGAGTGTATCCGGGACTTTGAGGGGTACCATCAAGCTACTGCTCTGGAGCTCCTGGTAGATGACCTTGAGAAGGACGTGGAGGAATGGCGCCATTTCCATCGTTCCGACGCAGCGTCTTTGGCTGATGAACGGCTCGCGCGTCTTGTCGCCCAGAAGCGCGAGGCTCAGCTCGCTGCTCAAGAGGCTGTTGAGGCTATCTCCTCTGACTTGAGGTCCTTGGAGGCAGAGGAAGCAGAGGTTGGGAGTGCAATTGATGCTTCCAACAGTGCTCTTCTTGACGCTGAAGATAAGATCAAGAGGGCTGAAGAGATGATCCGAAAGGCAAATCTCCTCTTGTCCAAAGCTACACAGATGCGTCATGAAGAGTCTGCGCGGCTTAAGCAGCTCAGGGCTCGAAGTGAGGAACTGGCGGAGCGGAAGTCATCACAGAGGGCGACTTTGGCGGAGACCGAGGCTCGTCTGGCTCAGGCGGTGGACTTCGATGCGGCGGAGCTAAGATCACAGGCGCTGGCCCAGGCTGAAGATGACAGGAGGACGCGGCTAGCTTCTCTTGGAGATCGGATTCGATCTTATCATGTACGCCTATAGGCTCCTCCATGTATCCCATCCTTCTGAATTAATAGAAAGATTTTTCTTTTGTCGTCTGTTGTTTGTTTGGATAATGAGGCATGGCTGTCTGTTGGTTCAGAGGTCGCAATGACATAACCAATTGAGATGTTGCCAGTCTCGAAGTCAGCCCTTTGCGGGGCTAAAAAGGGGAGATACTTGGCTTTTGTAAATGTCAGCAAGCATCGAGATTGAGACTTAGCTGTCTGCTGGTTCAGAGGTCGCGATGACATAACCAATTGAGACGCCGCTAAGCTCAATGGTAGATGAAACTTGGCGATCTGCCAGTTCAGAGGTCGCAATGACATAACTGGTTAAGACGCCACTAAGCTCAATAATAGATGAAACTTGGCTATCTGCCAGTTCAGAGGTCGCAATGACATAACTGGTTGAGAAGCCACCAAGCTTCAATCAATAGGTGATACTCGTCTTTTGTAGATGTCGACAAATATCGAGACCTGTCTTTTGTAAATGTCAACAGGACTCGGGATTGAGATTTAGCTGTCTACTGGTCAGAGGTCGCAATGACATAACCGTTAAGACGCCACTAAGCTCAATAATAGATGAAACTTGGCTATCTGCCAGTTCAGAGGTCGCAATGACATAACTGGTTGAGAAGCCACCAAGCTTCAATCAATAGGTGATACTCGTCTTTTGTAAATGTCAACGAGTATCGAGACCTGTCTTTTGTAAATGTCAACAGGACTCGGGATTGAGACTTAGCTGTCTACTGGTTCAGAGGTCGCAATGACATAACCGGTTAAGACGCCACTAAGCTCAATAATAGATGAAACTTGGCTATCTGCCAGTTCAGAGGTCGCAATGACATAACTGGTTGAGGAGCCACCAAGCTTCAATCAATAGGTGATACTCGTCTTTTGTAAATGTCAACGAGTATCGAGACCTGTCTTTTGTAAATGTCAACAGGACTCGGGATTGAGACTTAGCTGTCTACTGGTTCAGAGGTCGCAATGACATAACGGTTAAGACGCCACTAAGCTCAATAATAGATGAAACTTGGCTATCTGCCAGTTCAGAGGTCGCAATGACATAACTGGTTGAGAAGCCACCAAGCTTCAATCAATAGGTGATACTCGTCTTTTGTAAATGTCAACGAGTATCGAGACCTGTCTTTTGTAAATGTCAACAGGACTCGGGATTGAGACTTAGCTGTCTACTGGTTCAGAGGTCGCAATGACATAACCGGTTAAGACGCCACTAAGCTCAATAATAGATGAAACTTGGCTATCTGCCAGTTCAGAGGTCGCAATGACATAACTGTTGAGAAGCCACCAAGCTTCAATCAATAGGTGATACTCGTCTTTTGTAGATGTCAACGAGTATCGAGACCTGTCTTTTGTAAATGTCACAGGACTCGGGATTGAGACTTAGCTGTCTACTGGTTCAGAGGTCGCAATGACATAACCGGTTAAGACGCCACTAAGCTCAATAACAATGGAGTTTGGGAATAGTCTCGTTTTCACGGGGAGAACGAGGGAATCACTGTCATAGGTTTAGTGTTAACGTAACAGCGAAATATATGTGGTCCTACCATTCTATGGATGAGAATTGGTAGGTGATTTTGGAGGTCTCATTTTCTTGGAGAGAAACGAGGGGATTGCTGTCATAGGTTTATTGTTAACGTAACAGCGGAATATATGTGGTCCTACCATTCTATGGATGAGAATTGGTAGGTGATTTTGGAGAGGGAATCAAGTGGGAACGGGTCCCTTGGGATTTTAAGCAAACCCCCAGCTATCAACAGGTTTGACATGCTTGGAGAAAGAGAGAGAGGCTCTCTTTGTGCGCATTCCGGACGCGCGGATCTCGATCAGAGGTGTAATGTTAACCTGATCGAGAGCAAGATCCTTGATTAAGGATAATACTTCTTTAAGAATTTGCCATTGATCGGCATCATGAGGAGGTCGCCATCTGCAGTTGTAAGGCGGTATGCTCCGTTTGAATAGACTGTCTCTATCACAAACGGTCCTTCCCATTTAGGCTGAAATTTGCCTTTGGTCTTGTGCGTCATAATCATCGGTCGTCTGACGGCTAAGACTAGGTCTCCTTTGTGGAAGACTCTCTGCTTGACCTTCTTATTGAAGGCTTTTGACATCCGAGCCTGATATAGCTCGATATGTTGCTGAGCTTGCAGCCGCTTCTCGTCCAGGGCTTCGAGCTCTTGAAGACGCAGGCGATCATTGTCTTCTGATGTCATCTTAGTAGTCAAGGCTACCCGTAATGATGGCATCTGGATTTCCAATGGGATGACCGCTTCGCACCATATACCAGGGAGAAAGGCGTATTGCCTGTCGGTGTCCGAACCGTAGTCCGGTAGGCCCAAAGGCATTCACCGAGCTTTTCGTCCCAATCTCGCTTGTTCGAGGAGACAAACTTCTTGAGCAGCTTGATGATTGTCTTGTTGAATGCCTCTGCCAAGCCGTTGGCAGCAGGATTGTAAGCTGTTGAAGCCATATTCTGAATTCGGTATTTATCGCAGAACCGATAGAATCCTTGGCTTATGAATTGAGGACCATTGTCATGGATGATCCGCCTGGGGACACCAAATCGATGGATGACATGGTGTTTGATGAAGCTAACCAGATTGGAGGTTTTAACTTCGGCCAACGGTGTGGCCTCTGCCCATTTTGAGAAGTAATCGGTTATTGCCAGGATAAACCGATGACCTCTTGCCGAAGAGGGACTGATTGGCCCTGCGACATCGATTCCCCATGCTTCAAATGGCCATGAAGCAACAGTAGGGTGGAGCAACTCCGAAGGTTGGTGTATGAAGTCTGCATGGACCTGGCACGCCTTACACCTTCGTGCGTATTGGGTGGCATCGGCCATCATGGTCGGCCAGTAGTACCCAAGTCTGTGCAGCCTGTCTTTAAGCTTTGGACCTGGCTGGTGAGCTCCGCAAATACCATCATGTGCTTCTTTAAGCACTTCCTGTGCCTCTGAATGAGAGAGACAGCGGAGGAGGACACCGTCATATGAACGACGGTAGAGTGTCTTCAAAGTGGGATCATAGTAGAAACGGAGCGACCTTCGTCTGATGGACGCCGCTTCTTTGGGATCATCTGGAAGCAGACCGTGCAGAGCGTAGTCAATGAGAGGGAAGCGCCAATCCCTCGGCTCAAGATCCACGGAGATATTATGGACCTCTTGGATCCTTAGCATATGCTTAGAGCATACGAGATGCCGGGTTGCGACTGTGAGGTGATACTCGGTGTCGGCCGGTAAGGCTAGCGTCGTCGCTAATGCAGCGAGAGCATCCGCCTTGGTATTTTGGGATCGGGACACATGCCCGATGTAGAAGCCTTCAAATAAGCTAGCCAATTCGATGGCTGTATGATAATAAGGCACCAAGTCCTCATGACGGACCTCGTATTCGCCTTTAACCTGATTTATGATCAGCTTTGAATCGCCATAAGCTTCAAGGTAGCGTACCCCATTCCCTGGGCGAGCTGGAGGCCAATGAGTAGGGCATTGTATTCCGCTACATTATTAGAGCATGATTCTGTCAAGGAGAACGCTCTGGGAAGGATATGATCCTGTGGGGAGATGAACACAACCCCCACTCCGGCAATAATCTTTCCTTTGGGGCCCATCCGCGATGCTCCGTCGAAGAACATCTGCCACACTTCCTCTGCTGAGGTCGCATTAGATTCGAAGACTTCATCAGGGATGTCTTCGTGAAGTTTTGAATGTTCTGGAACTGGATGAGCAGCTAAGAACTCTGCAAGGGCCTGGCCTTTAACTGCCTTCTGAGGAGTAAAGGTCATGTCGTATTGAGACAACAGAAGTGCCCATTTAGCCAACCTTGAATTCAGCGACCCTGGCTTCGTCATGAGAAGTCGTAAAGGGTTCACCCTGGAGATGACATGTATGGTTTGGCCAACCAAATAATGTCGTGTCTTCTGAACAGCGAAGACGAGAGCTAAACACTCTTTCTCAATAGGATTGTACCGAGATTCTGCTCCTATGAGAGTTCTACTCAGATAGTAGATGGCTTGCTCATGGTCATTGTCGTCCTTCTGAGCGAGGAGGGCGCCGAGGGAATAATCCAGGGCTTTTACATAAAGCAGGAATGGTTTTCCTGATGTAGGGGCCACTAAGACAGGAGGTTTTGTGAGATACCTTTTAATGTCTTCATAAGCTTCTTGACAAGCTCGATCCCACATGAAGGCAGTACCCTTCTTCATTAGTCGGGTAAATGGTTGGCAACGGCCCGATAGATTGCTATGAATCTTCTGATGTAGGCTAATCTGCCTTGCAAGCCTCGGAGCTCTTTGAGATTCCTTGGTGGATGCATGTCCTGGATGGCTTTGACTTTGTCTGGGTCCAAATGGATCCCTTTTGATGTGACAATGAACCCAAGGAATTTGCCACTAGACACTCCCAAGAAGGATTTTGTCGGGTTCATTTTCAGCTGATGAGCCCGCATTATGTCGAACATCGTTCTCAGATCGCGAAGATGTTCATTTTTGCTGCGGCTTTTGACGGCAATGTCGTCAACATAGCACTCCACCGTCTTTCGGAGATGGTCGCGGAAGATCATGCTCATCGCCCGTTGGTAGGTTGCTCCGGCGTTCTTCAGTCCGAAGGGCATTACAGTGTAGCAGTATACCCCCAATGGCGTTCGGAAAGAAGTATGCTTCTCGTCATCAGGATACATCTTGATCTGGTTGTACCCTGAGAAGCCGTCCATGAAAGACATCCTCTCGAACCCGCATGTGTTGTCGATCATGACATCGGTGATCGGCAGTGGGAATTCATCTTTGGGACAGGCCGTATTGAGATCACGGTAGTCGATGCAGATTCGTATTTTCCCATTTTTCTTGAGGACGGGGACTATGTTAGCCACCCAATCTGGATGTTGTTCCTCCCGGATGAAGCCACAAGCAATGAGTTTATGAACTTCGGCTTCAATAGCCTCCATGATGTTTGGGCGGAACCGACGTTGTTGCTGCTTGACTGGCTTAACGTCGGGCTTGATGTTTAGACGGTGCATAGCGACCTGTGGATCAAGTCCAGGCATGTCTTCATAGCTCCAGGCGAAGACATCTATATACTCTTTTACGAGCATTATCAATTCTTCCTTTTCGATAAGTGATAAGCTTTCACTTATGAAAATAGGCTTAGGGTGATCTTGACTGCCTAAGTTGACTTGGATCACCTTGTCTTCGGTAGGTGGCTCGCGCAGCTCAAACCGCTTTTCCCATTGAAAGCTCAATTGCTGGGCCCATGATTCCTCATTGGCAACCTCTGCGGGTTCCAACTGACTGCTTGAAGTCATGAGGCTTTCGAATATTCCTCCTATGCTGACATCAGAGTCCCATTCGGAGGATGAGGTCGACTGTGATGGGATCGATCCGTCGCCTTTGACCTGAACTGTTGTTGATGACGTGGGTGTAACATACCCTAACCCCCTGCGTGTACTATCATAGTAATTTGCAGGTTTTCCTCTTGGGACGGAGTTACGCATCAAGCCGCGTCTTCCTTTTCCGAAGTTTAGGCCCGCTCCCTGCTTCAGGTTGTAGCCCATCTTTTTCATAATATGGCGCGCTGATGGCGCGTAATGGAAGAACTGTGGAACTTCTGAGTCCGAGCTTGAGTCTGTAGTTGAGAATCTCCCTGGCCGGGCTCTGCCGAAGATTATCGGCGACTGTCCTTGCTTGGACGGAGGGATCACCAGCGTGGCCCCTTCTATAACCTCCACAGATGTAATGGCCGAACTTGGCTCATGTACGGGCATGCGAAGAGAGCCATCCATAATGGATTTAATCGACTCGATGCTCGCAGGATAATCAAAAGAAATATCATCGTTAATTATCCATTCGCCTTCCTCATCAGAAGGGATCTTACATCGGGGATCATTAAAGCATGCTACAATTGGCTCGCCAATCAGAATGGCCGGCATGCCCGTTTCAGATTCCGAATCTGCCTCATTGCCACTTTCATCATCGTCTGGCAATGGTTCTCCCGGCGTTCCACTAGCCTCTTGATATAGGAGGGCATCAGTGAAGTAGTTTTCCACCCCCTTAAAGGGTTGCTTTTCAGCGAAGACAGTTCGTACTGTCGCATCATCCTCAACATACTTGAAGCACTGATGGAGAGTGGACGGAACGATCCAGTTGGCATGGATCCAAGGTCGTCCTAGTAGCAGGTTGTATGATGTGTCAGCATCAATGACATAGCACGTCACCTCTGACTTCAGGCTTCCGATTCTGCAGCGGAGCCGAATCTTTCCAAGCGGATGGCTGCTCCCGGCGTTGAAACCATATATTGTAGTGGTGGTTGCAGACAACCTGTACAGTGGTATGCCGAGGAAGTAGAGGAGCCTTTTGGGGATGATGCTGAGAGCAGACCCCGGATCGACTTGTACTCTTTCAATGCAGGTTGAACCGATATATCCGGTATAGTACAGAGGTCGGTCATGCTTGTTGTCTTTGAGAAGCATATCTTCCGCCGTGAAGGTAATGGCAGGTACCTTTGACTGCGCGTGATGGCACTCTGAGCAGGGAGGCTGCATCTCATCACCAGGGATCTCAGGCATGCATGTCAGAAAGGACTCTGAGTTGGCTAGCGCATCTCTGAGTGCCTCTCTCGTTTCTTTAGAGAGACGAAGAAGCTCGTGTATTGTGATACGAGCCGGGATATTGGCTAAGTGGGCCAATATATCAAAGCGAAAGGGCGTGGCTAACCCTTGGCCTGGCGGTTTCTTCAACACATGGTCGAATCGCACCTCCTTAGGCTTCTCCTTCCCTTTGGTCAGGACTGGAGTGGATGCCGGCATTGGTACTGACGTCGTTTGCCGTTGTATCTCGTCAGTAGATTTGTCATATTGCCTTTGATATGACTTTCCAGACCGGGTGCCCGTCTGTTGAGGCGCATCTGCCCACGCTGTACAGGCATGCTTTTCTTCTTCAGAATCGCTGAGGGAAGCCGAAGTAAGATTACCATCGTCTGGCAGGACAGAGATGACATTGCAGGACTTGCCCTTTCTGCTGGAGTCGTTCGACGTCTGCTGTACGTCTTGGACGAGGTCAGGGTGTATCCACATAACTTCCCCTGTCTCCAATGTCAAAGGGACGAGACCCTTGTTGTATTGAGTCATGGCTGGAGGATGCTTGACTTCTAGCCGTGGCATCGGGGCTGGATAGGTCCCGTCAGGAACCATGACCTTCTGGGTAGTGCCGAACTCAAGAGTCACCATATTGGCAGTGACTTTCTTCTGTTCCGTCTTCAGTGTGAGGACTCCGGCGTCGACCAAGGCTTGAATTCTATCCTTAAGAACATAGCACTTGTCGGTAGGATGGTGGATCATCCTGTGGTAGAGGCAGTATTTAGGGTCATTTGTGCGCCCTATCTCATTAGGTCGCCGAGCATCTGGCAGCTTCATCTTATTCCCTTTATGGAGCAGATGGAATATCGTGACCACCTGGTCATCTCTGAAGGAGTACTGCTTCGGAGGAAACTTGGGCTCTTGGCTGTTGACGCCGCTCTTCTTGGCCTTTGACTGCATGTCCCCGGTCAGTTCGACGGACATAATTTCCTTCCCTTTAGCTTGGGAAGACTGCGGGAGATCACTACGCCCTTTGTTGTTCGTGCCCCATTTGCTTCTAGGGGCGGATGGCTCGAACTTCTTAGCCGATTTCTCGGCTATCTCAGCTTGTTCGACCAATTCCTTCCAAGTATGGGCCTTGACAGCCCCCATGCGAACTTCTACTTGATCCGAGAAGTTATGTCTGCATGTTTGTAAAAGCATGGGTAAAGGCATCCCTGCTGGGCACATCAGAGATAGATTTCTGAACCGCTCAATGTATTCACGGACAGATTCGCCTTTCCTCTGCACAGTGGAAAGGAGCTTATCCATGGTCACTTCGGTATCGTCCTCATAGAAGCGAGAGAGGAACCGGGTTTCCAGGTCGACCCAGGAATTGATAGAGCCCTGAGGAAGGCTTCGGAACCAGTCGAATGCTACCCCTTTCAGGGTGCCGATGAACAACCTAGCCATGATGGCGTCGTTGTTTAGAACATTACCGGTCTGAGACCGGAAATAGTAGATGTGCTGATTGGGCGAGCTCTTACCATCATACGTGTGCAACGTTGGTGGTTTGAACTTTGGCGGATATGACACCGAATCCCATTCCAGTGGGTAAGGACGGACTACCCCCACTTTCTTCAATTCATCCTTTTGAGCCAGGGATGAAATTTGAGCTTGAAGGCCTTTAAGGACTTCGGCATCCAGGGAAGAGCCTCCCTTAGATTTCTCCGTCTTGGGCGGATCATTGCTGAGATGCCCCTCCTCGTCATGATTACTTCCGGTATCATCATTCCGGTTGCTGAGGAGCTGAGCGAGCATCTGTTGAATATTGTCCAGGGCCTCTTGCTGAGTTCTAGAGGTCTGCTCCTGAGCCTCCAAACGCCGACGAAGGTCGTCATTGGCGTTATCGGCCATATTAACCGATGCTTTGTCCGTTCGCACGGAACTGACTGTTGCTGAAGAAGCATACCCGCTGTCTCCATCTTCTCCGTCAGACGATTGGGGTGATCGTCCGGATTGTGGCGGGATCAGGGCCCTTGAGGAAGAAGGCTGTTCATGATTATAGGGTATCGCTACCCTGGATCTGGTGTTTCGGAAACACCTTCTTCATGCACCAAGACTTCAGCTAAGCCTGGGCAGTAGTCCGGATCTGGGGAGCCGAAAGGGGTGTCGTCAGAGGCTTGACTTCTTCCGCGCGGCTCTCGCCCCCTTCCGGTCATGTTGACGGATGCAGAGGCTGGATCCGGTGGCCCGCTCCTTTTGGGATGCCTCATCGGGATGCGCGCAGACAGTCGATCAAAGACTGATCGTCGATATGGAGAGGTGGCAAGGGTCGGTCGTAACCGACACTGCATAGAATGGACCATCACGAACTGGCATCCACTTCGTCGACAACAGGAGGAAGTAATCTGGAAATGCTTTAATCTCCGCTTGTCCGCCAAGAATCCTCGCAGGTCGGCCCTGTAGGGGCCTGAATAATCTGGTATATGGGACAACGCATCGTTCCCCTTAGTCCTGCGGAAAGGATTAGCACCGAATAGTGCTTTGGTTCTAGCCTCGCGGCTGTAAACCCGATGAGTACGCCGAGGTACAATAGCCTTGCTTGTGAGGACAAGGCTAGCGGTAGGCATTGCTGCACTAGGAGACGGTATGATTGCCGTCTTGACTTTATGGTTGGCAGCATTGTTGGTACAGGCGGGCATCTTGCCTTTTTCTTCATAAGAGGGGCGCGGCTTTGGCGAGGCTACGCCTGAAGCTTCAGCAGAGGACTTCTGTTTAGGCTTCCATATCCGCTTTGACAGAGGATGTATAGGTTCGCAAGGAACCTGAATAGCCACAAGCGGGGCTGTGGGGTGTTGGCGAAATTCTGCCTCTGGTTTCTGATCT
Source organism: Agave tequilana (assembly GCA_038442645.1). NCBI lineage: Eukaryota > Viridiplantae > Streptophyta > Magnoliopsida > Asparagales > Asparagaceae > Agave > Agave tequilana. The sequence continues at coordinate 315,780 of JAVJIF010031893.1, read as the reverse complement.
GAAACCTTGGCCATGAAGACCTTCTTGTGCTTCCGTGCTCGAAGCATCAAGCCACCCCCAGAGAGGACTTCTTCAAATCTTCTTTGATCAATTTGGATAACCAGGTTCTCAAAAGTGCAGGATCTGGGCTGCGGACATGTTTCCTTGTTGCGCCAGAGGACCGCGGCAGGTTTGTAGAGAACCTTTTCCGTCTCCGCAGAGACTTTGCTTGAAGATTTAGCCAGAGAAGATCTGGCTGCACCGGCTTTTCTGAATTCAGAGATAGACCCGAAGGTCTGTTCGTCGCATTGCGACACTTGATTCTCAGCAGAGGAGAATACATTCCCCAGCGGAGTCGCCATCTTGTTTTCCATTATGTTTGCAAAGGGGAAAAACTTACAAAAAAGAGTTTGAGGAGCTAAATTACAAGTATTCTTAAAAAGATTACAAGTAGATCCCCTCAGAGATTCTGGAGAAGTGTGCCGATAGGAGTCTGGTCAGCGCGCGACCACTTTGTCCCTTTGACGATGCGAGCGATGAGATTCCCTTCTCGCCTGGTTCCGGGAATCAGAGAATAGAGGATTGGTAGAACCCTCTTGCTGCTTCTCAAAATCGCCTTCGATAAGGAATTCCTTCTCGCCTGGTTCCGGAGATTCCTTGGGAAGAAGGACGATGTTAGGGTATCAACACCCTGGATAGAGAAAGCAATTCTCTAAAAGGTCTCTGAATTCGAGAACGCACGGTGCGTTACGAAGAAGCCTCAGTCGAAGAAGCTAATTGATCGATTCTTGCGATCAGAAGGCAATTGATGGCTCCTTCCTCTGCAATCCGATGCCTCTCCCTTGTGCCCCTGACGGGCTATTTATAGGGAAAGTAAGGGTATAATCGTCCCCTTTGAAGATATAGAAACAGATTGAACCGAATCTGTTTGAATCTGGAAAGTAGCCTTGCTGCGAGGCTATAATAGCTTCCGCGGAGCTAGAAAATGGCAAATCGGTTGATCTTTCCGATATGTTATGATCCTTTCCATATCGTTGATTGATTCTCCTTGATCCACTTACTCGTTTCAAGAGAGTCAAGAGATTGTGGCAATCACCTGCCATATTTGAATCCTGATTGGATTTGATTAGATTGAATCCGATCTCATCAGGAGATTTGATTGGTCAAAGGTTGACCATAGCAGGCTGATGGCGGAGCTGCCCGCTTTGAGGCTCATAGCGGAGCTAGAGGCAATTCCTGGCGAAGTCCGAAAAGAGGGTCTTCGGCGAAGTCCGAAAAGAGGGTTTTCGGCGAAGCTATCAGTTGGCTTCCTGGCGGTGCTCTGGATGATGTTAGTCTCTCAAGCGAGGCTATCTCCTTGGGCTAATGTAATGCTAAATGCTAGCATTTTAGACCTGCTGAGGTCTGTTAAAACAATCCGGGTTCACTGTTCTGCTTGCTGGATCAGTGGAGTCCATCGCTTCCTTGTCCCTTGGAGGTGGGTGAAAACTGGTCTTCAGCTCGTCTGTCCCTTGTCTTTTGTAAATGTCAACAAGTTTAGACATCGTTCGGACCAATGAGAATCTTGTCTTTTTTAAGTGTCAACACTAAACACCAACTAAGATCTTGATCATAAATCTGAGACTAATTAAACAAAGATCATTAGTACTATAACTACATGAGTTGATCATCATCAAAACTAGAGTGATGGGCCTTTGGGCCAACACATTCTACCAACAAATCCTGTTGGGGTAGGATGGTTGGATTTGTGCATGTTGAGCTCGGGGCTCTGCTGCAGCAGGTCGGGCTATATCACTCGGTCAGGGCCGTATAGTATGGCCTCCCGCAAAGTTTTCACAATTTTTATGGTGTCCTAGAGCATTATAACCCTTTGACAGGCATATTTTTTCCTCTATTCGGAGAAATGGAGCTTACTCTTCATGAACTGTATGAAGTCTCGGGCTTGTTATGGGAGATGCCCCTTATGAAGAATATGTCTCGACTTCTGAGGAGCTTCATCTTCTGAAGAAAGAGGATCCTCAGGTATATGAAACGTATTGGGAAGTGCTGTGTCACTTCCACATCTGTGGCCAAATATCCTCCTGGAGGAACAGGGGTGTCAAGCAGATGTCCTGGGCGAGCTATCTGTTCAATGGCATAAATGAGAAGGATAACCCGGTGACTAGTCTGGTCCCCTTGCACTGACTAGAAAATTGCTGAGAGGATTGATGCCTCTGCAAGCTCTTACACCACCGATTCGAACGAGGATACTTTTAGACCTGATACGGTCTTTGCAAGTTTTCATCATCAGGCCCGAATTCCCATTTGTGACCGGGCTCTATTGGCAGGCTTTCTCATACTGTGGCTGAAACGTTGTGTGGTGCCAACATTGTCACATGAAGTAATTGTTACCGATGTAGTATACCCGGCAGTTTTGCTTGCCTATTGATTGGTAGTGAAAAGTACATTTTTATCATAACATTTACCATCACATTTTCATATTTATTCATATAATTCTGCACATTTATTAATATTTTGTAATTTATTGTGTGCAGGCCTCAAAATAATAAAAAGAAAGAATTAAAGCCTAAAAAGAGCCCAAAAGCCCACATTCAAAGCCAAAGTGCAAAAGTGCAAATACCAAATGTCAAAAGTGCAAATGCACAAGGGCTAAAGTTGCAAATATCAAAGAAGAGGGAAGGATAGACTTCTATCCAACCCTAAACACTTGCAGAATGAGGATAAAAGCCAAAGAAGAGAGTGCAAAGATAAGGAAATTCGTGGATAAAAGATTTGGGATATTTGAGATCTAGGTAACTTGATTTCTAAGTTATCTCGAAATCCCAAGATCAAGAGCCAGGATACAGCTTCCAGAAGAAAACGACCAGGTGGACGGACCAGAAGAAGCCACGCGCCAAAGCGCGTGGCCAACAGATAACATTGAGCCGCGGAAACGCGGCCCAAGCCGCGTTTCCGCGGCAATTTGGATGAGACCAGGGAATTGTTTTCGTGTACGAGCTTATCCGGGACTCTACCTCCTTCTGCACCTATAAATACCCCTGCAGTGCAACGAGAAACAGCGTCCAGAGGCAGAGCCAGAGGGCCAAATCTAGGGTTTTTAGGTTTTTTTTCTAGTTTGTAGTTAGGTTTTTCTTTTGTAATTTTTATTTCTTTTAAGTGAGGGAGATAGCTATGTTGAGAGTGACACCGATGTATGCTTCTCTTCTCTTCGTTTGTTTCAAGCAATAAAGGTAATATTTTTCTTTTGTTAATTGCTTTTACTTTTCTTTTTGTTTTCTTCTCTTTTCTATTTTTACCTCTGTTGGTTTGTGATGAGTATGCAAGTGATTTCTGAAGCACAAGTATAACAAGTCTTAGCGAGTGCCAATGATACTTCATGGAGATGTTCTCCTCCTCAAGGTACGTATCAATTCATACTTGCCAAGGCTTGATGATATAATGCGAACAGGGGACTGAGATTGATCCTATGGTTTATGCGTTCATGCCTCCAAAGCAAGGTAGAAAGTGTTAAGATTTCATATTTTTCTTCAACCAAACTGAGGTTAGTGTTTCTTCCTTTTCTTTCTTTTCTTTTATTCTTGTAAGATTAAATCACAACACTTCTCCCAATTCTTTCTTTTCCGACTCATTGTAAAATACCGCTTTCTTTCTAAACTAACTTTAATTAATATTTTCTTATTTTCCTTTTAATTAACTAAAAAAAGGAGAAATTTTTAGAGATAACTTACAAACGCTTCCATCGCTAGTCCCTCCCAGAGGATCACGACCCGCATAGCCACAGGTACCGCGGATTAGAATTGAGAACCTTGCACAATTACTTCTAAATCTAACATCTTTATTTTGTGTGCAGGTAAAATCTCAATCACCTATGGAAGGTCTATCGCTCTCCTTCCAGCAATAGTGGCCAGAATTCAAAGTCGGTTACAGGCTCTGGTTAAAAGCCTGTGCTAAGTAGAGGCCATTGTCGACTCCGAGGGCAGGCCAGAGGTTGATTCGGAGGGAAGGCCGAGAGAGAAGACCCCTAACCCCAGGATCCAACTGTCATATACGTACTTGATGGCTTGGTACGTTCTGCACTGCCCTTCATTGATGACGGCGGTGCCTCTTTCTGCAGGTTTTATTCCCTTTGTGCAGAAGCTGAAAAATTCAAGCTGGTCTTACTATTACATGTTCTATGTTCGAAAATGTATTATGAACGCTTCGAACTATCATCTCGACCGTTGCTTCCCCGAGATTGCTGGTGCATCTTATGGAGATAAATTTGCCGATCTTGCGGGACCAGATGATTTCATAAGGCTGCCATCGGGAGTCTTCTGGTGGCTGATTAATATTCGGCCTGGATATCTGATCTTCTGGCAAGGGAATTCATGTACGATTGAGCCTTACATGCCTAGTCATTTCGCTCGACAGTTTGGCTATGATCAATTGTATATCGCCAACCCCAATGCTGACCTCTCCTTCAGTGTGAATTTATTTGAAGGTGCTCGGGCATGATACTACAACGTGGCTAGAGGGACAAAAGCTATTTTTAGTCTTCCTCACATGACGCCTAATTGTTATACCAACCTCAGCTTCTGTACCTGATACTCCCTGGCTAGTGAATGCCTAGTTTCAGAATAAATACCTCTTGCATTAAGAGCATCAAGGCGTCTTATAAGGACAAGTTGGAGTCCAACAAACGTATGCGAGGTATGGATGAATATCAGGTAGCCGAGAAGGAAACAGGAGGGGAAACAGGGATGGGACCAAGGGCAGCAGCACCCAAGGGGCAGCCTGCTAAAAAGAGTCGGCAGGCTGTGTCCAAACGTTCCCACGACTCTGCTTCCAAGGGCGAGCCTATTCCGAAGAAGGCTAGGAGGGAATCAGAGGCTGAAGCTTCAATGCCCAAGGTAGTTCCTTCTAGTATTGAGGAGCAGGGGGAGGAAGAGGAAGATGAAGAAGAGGTCCCCATCCTTCATCCTCGCGGTCTACGCAGCAGGGGCCCCGTGATCTTAGCAGAGGGGGAACTCGCGGGTGAGCCTGTCATGGCTGAAGCAGTTGAGTGACCCGAAATTGACTTGATGGGGAGAGATGATGTTGAGATTCTGGGGGTCTCAACTCAACCCGGGCCTTTTTCAGCTCATGGGAGAAGGGTGGAGGTGCAGCAGCCTGGGTCCCCAGTGTATTGACGCCCACCTCGCGGATTGTCGATTCCAGCCCTACTACTAGGGTACTCAGTGGTAAGGTCTCGATTGCTGAGACCTCTTGTGTTGAACTGTCGTCTTCATTGTCCGAAGAACATGGATATTATTCTGGTGAAGAAGTCGATTTTGACGATGAACCCGCTCTTCCTGATACGAGCAAATTCTTGCATATCTCGGAGGAAGAGATACGGGGATATGATCCTATAATGGTTTCACCGTTAGCAATGATTGCTGCTACTGAAGGTATTTTTTTTGTCTTCTTGAACTGGTTCCTCATCAAGTTAGGGAAGAGTTCTGACATTTCTTTTTGACTTTTTTCTACAGGGCTGGCTGCCGATAGTGAAGCCACAACTTCTTCTCATATTGAGGAGATGATTCAACAGCTGGCCCAGCAAGAGGGCCTTGAGGCTCCTGTTACCGGAATGCCTAAGAGAGTGCAACCGTCGAGGTCAGGGAGGCCTCAACCCCACGCGACCTATCTAGGGATTTGCCATCTTCAGATCCTCAACTTGGTAAGAGAATACTGACGTATTGGATATTCTTTTTTTTTATCGTTATCACTAATATTTAATGTTGTGGTTTGCAGAGAGCCCCAGGATAGCTCAAGTAGAGGGTTCTGCGGCAAGCATTGGCGCAGAAGATCGACAATTCAAACTTCGGCCAGGGAGCCCAGTGCCGTAGAGTTTGCTGTTGTTTCTGTTATAGTGGAAGCTGTCCAGGAGGTGTCGGTGAATACCTCAGTATCTGATGAAGCTATTGTCGGCCTCACTCCTGCGCAAGTTGAACTAGTTCCCGTCTCTCATCCTGTCATAGAAAAAGGGTGCGGGAGTACATCAACAGGGTTATCTCCAGCTAACGACATCATTGAAGAGCTAGCCTGTCAAATGGTGCAACAATTATTTGCTTCCATGAGGTCTTGTGTTGACCTGATTCTTTCTGGGAGCAGTTCTTTTGAGTTTGCCCGGGTACTCCTCGAAAATCAGATCGAGAACATTGGTCATACTAGGAGTCCTTCACAGGCTAGGGCGTGCCGGGCGCTGGTTGAGCAGCTTGGGAACCACCTGAAGGAGCTCAAGATTCTAGAGAATGCTGCCTCAGTAGATGAGGCTCGGACGACATTGAGTAAGCTTCTTGCCGCTCAAGAACATGAGCAAAAGGAGATGGAGGAACAAATAGCTGAAGACGCCCACCATCTCCAGCATTTTCAAGCTGACCACCAAAGACTGATTGGCGATTCCAAGGAATCTGAAATCGTCATACAGAGTGCAGAGCAGGTTATTGCCACTACTTGAATTACCATTGCCAGGGCACAAGCCTTGATTGAGACCAACGAGCAGAAACTTGTTGCTGTTAGAAAAAGGCTGGAGGAGTTGGAAACTGCCAGGACACAGGTTGAAGAAAACCTCTCTGCTCATTCCTCCAGATTGGAGTCTCTTCAGGCACAACTGGCTACGAAGAGATTTTTGTCTGAGGAAGAGCTGCGGGTCCAAGCTCTGATGGAGGCTGAAAGAGCACGTCAGCACGAGATGCATCGCCTCCAGGAATAAATCCGTTCTTTAGCGAAACAGGATTATTAACCTTCTTCTCCTTTTTGTATTGTTCACCCTTTTTTTTGTAACACTCTATTTGTCAAGAGTGTCTGTATTACTTTTATCATTTTTGAATCAAATAATAAAAGTCTTCAAAGTTTTGTTTCATCTTTATCCTTTCAAATTCTTTGGTGGCTGTAGATGAACTCAATTTTCATAACCGTAATCCTTGACTGTTTGTGAAAACGCAGTCTTTAGTCGACCATGAATAATAAACTCAGGCTGAACTGAGTTCTTGAGCGAGATGCGGCTCTCATTTATGGTGGGACACGATTCTGAGAAATGCGACTCTGACTCGTTAACGGAGACGCCGTTCAGGCTCACCAAGAAAGACGCGCGAAATTTTCTTTTTGATAAGGATGCGGCTCTGGCTCAAAGACAAAAAGGCGTTATTCGCGGATTGTGTTCTTCAGTAAAGGGAATGCGGCCTTCATACTTATGGAAGGACGCGGATCCATGGACGCGGCCCTTGATTCTGTCAGGATGCAGAATTCAGGACGTAATGGAGACGCGGACTTGGGCTCCTCAATACTGACGCACGGATCTCAGCTAGTTGATGCGGACGCGGCATTAGCTCAATAGAGACGCGGCTCTGGTCCCTTGACAGGGCGCAAACTCAGGCTGTGTTGAATTTATGATAGAGGTGTGGCTTTCATCTTGCAGTAGAGGCACGATTTTGGGCCTCTTAAGAATGGCGCGCAAGTCTTCGCTGGTTATTGAGGACGCAAACTTCAGAACGCAGCTTTTAAGTCTTTGCAAGTTGATGTGAACTCAAGACACAACACTTGAATGGACCCAATTTGCTGAGGAGACGCAGCTTTGAACCACTCCAGGAGACGCGGTTATGGATTTTTCAGTAGGAATGAAAAGGACGCAGCCTTCGAGTTCATGACAGGACGTGGGTTTTAGGACGCGAGCTTTGAGTCTGCGCCTGACGCAGCCTCCTAAGCGCCACATGCAGCCCGTCTTAAAGATCTTGTTAGATCTTTAAATCCAAGTCGGCATTGACGATTGGGGACTTGTGTCCTCCAATGTTTCCCGAAGCGGCAATCTACGCGTCAGCTCTTATTGGGCTTTGACGTTCGTGCAGGAATTAAGGCTGATGGCTCTGATTTTTACACCATTAATTACAGGCCTTATGGCTTGCCTATAAATAGGCCTCGCCCCCTTAACAGCCCATTACTTAGACTGTTTCCCTTAAGAGCATGCGCTCTGAGGGTCTTTGTCTTGACTTATTTTTCTTCTCTTCAAGGGGATATCTCCCAATGGACAGTGAGAACTCAAAACTTTCATGCTTTCCTTTAATCTTTTCTAGAGATTATTACTGTCAAGTGATTTTAAGATCAAAAGGTATCGCTTTAAGTACCTTTTACGGCTGCGCCTTGATGCATAAAGTTCAACCTCTAAAGGTTTCTTCTGCTGGTAGGAACCGCTTGTCGCCATGAAATACTCAGTCCCGCTGAGTTTCTGTTTTCTTGCCTCTCAAAGAGAGTCGATCTTTTGATCTTTCTCTGGAAGTCTGACTGGTGCGCCCGTTATTCGGAAGTCGCGTCTTTTAGACTTTTTAATGAAGCACGAGTCAATTGACCTTGGATTTTAACTTAAAATCCTTTGAATGCGAGTGTGATGAACTCTGTACTTGGATCTTGAGACGTGAGCTTTGTATATAAAGTTCGCGTTTGAGGTTCTTGACTTAAAGAATTTTAATTTTTTCGGGGCCTCTGGACTTGGATGTGGCAACCCTTGTTTCTCAAACACGGGTGTGGCGACTTCTGCGTCTGGTCTACTTTGCGTCTTATATTTTGGACGCGGGTCTAAAACCATACCGCGTTCAGATCTGTGCGCATCTGAAGTCCATAATTTCAACCGCGTTTGTCCCTTAGTTTTTCTGTCTTCTGTCTTAACAGAATTTTAAGCCTTCTGCACCAGTCATCCCACGCGTCTGAAATTTACAACTACAATCGCGTTTGCCCTTCAACTTTTTTGTTTCTGTCTTAACATAATTTTAACCTTCTAGTTTTTGTTTCTTACAGGCAGTCTTAGTCAGCCTTTTGCATCTTCGCTGGGCCCTTAGGAGAATATTTCGACCAGCGAACTTATTCGATGGTCGAGCACTAGAGAAATCAAGGCTCCTGTTCATGGACGAGGAGGATTTGCGTGATTGATGACATCCGTCAAGACCTTATTGGACATGATGCACCGACAGTGCCCCGGGTTTGTCATGGTCACAATGGGTATAGTGGTGGATATGGTGGTGGGTATGGTCCTCTTGCAGGTCACGGGAAAGACGACGTCACCTGTAAGGTCTCGGATCTTACCTTCACCAATCTTACCCCCAGAAGTAACATCGACGAAAAACCCTTGCTCATTAGATGACTTTCTCGTGGTGGAGATGTTCATCAACGAAGGATCATGGCCCACACCAGTTGGTCGGGTGGAATTAGAAAGTTCTGCTGCATTTCGACCTCGAGAAACACCATTGTTCTTGGTCAGCGATGGGCTCCTTCGATGTTTACGTCATGCATCATGATGTAATCAGTATCCGATCATCTTAACAGTGCTCAGCCCTTCTTTGGCGCTCTTTCAAACATCTTGTATTTAGAGTAGTGGAAATTCTTTAAGGAATGAGTGCAACCTTTTACTGAGAGAGAGGGACTCCTTTGTGCTCCTTTATTGTAACACTCAATCTTATTTATAAGTGAGCGTCTTGTACCACTTCCATATGTTTGAATATAAATAAAAGTGATACTTTTTCTTGTCTTCTTATACATCTTGAATTTCTTTTTTTTTTGAAAATCAGACACATAGAAGTAGGGACTCTTGATTTGATAGAAATATAATAATTAACTTAACAAGTCAAAGTTGGAAAAATTCCATTTCAGGAATTCAAGATTACTGTCAGAGGTGTGATATTAACTTGACAGGAGTAGGATGGTTCTCGTGGACCTGCCAATCTATAAATGAGAATGACAAGTGAAATTTGCATCCCCACAGAGGATTACAAATGAGTTTTCATCAGAGGTTTGTATTAACTTGACTAAGACTCAGCTGGGGATCTAATGAAAATACTGTTAGAGATGTAATGTTAACCTAATAATATTTTTAAGTGGACTTGTTATTCTGTTGAAAAGAATAACAAGTGAGACTAGACTCGCAGAAATCTATGAGAACTTTTACCGTTAGAGGTGTGATATTAACTTAACGGGTTGAATTGAATCTTGTCAGAAGTGTGATGTTAACTTGATAAGGATGTGAGTCAGAGGTGTGATATTAACTTAACTCAAGAGTGTTTCAGCTTCATTTAGGAAAACTGAAAGCATCACTGTCATAGGTGTAATGTTAAACTTGACAGTGAGGGTAATGCTAGAGGTGTAATTTTAAACTTGACATTGGTCATCTTGACTTCGACAAGAAAGTCCGAGGGAAGGTCATGGCCATAGGTGTATTGTTAAACTTAGCAATGAACTGGACGCTAGAAGTATGGTATTAAACTTAGCATCATTCATCTCAGCTTCAATATGGAAGCCTGAGGGAAAAGTAACTGTCAGAGGTTTAATAATGAACTTGGCAGCAACTTAATCACTGTTAGAGATGTAGTGTTAAACTTAACAGTAATTTGTCCGAGGTGTGATGTTAATCTAACAGTAATTGATTCGTGGTATGAGCAATTTTGAGGATTTGTCATTCTATTGATGAGAATTGACAAGTGAAGTTTAGAATGTCAGAGGTGTAGTGTTAACTTGACAAATTTGAAGATTTGCTACTCCATATGGAGCTGAGATAAGTAAAGTTTGCACTCGCTGAGGAGTGTTGAAATTTTTCATTGTCAGAGGTATGGTGTTAACATAGCAATGATTGTATTTGTGGACCTACCCTTCTATGAAATAGAATTGGTAGGGGATTTTGGTAGAAAGTGAACTGAACTGTCAGAGGTTTAATATTAACGTGACAACTGTTGACTTTTTAGAGACATGAAAAATTTGACGTTAGAGGTGTAGTATTAACATAACAACGAGTACTTTTAAAGAGTTTTTGTTGTTAGAGGTTTAATAATAACTTGACAGAATTCAGTTCATTTCATTAAGGAGATGAACACAGGTATTTTTGTAGTCTTACCATTCTGTGAGTGAGAATTGGTAAGAGATTTTGGAGGAAAGAGTGGGATCAAGTCCACTAGGATTTTTAGGAAACCCTCAGCTATCAATGGATTTGGTATGCCTTTACCAACTACCGTTTGAGTTAGGCTAGCCATATTATTCCCCTCAGCATGATGAGTTGTCGAAGACTTATATTGGGCTTAAAAGCCAACATTTTCCTCTATCCTGGGCCGTCGGAGGCATCGGATGTCAATCAGGAGAGTAACTAATACTAAAACCCAAGTTTCACATTTTGTTTCTTTGTAACGCCCCGATCCCGCGGGTACGGGGACGTTACTGCAACGTATATACGCAAGTCAGAAGTACCTTCACGTATATACGCTAAGCATCAGTACAGGCAAGAATCAGAGTACGGAAGCAAGTGGTGCATTATACATTCCAATACATGAGTCCAATTACAGAGTTATCACCAGAGGTGATCTAATATTATAATAATATTACATCACCTGATAGGCGCAATTGCGAGAATACAAGAAATATACATGTATGAGCAGTACAAAAGGGTGCCCACGAGATAGCTGGAGGTATCGCGAGCCAATCAGGAGGTGCAAGGATGGGATTGGAGCTACAACTGATCTGACAGCCCCACAGAAGTAAGCTTGGTCCTCAGCAAGAAGGATCCTCTAGCTCCAGGATCCAGGACCTGGACATGAGAATCCAGGGGAGTCAGATGAAACTCCCCAGGCGAGTGGCGATACAGAAGCCAAATGGCGAGTATGGGTAAGCACATGTATATCAGTAAATCTGGATTATAAGCATGAAAGCCATTTTGTGGACATAAGCATGCTAGAACAAGAGAAGCATAGAAGGTGACATTCATGGTATAACAAGATAAGCAGTAAAGTAGATAGGGCAATACTAGTTATCTCCTAAGTTAACATAAAACCGATAAAACAGAATAAAAACCGATTATGAGTAAATCCAATTGTACAGGCCTAGGTCATGGCTCCATGAGATTAGTACCTTGAAGGAATAATCCAAACAAGGAAACCCTCATCCATATACCTTTACCTCATGTCACCGTAACCTGAACTTGTACAGCTCGAGTTACAAAACAATACAACGGAATCATATTAGAATATTATTATTAAGCCGTCTAAGTTGTAGGTTTCAGTATGCGTCCCATTACACATATTTCTACTTACAACTTATAGAGCAAGTTATTTGAAAACTGATAAAGTGCGATGAATCATGTTCTGGATGGGTCCCGTACATGCCCGGGACAACGGTTCAGGAGTATCCGGTGCTGAGCCGGAACGTACCGCTAGGTACCGGGACTTATGGTCGCCCGAACAGGAATAGAGTATCGCAGATCCCATAGAAATAGGTCTAGGGCGTGTGCATACCCGGCATGAATATCAGGAGTAGGGGTGCCAGCACACCCCACGGAATCCCTGGTGGCCGCCAGGTGATCCCTCAAGTATGTGGCCACGCGTGACTCGATAGTGCCACCATGAACATGATTAATCAGGGCCCATCAGTTTCCCCCAAACCGGTGCAAGTTGTCTAATTATAATAGTATATCAAGTAAGCAGGACATGATCAGGAATGGGGATCATAACAGGAGTCATAACAGGAATCAGGTATAAACAAGAGATGGCCCTGCAGATTCAAGAGGTGGCCCCCACGGATTCAAGAGGTGGCCCCCACCGGGTATGGTGTGGCACTTTGTTCCATGTGGCACTTTGCTCTGAGGGGATGGATTCTAGATGTGGCCCCCACAGATTCAAGAGGTGGCCCCCACCGTGTATGGTGTGGCACTTTGTTCTATGTGGCACTTAGTTCCATTCAGGACTTGACGAGAACAGGAAGTATAACAGGAGTTAGTAGCAAGTAGCAGTATGACAGGTGCCAGGTGATAACATATTGGACAAGAGTGTGATAGATTGTATCTGGCAAGTGGTAGGGTAATAGTTAAATAAGATCAATAGAAGCTGAGCAACTGGAGGCACATGATCAATACAAGGTCAAAGGAACGGGTCTATTGTCAATAAAGCGATCAAACATGGAAATCAGTCAAACTTAGTCGACTAGAGGAATCAGTAGTCGACTAGACAAGGAGTAAGTCGACTATAAAGGGGGACCAAGTCGACTTAGAGAAGTCCGCGTTTCAGAGAACCGCGTTTCAGAAAAGGGTTAGTCGACTAGACGCAAGGGGTAGTCGACTAGCATGCTGCGTTTCGCAAAACTGCGTCTCACGAAGTCGCGTTCCACAAGCCCGCGTCTTGCCACAAGTCCGCGTCTCATGAATCCGCGTTTCACAAGCCCGCGTCTCACAAGAAAGAGTTAGTCAATAAGGGATGAAAGAGTAGGCAGCGTTCCAGGAAAAGGACGCGTTCCAGTAAAGGTTAGTCGACTGGCACAAAGGATTAGTCGACTAATAAGGTGCGTTCCAGAATAACCAGGCTGCGTTTCAAGGAGTTAGTCGACTTATGATTTGGGCAAGTCGACTAATACTGGGAAACAGTGAGCAGTAACAGCTTTTTAAGAGTTATAGTTTGTTGATAAAAATACAAGTTCTTGGCGAGAAAAAGCACTCGCCGAAATAGGAAAATCAAGCGAGAACACCCGCATAGTCAATAAAATACGAAGGCAAGCGGATAGCGAGAATTACTCGCCTAACAAGATCTTTGCCGCGTCCAACGAAGGGAAGTTCGGTCCCAATCCAAAAGGAGGGTACCGGCCCTAAGTTTTGTTGCCAGAAAAGAAACACGGCCCCAATCCAAAAGGAGTGGCCGGTTCTCACAAAGTGATGGAGGTTGAATGTGATGGTATGGGGATGTTGTTGTGGAGAAGATGGAGTTTGGGGTGATCAAGGGAAGCAAGAGAAGGAGCTCTCCCTTGGTGGCTTCTCTGTTGGAGGCTGCAGGAAGCTAAAAAGAAGAAAAAGAAGTAAAATGAAGAGAGAGAGAGAGAAAGAGAGGGGGTATTTATAGGATTTGAGTTTGTGAAGTGATGCAAATAAATAAAGGTGAGGGGTTTTTGTAAAATTGAGGGATATGATATCACTCTTGGCCACTTGGCCGGTTGTAGTGATGGGGAAGGGTTATAATATCAAGGAGAAGACTTTTGGAAGAGAGGCATTTAATGAAGAGAGAGAAAGGAAGATAAAATAATGTGTTGTACACCATAAGAGACAAAAGCAACAAAGGTGGATTCTTGCGTTTCCTTCATTGAAACGCAGCACACTCTTGCGTTTAGGCCAAATGGGTTAAACGCAGTGATTAAAGCTGCGTTTAGAGAAGGCTGCGTTTGACAGAGGAGAGAGAAAATCATGATACTTGATGGGATTTGATCTGAAGTGCATTAAATGCGGAATGGGGAGGATCTACACAATAAATGCAGAATCCTAGGTTGGTGAGATCTGCGTTTGAGGAAGGAGAGAGAAAATGGGGAAAAGACAAAGTGGAATATGTGGGACAATCTCCTCGGTATCTGGGAAAACACCGGAAAAGCCCAAAATTGAAGTAACTCAGAAAGTTTCCCAAAAATTCCCAAAAATCATAAATATTATAAAATGATTTTTGGTGAAATCGGTTTTCAGAAATTCAATTTCCTTTTCAAGGTAAAAATCATAAGGTCAACCGTCAATCTCGATATACACCGGATTGGCCGGGTTTTAATAAAATCTGATAAATCTCAGAAGATGCATTTGGATAGAAAATATGATTTTAAGAAGTAATGTCAAAAGGCACTTTTAGAAATTCCAAACCGTTTGTAAATTAAAAATCCGGGAATCGGTCAACGAAACTGGCCGATACTGGTTTTGAAGATTTTCAACTTAATTCTGAAAAATTCCAGAAAATCATATAAAATCTAGAATATTGGAAAACGATGTTCAAAACTGAAATCGGTCAAATCGGAATGCCAGAATGTCCAAACCGAACGATACTCTAGGATCGGGCCTTCGGTTCAAACTAAGGTTGACTCCGAATTCACGAATCCAAATCCAAGACAAAACAATCATATAAAGAATTCATAATACAAAACAAACATGGAAGCAAATCAAAAAATACGATCGAGAAACCTGAATACGCAACTAAGTACGTATTCCGGGAGCGGGGTGTTACATTCTTTCTCAATATTTACATCCAGTATCATGATGCAACCAGTGCTCGATCTAGTAGGGGAAAGAAACTCTTCTTAGATCTGGAGTTTTGATCAGAAGTGCAGTATTAACTTGATCAGGGGAAGAGCGCTATCAAGGATAGTATTTCTTCAAGAATCTACCGTTGATTGGTATCATGAGTGTATCACGGTCTGAGGTTATGAGGCGATACGCTCCATTTGAGTAGACTGACTCTACTACAAATGGTCCTTCCCATTTGAGTTGAAATTTTTCTTTTGTCTTATGTGTCATTATCATAGGTCTTTTGACAGCTAAGACAAAGTCACCTTTCTTGAAAGTTAGCTCCTTAACTTTCTTGTTGAAGGCCTTGGTAATTCGAGCTTGATAGAGCTCAATTTGTTATTGGGCTTACAGACGTTTATCATTTAAAGCCTCTAGTTCCTGGAGTCGTAGTTGATATTTCTCATCATTTGTCATCTCTGCTGTCATGGCGACACGTAGAGATGGAATTTGAATTTCTAATGGAAGTACAGTTTCACGCCCATATATCAAGAGAATGGTGTAGCTTTTGTTGGGGTTCAAACTATCGTGCGATATGCCCATAAACATTCACCTAATTTGTCGTCCCAATCACGTTGGCTTTTCGAGATGAATTTCTTGAGAAGTTTGCCAATAGTCTTGTTAAAATCTTCTGCAAGGCCGTTAGCAGCTGGGTGGTATGCCGTTGAGGACACACTCTGGATTCTGAACTTGTTGCAGAACCTTTGAAAAGCCTGACTAACGAATTGAGGCCCGTTGTCGTGGATAATTCGTCGTGGCACACCAAAACGGTATATGACGAGATGTTTAATAAATTTGATTACATCAGATGTCTTTACTTCCCTCAAAGGGATAACTTCGACCCATTTAGAGAAGTAATCGGTTATGGCTAAGATAAACCAGTGTCCTTTGGATGATGGTGGGCTTATAGGGCCGACTACGTCCATCCCCCACATCTCAAATGGCCAGGTAGAGGTTGTAGAGAGCGAAGATACCCCGGTGCTTGATGGATAAAATCGCCATGGATTTGGGAGGCGTGACATCGTTTGGCATAAGTGATGGCGTCAGGATCATCCTGGGCTAATAATATCCTAATCTTTGGAGTCGATCCCAAGCTTTGGTCCAGGTTGATGAGCTCCACATATGCCGTCATGCGCTTCTTTGAGTACATTCCGCGCCTCCTTTCGTGATAGACAGCGGAGCAAGATCCCATCATGCGATCGACGATACAGTGTTCGCATGATGGCATTATAGTAGAATTTTGGGACTTTCCTTCTAATGGCAGACGCTTCTTGGGGATCATCAGGGAGGATACCATACAAGGCATAGTCGATGTACGAGAATCGCCAATCCTTGAGTTCTGGACCCGTTGAAGTCTCTAAAGCTTCTTTGGCTTGACAGTCTCCTATCAGCTTTTGGTGATCTTCAGAAGCCATTCTTAGGCAATATAGGTCATGGCTGTAGACAAGTACTTTCTCTATTACTCCAGCCGGAAGTGCTAATGAGGCAGCGAGAGATGCCATTGCATCTAGATGCGCATTTTGCTGGCGTGGCACGTGATCGATGTAAAAGTTTTCGAACCTCTCGACCATAGAGATAGTTGCGTTGTAATAGGGTACTAAGTCTTCATGTCTGACTTCGTACTCCCCGCGAACTTGGTTAACGATGAGTTTAGAGTCTCCGTATAACGCCAATCTCATCGATGATTTGCATTCCAATCAAGAGGGCATTGTGTTTCGCTACATTATTGAAGCAAGGCTCGGTTAATGAGAAAGCTCGAGGAATCACATAGTTCTGTGGGGAGATGAGTACTATCCCTACTCCGGCTATTACATGCCCTTGCGGACCTGTTCTCGATGCACCATCGAAAAAGAGTTGCCACACTTGTCTTTCAAAAGATGTCTGGGTCAAATAAACTTCAGCGACTTCATCTGGGAGATCCTCGTAAAGTTTGGTTGTCGTCGGATCTAGATGCTAAGCCAGAAAATCCGCCACCGCTTGTCCCTTCACGGCCTTTTGTGGTAAAAAGCGCATTTCATATTGGGATAGCAGTATGGCCCATTTTGCCAGTCGATCGTTTAGTGATGATGGCTTCGCCATGAGTAACTTTAAAGGGTTAACCCTTGATATGACGTTTATAGTCTGGCCTACCAAGTAGTGTCACATTTTCTGGACAGCGAACACCAATGCCAAACATTCCTTTTCGATCAGGTTGTATCGATGCTCGGCTCTGATCATAGTCCTACTCAGATAATAGATTGCTTGTTCGTGTCCTTGATCATTATTCTGGGCTAGTAAAGCTCCGAGGGAATGATCCATCGCTCGGACATATATCAGGAAAAGTTTTTCGGACACCGGAGCTGTAAGGACCGGTGGTTGCGTGAGGTATCGTTTGATTTCCTCGAATGCTTGTTGGCAAGCATCATCCCAAATGAATGAGACACCCTTTTTCATCAATTTGCTAAAGGGTTGGCATCTTCCAGAGAGATTTGAGATAAACCTTCGGATGTATGCCAGTCGTCCTTGCAATCCCCTAATCTCCCTGAGGTTCCTTAGAGGTTGCATCTCCTGGATAGCGCGAACTTTTTCCGGGTCTAAATGAATTCCTTTGGAAGTTACCGCAAACCCTAAGAATTTGCCGCTGGCCACCCCCAGGAAGGATTTAGTGGGGTTCATCTTCAACTGATGTGCCCGCATGATTTCAAAGATTGTCTTTAGATCGGCTATGTGATCATCTTTGATGCGACTTTTTACTATAATGTTGTCAACATAGCATTCCACTGTTTTACGCATGTGCTTGTAAAAAATTGCATTCATAACTCTCTGATATGTGGCCCCTGCATTCTTCAGTCCGAAGGGCATGACAGTATAGCAGTATACCCCCAGTGGTGTCCTGAAAGAAGTATGTTTTTCATCATCAGGATACATTTTGATTTGATTATATCCTGAGAATCCATTCATGAATGATATTCGCTCAAACCCGTACGTATTGTCAATCATGACGTCCGTGATTGGGAGAGGGAATTCGTCTTTGGGACATGCCTCATTTAGATCGCGAAAATCAATGCAAATTCGGATCTTTCCGTTCTTTTTAGCAACGAGGACGATATTGGCTACCCAATCAGGATGTTGTTCTTCCCTAATGAAGCTAGAATCTATGAGTTTTTTGACTTCTGACTGGATTACTTCCATTATTTCTGGGCGAAACCGTCGCTACTGTTGTTTGACTGGTTTCACGTCTGAATTAATCTTAAGGCGATGCATAGCCACTCGAGGATCAAGCCCAGGCGTGTCCTCATAATTTCACGCAAAAACATCTATATACTCTCTCACAAGAGATATTAAATCATCTTTATTGGAGGATGATAGGCTTTCGCTTATAAAGATGGGCTTAGGATTAGCCTCATCTCCCAGATTGATCTGGGCAACTTTATCCTCCGCAGGTGGCTCGTGCTGTTCAAAGCAAGTATCCCAGATAGTATTTAAGTGTTCGATCCAAGGATCTGTATCAGACTGGATCATCTCTTCATCCTTATCTTCCAGGTGGCTTACTGAAACCATATATACTGAAAGGTCTCCGAAGAGGTTACCAACACTAGCATCCAATTCCCACGATGACGTACCAGATGAGTAATTATGGTATAGTAACTTTTCACACTCAGAGGCTGATGGAACTGGGGTTGACACATAATCCAAACCTCTGCAAGTTCAATGGTAATAATCAGGGGTTTTCCCTTTAGGAACGAACGACCGGAGTAGGGTTCTCCTTCCTTTGCCGAAGTTCAACCTAGGACCATTTGCCAGATCATACCCCAAGCTTTCCATCATTCTGAGTACATTTGTCTCATAATGGGTGAACTGAGGAGGTTCATTCTCGCTTTCTGACTCTTCACGAGACATCAGCTTGGCTTTGATTTGTCCAAAAAGGATTGATTTTTGGCCTTTGTGTCTTGCTGGGACCATAAATACTGATTCTTGTGCATCACCGACATCTTAGTACGTTTCGAAGGATGACTTCATTGGTACATGCATTGATGCAGAGCATCCATTACCGACCAGGGGTCATTATCCACTTCGGTACTAGTGTCTGATGACACTGAATCAGAAGCGAGCACAGAAAAGTAAGTCAAATTTAAATCTTCATTAATATACCACTCGCCTACATCGTTGGCGTTGTTATTAACATCGAGCTTTTTAATGCTCATTACAAGTGGATCTAATTCCTACATGCACTCTTCTTTCTCTGGCTCAGTGTCAGCTTCATTACCAGAATCTGGTTCCTCTGGTTGTATGTTCTCGTTTGTTTCCAAGGAGTCCTGGTACAGGAGAGAGTCTGTGAAATTATTCTCTACCCCCTTGAATAGATGCCTTTCAGCAATCAACGTTCGTACTTTCTCACTTTCGTCGATGTATTTCATAACTTGGTGAAGAATGGAAGGGACGATGGAATTACGATGAATCTATGGTCGTCCAAGCAGCAAATTATATGAAGTGTCAGCATCGATCACATAGCACGTCACTTCAGACTTTAAGTCCCCAATTTGGTATTTGAGCTTGATCTTCCCCATTGGGCGTGTACCATTGGCATTAAAACCATAAATGGATGTTTGGATGGCGCTCAATCGGTGAGTAGGAATTCCTAAATGTTGCATGACCTGACGAGGCATAATGCTCAATGCGGATCCTAGATCTTCCTGACTGCGGCTTACTTCAGATGATCTAATATACCCTGTGAAGTATAGGGGCCGGTCATGTTTCACCTTAACCTGCATATCATTACCATGAAGGTGATGCAGGGATCATTTTGGGAGGCATGGAGGCACTCTTCTACATCTTCCTCCCGTGGTCCACCCGGTATCTGGGTCATGGAAACCTCAGCATTAGCTAGGGCTTCCCTCAGAGCTTCTCTGGTTGACTTTGATAGCTTCAGGAGCTCGTAAAGGGTGATTCTGGCCTAGATATTAGCCAGTTGAGGTAGGACGTCGAAGCGGTAAGTTGTTGTAAATCCTTCCACGTTGTCCTTTGGGAGAGCTTTAGAAAACCGAAGCTCCTTTTGCTTCTCCACCAGTTGTTTCGCGGAGGGCTTGGCTGACTCTATAGTGGGTTTAGGAGGGGTTGCCACCATTTTGTCATACTTTTTTAAATATGACTGACCCGAATGAGTTTCTGCCACGAGTGATTTATTAGGTTCTGCAGCAAGAATTATTATTTTCTGTTCTGAATCAGTTAGTGAGGGACATCATTCTCTGCTTCTCGAGAAGAAGCGCACACCATATTACAGGACGAAGCTTTCGCCTTGCCTTTGGACATTCTGCTGGTAACAGTGGTCCATTGCTGGCCATCCACAAGGTCGGGATGAACCCACATAACTTCCCCCTGAGGCGTGGGGACAGGTACAAGACCCTTCTCTTGTTGATGATGAGGGTCCATATTGATCATTCTTAGTTACCCTTTTTGGGATGGGACTACTCTAGAGGGAGCTGGAGGTTGTCTTCCAAACTGGAGGAATGATGTCATATTAGTCGTCACTTTCTTTTGCTTTGGATGAAGTTTTAATACCTCTGCATCAATTAGAGCCTGAAGGATGTCTTTGAAGACATAACAGCTCTTGGTGGAGTGTCCCAACATCCTATGATAAGGCAGTAGTTAGGATTATCGGTTTTACCGACTTCTTCAGGACGTCTAGCTTCAGGAAGCTTCAATCTGTTGCTCTTGTTGAGTAACTTGAACAATGAATCAACATGTTCGTCTTTGAAGGAATACTGCTTATTGGCGCGTGGCTGACTTGAAGAGCCACTTCCCTTAACTGCTGAGGTTTGACAGGAGATTTGGTCTCTGTCGCCAAATTATCTTTCCTCTTTGGTTGAAAAGACGTTTCTGGCGTGCGCCTTGTCGACCTTTTGAGTATGGGCTTATTTTCTTCTATTCTAACCCTGACGATAATTTCTTCAGCCTGTTCACCTTGCTGGACCAATTACTTCTAGGTGCGGCTTTCAACAACTCCTATTTGGGCCAGGAGCGACGTTTGTAGATTGTGGCGGCATGTTTCTACCAGGGTGACCTGGGTTATACCACTAGGACATCGGAGTGTCATATTCCGAAATCTTTCTACAAATGATTTGACTGACACCCCCTTTCGCTGCTTTGTGGCCAAAAGAGTAGGCATTGTGATCTCTGAGTCGTCTTCAAAGAAGCGTGTTAGAAAGAGCTTCTCCAGATCACTCCAATTTTTAATGAAACTTTTTGGGAGCTTCATGAACCATTCAAAGGCAAGCCCTTTTAGAGTGTCGATGAACAAACATGTTAAGATGGCATCATTATCTACCACGTTTCCTGTCTGAGACTTGAAGTAGTAGATATATTAGTTTGGTGACCCTTTGCCCTCAAATGGCTGTCGGGTTAGAGCTTTGAACTTAGGGGGTATGGAACAAGGTCCCACTCGGCCGGATATGGTCGGACCACTCCTGCTTCTTGGAGGCCTTTTCGATTAGTAAGGGCCTCGAGACGTTGCTCCAATTGACTCATTCTTTTAGAATGAATCCTTCCATGGTCCTGGTTGCCTTCCCCCTTAGATGGGGATTTAGATGACTCAGAAGTAGATTGCTCTTTCTCCTTTATATGCACTGAAGATGAGCTTTCTCCCTCTTTTCGTTTGCCTTTAGACTTTTTAGAGGAGGTTTTGTCAGTTGACTTCCTCTTGTCTTCAAGCAATTGTGCCAGCATCTGTTTGAGGGAATCGATGGATTCTTGTTGAGCACGAATCATCTCAAATTGTTCCCTCTGGACCTGGGCTTATTGCTCATAGCGCCTGGCCGTCTCTTCAGAAGTATTTGTCATGTATATGAAGGCTTCCTTCTCTGTAGAAGAGTTCAAAGCCTGCGACTCTACAACGGCGGAATGTGAGTCATTTACTTCAATGCCCCGAGCCAGGGAACTGTAGTTGATCGGGGCAATCGCTCCAGTTCGAGTGCGAGTATGCCGATACACTCCTTCTGGTTCTGTGTCAGACTCGTCGGAGCTGACTACTAGTTATTTTCTCCTACTTCAGCTTGCTATGTTTGTAGTGATTTCAGGGTACTCCGTGTCATAGAAGGTCCTCCTTCTGCGAGAGCGATATCTTTTGGCTGATCAGGAAGTTAGGGTCGACTGTCTGAATGTCGACTGTCGGCTCGCATATGAACTGCAGCGGCACTCAGAGAGCATTGCTGTGATAAGTTGTTCACAGCAACAAGATAGAGTGATCAAACTAGCACTCCTCTTTTTTGTCAAATAATCTCTTAGGTCCGTGGAAGGGGGATCGAAGAGATTAGCCTTGGATTGTCGAGGGCTTTTTAGCTTCTGAGAGTTATCCTTTCTTCGCAAAGCTGAGAGGCAAGGTTCTGAGACACGGAGCTCACGTCCTGTAAGATGAACGCAGCTTTCGCATTTTGGCTCTGAAACGCGAGTCTTGCGCCTCTGCTGAGAAGAGACGCGACTCTCGTGTTGCTGATTGTCGCATCTAGGTAGCGACGCTTGAGAAATGTAGGCCTTCTGGGTCCCACGTATAAATGTAGAGGCGTGGGTCTCGTGTCTCGGATGAGGGGCACGGACCTCGCACTGCTGATCGTCACGTTTGAGAAGTGGAGCTTCAGAAACGCAAGTTTGGTGAGCCTCGCGTTTAGGTTTTCAAATGCGGGCTTCATGTCTCTGACATGATTCAGAAGAAACGCGGGCTTGAACTCCGCGTCCTGCCTCTGTTGGGCAGACAATTGTTCCAGCTTGTAGTTGACGCGCACGCCGTCTCTATCGTCGCTCAGCATTCTGGTTACGTCGTACGGGTTGATGGGAACCCCCAATAACTTAGCGCTGAGGAAGGGGATGGACATGGACGGGCTAAACATCAGCAACGTTAACCACACGGGTCTCATAGGAGACGTTGACGCGGGCGTTACGTATGATGCGGTTAGCCACGACATCCTTCTTGCCTGTCGCGTCTGAGGGGATCTCAGAGCGGACTCGAGAGCAAGTCCCCGAGGAGACTTTGCGGTAGACCCGCGCCTTAGGGCTCTTGGAGCCGGAAGAGAGGAACTTTTCATACTTTGCCTGGTCGAACTCCACGACAAGTGATTCGACCATTTTCCCCCTATAGGTGACGTCACCTTGCGTCACAACTTGCTCGTCAGTAGAGAAAGTTGTCCCCAGTAGAGTCGCCATCTCTTGTTTGGTAAGGAAAATTGGTGATCGAGAAGTAAATTCTTTATTTGATTGTAAAAAAAGTTACAGCGGATCAATAATCCTCTTACAAGAGAGGGAAGATATTCAAGCTTGAATCTCCCCTTTATTTAGTGCCGAGTTCTTGATGTGGCGGTGGAAAATGAATCTTGTTTTCCATTGATCGGGTGAACGTCAGGACCTTTTGAGAATCCTCTCACAGAGAGTGTAGGCAAAAAATAAACTTGTACGCAACAAGTTGTTAGAAGAGTTGAACTCTCTTTTTCTTTTCAGCTAGAAATCTTGGTGTTTCTACGGCTTACAACCGAAGTTCTTTTTACCAAGAAGTAACTGATTTTTTCTTTCTCCGACCCCTCTTCCATAGCAAACTGGGCTATTTATAGAGGTTTTAGGGGGTAAACGTGTCTCCTAAAAATACTCCATAATGGGGGTTAACTCCCTCACTACGTGGGCAGTAATTGATCCAGTAATGAGGGCAGTTATAACTGAGATGTAGGTTTTAAGCCTTGCGATTTGCTGCTAAAGTAATGCTTGAGAGACACGGGTTTCCAGCTCTGCGTCAAGCTTCGCATGAGACGCGGGCTTTGGACTCTACGTCTTGGCACTGCAATAATGCTGAGATGCGGATTTCAACCCTCGCGTCTTTGTCCTCATAGTGATGTCGAGACGCGGGTTTCAACCCTTACGTTTTGGTGCTGCACTGATGGCGATGACTAGCCCTGCGTCTGGAGTTTGAATTCTACTTTTTGACGAATTGTCTTCAGTGATTTTTAGACAGCCTACAGTAAGGACTTGGGGCACCATTTCAAAAGACTAGTCTTTTAGCTGGAGTTATCCAAATCCTTATATATCTAATACCATTCCCCATGTCTAGCCGATATGGGACTATTTGTTTGACATCCTCAATAATCCTCCCTCGAACAAAGAGTCTTCCTGTAAGCTTATCTTTCTTCACATCTGGAAGACCATATGCTCCATCGATATTCTCTTCACTGCATTAGGTCCACACCTCTTACGTGAAATGCAAATTGCAGCTTATTACTCCTCTTCACTACACAGAAGTGTAGGCTGTCTAAAAATCATTAAAAGACAAGTCATCAAAAAGCAGAACTCCAGACGCAGGGCTAGTCTCAGCCCCCACTGCAGCACGAAGGCGTGAGGGTCGAAACCGCGTCTCAGCCTCACTGCAGCACCAAGGCGCGAGGGTTGAAACCCGCTTCTCAGCCTCACTGCAGCACCAAGGCGCGAGGGTCGAAAACCCGCGTCTCAGCCCCACTGTAACACCAAGGCGAGAGGGTCGAAACCCGCGTCTCAGTATTACTGCAGCACCAAGACGCGAGGGTCGAAACCCGCGTCTTAGTTATAACTGCCCTCGTTATGGGGCCAATCACTGCCCACATAATGAGGAAGTTAACCCCTATTATGAAGCGTTTTTAGGGGGCACGTTCACCCCTAAAACCTCTATAAATTGCCCCGCTTGTTATTGAGAAGGGGTCGGTTAGTCAGGGGGTGAGTTGATCAGATAATTCTGACAGAAGAGTTTGACTCGTGAGCTGCCACAAGAAAGGAAAGAGAGTTTAACTCTTCAAGCAACTTGCTGCGTACAAGCCAATCTTTGCATACAATCTCTTTGAGATTCCTGATCGATCAAGAGTTGTGTCACTCCATCGACCATCCAAAGAGGGGATCGAACCCAAAAGTTCTTGACGTTCACCCGGTCAACAGAAAACAAGATTCACATTCCATCGCCACCTGAAGAACCCAGCATTA
Source organism: Agave tequilana (assembly GCA_038442645.1). Lineage (NCBI taxonomy): Eukaryota > Viridiplantae > Streptophyta > Magnoliopsida > Asparagales > Asparagaceae > Agave > Agave tequilana. Next base: position 290,783 of record JAVJIF010031893.1, on the reverse strand, counting down.
AACAAAGGGGAGATTCAAGTCTCAACATCTTCCCTCTCTTGTAATTGGAGTGTAAATCCATTGTAATCTTTCAATTGATTAAAGAAAATTTTACAAGGAACCCTATATTTCTCCCGTCAGACAAGAGATGGCGACTCCGCTGGGGACTACTTTCTCCACTGATGAGCAAGTGGTGGCGCAAGATGACGTCATCTACATGGGGAAAACGGTCGAATCACTCGTCGTGAAATTCGACCAAGCAAAGTATGAAGAGTTCCTTTCTTCCGACTCCAAGAGTCCAAAGGCCCGTGCCTACCGCAGGGTCTCTACGGGGATTTGCCCTGAAGTCTGCTCTGAGATTCTCTCAGACGCGGCTCCTGTGAAGAAGGTCGTGGCTAAACGCGTCAGGCGTAACGCCCGCACCAACGTCTCTCAGGAGACCCGCGTGATCAACCTTTCCGGTGTCCCGCCAGTCCATCCTCTTCCTCAGCACCAGGTCGTTGGGGGCTCCCTTCAACCTCCACGATGCAACCGGAACGCTGAACGGCGGCAGAGGAGGCGTGCGCGTCAACTACAAGTTGGAACAACTGATTGTCCAACAGAGATAGGACGCGAGGTCCAGACCAGCGTCTCCTCTGTACCACATCCGACACGTGAAGTCCGCGTTTGGCAGCCCAAACGTCAGGTTCACCAGTCTGGCTCTTCTGAAGCCCCACTCCCTAAACGCCGATGCGAAGCTCGCGCACCTTGTCAAGTACAAGAGGCACGCGCCTCTAGGCACGGGGCCCAGCAGCCCTGCAGCTCTCAAGCGTCTCTGTTCAGACGCAATAATCTGCAATGCGAAAGCTGCGTCTCTTATCAGCAGAGACGCCAGACTCGCATTTTGAAGCCACAACGCAAGAACCGCATCCCAGAACCTTGCAACTCAGCGGCGCGAAGCAAAGATGCCTCCCGCCCTCAGCATTGCGAGGCCAATCTCTTTGATCCCCCTCCCATGGATCTAAGGGATTATCTGACAAGGAAGAGAAGTGCTAATCGAATCACTTCGTTATGTTGCTGCGAGCGGCTTATCACAATGCTCTCTGAATGCCGTTGCAGTTCAGGTGCAAACCAGCAATCTCTAGTTAGACAGCTGACCCTGATTCCCTGATCAGCTAAAAGGAATCGTTCCCACAGGAGGAGGATTTTCTCTGATGCTGAATATCCTGAGCTCACTGCAAACATGACGAGCAGGAGTAGAGGAAAGCAAATTGCGGTCAGCTCCGATGAGTCTGACATCGAACCGGAAGGAGTGTACCGACACACTCGCACTCGGACTGGGGCAACCCCCCAATTGACTACAATGCCCTGGCCCGGGGCATTGAGGTAGATGACTCGTATTCCGCTATTGCAGAGTCAAAGGCTTCAAACTCTTCTATAGAGAAAGAGGCCTTTATATATATGACAAGCACTCCTGAGGAGACAGCTAGGCGCTTGGAGCAGCAAGCCCAGGTCCAGAGGGAACAATTCGAGATGATTCGTGCTCAACAAGAATCTATCGATTCCCTCAAGCAGATGCTGGCACAGTTGCTTGAAGACAAGAGGAAGTCAACCGACAAAGCCTCCTCTAAAAAGTCTAAATGCAAACGAAAAGAGGGAGAAAGCTCATCTTCTGTACGTATAGAGGAGAAAGAGCAGCTTACTTCTGGTTCGTCTAAATCCTCGTCATAATGAAAGGACGACCGAGACCAGGGAAGGGTTCATTCTAAAAGAATGAATCAATTGGAGCAACGTCTTGAGGCCCTTACTAACCGGAAAGGCCTGCAAGAAGCGGGAGTGGTCCGGCCATATCCGACCGAGTGGGACCTTATTCCATACCCTCCCAAGTTCAAGGCTCCGACCCTCCAAGCTTTTGATGGGAAAGGTTCACCGAACCAACATATTTACTACTTTAAGTCCCAAACAGGGAATGTGATAGATAACGATACCATCCTGGCACGTTTGTTCATCGACACCCTAAAAGGGCTTGCCTTTGAATGGTTCATGAAGCTCCCGGAAGGCTCCATTAAGAACTGGGGCGATTTGGAGAAGCTCTTCCTAACGCGCTTCTTTGAAGATGACTCAGAGGTCACCATGCCTTCTCTTTTGGCCACCAAGCAACGAAAGGGAGAGTCCGTCAAGTCATTCGTAGAAAGATTTCGGAATGTAGCACTCTGATGCCCAAGCGATATGACCCAGGTCACCCTGGTAGAAACATGCCGCCACAATCTACAAACTTCACTCCTCGCCCAAATAGGAGTTGCCGAAAGCCGCACCTGGAAACAATTGATCCAACAAGGTGAATAGGCTGAAGAAATTGTCGCCCGGGTTAGGGTGGAAGAAAACAAACCCAGACCTGAAAGGTCGACAAGGTGCGCGCCAGACACATCTCTCCAAATAAAAAGGAAGGATAACTTGGCGACAGAGACCAAGTCCCGCGTCAAACCTCAACCGGTCAAGGGAAGTGGCTCTTCAAGCCAACCACGTGCCAGCAAGCAGTATTCCTTCAAGGACGAACATGTCGACTCGCTCTTCAAGTTACTTAACAAGAGCAACAGACTGAAATTTCCTGAAGCTAGGCGCCCTGAAGAAGTCGGTAAAACCGATAGTCCCAACTACTGTTTGTATCATAGGATGCTGGGATACCCCACCAAGAGCTGTTATGTCTTCAAGGACATCCTTCAGGCTCTGATTGACGCAGAGGTATTAAAACTCCGTCCAGAGCAAAAGAAGGTGACAGCCAATATGACGTCATTTCTTCAGTTTGGAAGACAACCTCCAACACCCTCCGGAGTTGTCCCTGTACTAAGAGGAGAGCTGAAAATGGTCAACATAGACCCTCACCAGCAGCAAAAGAAGGGCCTTGTACCTGTTCCTACACCTCAGGGGAAGGTCATGTGGGTTCATCCCGATCTTGTGGACGGCCAGCAATGGACCACTGTGACCAGCAGAAAGTCCAAAGGCAAAGCTAAAGCTTCATCCTGTAATGTGGTATGTGCCTCTTCTCGGGAAGCGGAGACTGATGTTCCCTCGCTGACTGATTCAGAAGAGGAAACAATAGCTCTGGCTACAGAACCCAACCAACTTGTGGCGGAAACCCGTTCGGGTCAGTCATATTTGAAAAAATATGACGAAGTGGCGGCAACTCCTCCAAAACCCGCTACGGAGCCAGCCAAGCCCTCCACAAAACAACGCGTGGAGAGACAGAAAGAGCTTCGATTTTCCAAAGTTCTCTCAAAAGATATCGCGGAAGGATCCACAGCACCTTATCGCTTTGATATCCTGACTCAGCTGGCCAATATCCCGGCCTGAATCACTCTTTATGAGCTCTTCAGGCTATCGAAGTCAACCAGAGAAGCTTTGCAAGAGGCCCTAACTAATGCTGAGGTGTTCATGACCCAGGTGCCGATTCGGCCACAGGAGGAAGATGTAGAAGATTGCCTCCATGCCTCCCAAAATGCTCCCTGCATCACCTTCACAGCAGATGATATGCAGGTCAAAGGGAAACGCGATCGGCCCCTGTACTTCACAGGGTATATTAGTTCATCTGAAGTAAGTCGCATTCAGGTGGATCCCGGGTCCGCATTGAGCATTATGCCTCGCCGGGTCATGCAGCATCTAGGGATTCCTACTCACCGTTTGAGCGCTACCCAAACTACCATTTATGGGTTCAATGCCAATGGTACCCGTCCAATGGGGAAGATCAAGCTCAAATGCCAGATCGGGGATTTAAGGTCAGAGGTGACATGCTACGTGATCGATGCTGACACCTCCTACAATTTGCTGCTGGGACGACCATGGATTCATCGTAATTCTATCGTTCCCTCTACTCTCCACCAAGTCATGAAATACATCGACGGGAGTGGAAAGGTTCGAACGCTGATTGCCGAAAGGCATCCGTTCAAGGAAGTCGAGAACTATTTCACAGTTTCTCTCCTGTATCAGGACTCTGTGGAAACAGATGAGATCCCGCAACTAGAGGAGCCAGACTCTGGTAATGAAGCCGACACCAAGCCGAAAAAAGAAGAGTGCATGTGGGAGCTAGATCCACTTGTAACGAGCATTAATAAGCTTGATGTTGATAACACCACCGATGATGTAGGTGGATGGTATATTAATGAAGAATTAGATTTGGCTTATTTCTCTGTGTTTCCTTCTGATTCAGTGCCGTCAGACACTAGTACCGAAGTGGATGATGACCTCTGGCCGGCAATAGATGCTTTGACATCATTGCATGTACCAGTGAAGTCGTCCTTCGATACGTACCAAGATGCCGGTAATGCACAAGAATCAATATTCATGGTTCCAGCAAGACGGAAAGGCCAAAAACTAATTCTTTTCGGACGAATTAAATCCGAACCAATGTCCCATGAAGAATCAGAAAGCGAGAACGAATTCCCTCAGTTTGGTCATTATGAGCCAAATGCACTCAGAATGATGAAAAGTATGGGATATGATCTGACAAACGGTCTAGGGCTGAATTTCGGCAAAGGGAGGAGAACACTGCTCCGATCTTTTATGCCAAAAGGGAAATCCCCTGATTATTATCATCAGACTCGCAGGGGGTTGGGCTATGTGTCAACTCCGATCCCATCAGCCTCTGGCTCTGGAGAGTCATTATGCCATGATTACTCTTTAGGCACGACATCGTGGGAGTCAGATGTTAGTGTCGGCAACATCTTCGGAGAACTTTCAGGGAATATGGTTTCAACAAGCCACCTGAAAGACGGAGATGAAGAGATGATCCAATCCGATACAGATCCTTGGATCAAACACTTAAATGCTCTTTGGGATACTCGCTTTAAACAGCGTGAGCCACCCACGGAAGATAAGGTTGTTCAGATCAATCTAGGAGATGAGGCTAATCCTAAGCCTATCTTTATAAGCGAAGGCCTGTCACCTTCTGAGAAAAAGGATCTAATATCTCTTATACAAGAATATATAGATGTCTTCGCCTGGAATTACGAGGACATGCCTGGACTTGATCCTCAGTGGCTATGCATCACCTCAACATTAATACGGACGTAAAGCCTGTCAAACAACAACAGCGACGGTTCCGTCCAGAAGTAATGGAGGCAATTCAATCAGAAGTCAGAAAGCTTATAGACTTTGGCTTCATTAGGGAAGAACAACATCCTGATTGGGTAGCCAACATTGTCCCCGTTGCTAAAAAGAACGGAAAGATCCGGATCTGCATTGATTTTCGTGATCTAAACGAGGCCTATCCCAAGGACGAATTCCCACTTTCAATCACAGATGTCATGATTGACAATACGTGTGGATTCGAGTGAATGTCCTTCATGGATGGATTTTCAGGATATAATCAAATTAAAATATATCCTGACGACGAAAAACATACCTCTTTCAGGACACCACTAGGGGTATACTGCTACACTGTCATGCCCTTCGGACTAAAGAATGTGGGGGCGACATATCAAAGGGCTATAAATGTCATTTTTCATGAACACATGCGCAAAACGGTGGAATGCTATGTTGACGACATCGCAGTAAAAAGCCACGCTAAAGGTGATCATATAACTGATTTAAAGGTTGTCTTTGACATCATGCGGGCCTATCAATTTAAGATGAACCCCACCAAATCCTTCCTGGGGGTAGCCAGTGACAAATTCCTAGGATTTGTCGTAACCTCCACGGGGATTCATTTAGATCCGGAAAAGGTTCGCGCTATCCAGGAAATGCAACCTCCAAGAAACCTCAAAGAGCTTAGGGGATTGCAAGGACGATTGGCGTAGATCCGAAGGTTCATCTCAAATCTCTCCGGAAGATGCCAACCCTTTACCAAATTAATGAAGAAAGGCGTTTCGTTCATTTGGGACAACGCTTGCCAGCAAGCATTTGAGGAAATCAAACAATACCTCACATAACCACCAGTCCTTGCAGCTCTGGTGTCCGAAAAACCTTTCCTGATATACGTCTGGGCAATGGATCATTCTTTAGGAGCTTTACTAGCCTAGAACAACGATCAGGGACGAGAGCAAGCGATCTACTATTTGAGTAGAACAATGATCGGGGCTGAACATCGGTACGACCCGATCGAGAAGGAATGTTTGGCATTGGTGTTCGCTGTTTAGAAAATGTGACACTATTTGGTAGGCCAAACTATAAATGTCATGTCAAAAGTCAACTCCTTGAGGTTACTCATGACAAAGCCGTCATCGTTAAACGGCCGGCTGGCAAAATGGGCCATATTACTATCCCAATATGAAATGCACTTTTTACCACAAAAAGCTGTGAAGGGACAAGCGGTGGCGGATTTTCTCGCTGAGCATCCAGATCCGAAGGCACCTAAACTTTACGAGGATCTCCCAGATGAGGTTGTTGAAGTCTGCTTGACCCAGACATCTTTCGAAAGGCAAGTGTGACAACTTTTCTTTGACGGTGCATCGAGAACAAGCCCAAAAGGACATATAGTAGCGGGAGTAGGAGTAGTACTCGTATCCCCGTAGAACTATGTGATTCCTCGAGCCATCTCATTAACCGAGCCTTGTTCCAACAATGTAGCGGAGTACAATGCCCTCTTGATTGGGATGCAACTCGCCGATGAAATTGGCATCAAACATCTCGAGGCATATGGTGACTCTAAACTTATCGTCAACCAAGTTCGTGGGGAGTACGACATGAAGATTTAGTACCCTATTACAACGCAACTGTCCGCATGGCTGAGAGGTTTACGAACTTCTACATTGACCATGTGCCACGCAAGCAAAATGCGAATGCAGATGCACTGGCGTCCCTCGCTGCCTCCTTAGCTCTTCCGGCTGGAGCGGTAGAGAAAATATTTGTCCACAGCCTCGACCTGTATTGCCCGAGAATTGCTTCTGAGGATCACCAGAAGCCAACAAGAGATCGTCAAGTCAAAGAAGCTCTCGAGTTGTCAACCGGTCCGGAGCCTAGAGACTGACGATTTCCTTACATTGACTATGTCTTGTATGGTATCCTGCCTGAGGACACCAAGGAAGCGGCCGCCATTAAAAGGAAAGCTCCTAAATTTTACTATAATGTGATCACACGAACATTATATCGTCGATTGCATGACGGGATCTTGCTTCGCTGCCTATCGCAAAAAGAGGCACAGGAGGTATTGAAAGAAGCCCATGACGGTATGTGTGGGGCTCACCAACCTGTCCCAAAACTTGGGGATCGACTCCAAAGGTTGGGATATTATTGGTCTAAGATGATCCCTGAAGCATCACTTATGCCAAAAGATGTCACGCCTGCCAAATGCATGGTGATTTCATCCATCAAGCACCAGGGTACCTTCACTCTACGATTTCTACTTGGCCATTTGAGATGTGGGGCATGGATGTAGTTGGCCCTATCAGCCCACCATCATCAAAAGGACATCGGTTTATTTTAGCCATAACCGACTACTTCTCCAAATGGGCTGAGGCCATTCCTTTGAAGGAGGTAAAGTCATCTGATGTGATCAAGTTCGTCAAACATCATGTCATTTACCGTTTTGGTGTACCTCGGCGAATTGTCCATGACAATGGACCCCAGTTCATCAGTCAGGCTTTCCAGAGGTTCTGCGCTAAGTACAGAATGCAGAGTGTGTCCTCAACGGCATACTCCCCGCCGCTAATGGTCTCGCAGAAACTTTCAACAAGACTATTGGCAAGCTTCTCAAGAAATTCGTTTCGAAAAGTCAGCGTGACTGGGACGACAAGCTAGGTGAATGCTTATGGGCCTATCGCACAACTGTTCGAACCCCAACTAAAGCTACGCCATTTTCTTTGGTATATGGGTGTGAAGCCGTGCTTCCACTAGAAATCCAAATCCCATCTCTACGCATCGCCTTGACAGCAGAGATGACAAAGGAGGAGAAGAATCGACAGTGACTCCAAGAATTGGAGGCCTTAGATGATAAACGTCTGCAGGCCCAACAGCAAATCGAGCTCTACCAAGTCCGGATTACCAAAGCCTTCAACAAGAAAGTTAAAATGCGAACTTTCAAGAAAGGTAACATTGTCTTAGCCGTCAGAAGACCTATGGTGATGACGCATAAGATAAAAGAAAAATTTCAACCCAAATGGGAAGGGCCATTTTTAGTAGAGTCAGTCTACTCAAATGGATCATATCGCCTCATAACTTCAAATGGCGATACACTCATGATGCCGATCAATGGCAGGTTCCTGAAGAAGTACTATCCTTAATGGTACTCTCGCGCCGATCAAGTTAAAATTACACCTCTGATCAAAGCTCCAGATCCAAGAAAAGTTTCTTTCCTTCATCAGATCACACCATGGTAGATCAGTGACGAACTAATCGAGCACTGACTGTACCATGATGCATGATGTAAATATTGATAAAGAATCGAAAGGCGAAACTGGGGTTCTAATATTCTTGTTTTCATTAACGTCCGAAGCCTCCAACGGCTAAGGACAGAGGAAAATGTTGGCTTCTAAGCCCAACTTAAGTCTTCGACAACTCACCATGCTGAGGGGAATAGCATGGCTAGCCCAACTCAAACGGTAGTTGGTAAAGGCACCTCAAATCCGTTGATAACTGAGGATTTGCTAAAAATCCTAAGTGGGCTAGTTCCACTCTCTCCTCTAAAATCCCTTACCAATTCTCATACACAGAATGGTAGGTCTACAAAATACAATCATTGCTACGTTAACACTATACCTCTGGTAATGAAAATCTTTAATACTCCCTATCGAGTACAAACCTTACTTGTCACTTCTCATCAGTAGAATGATAGGTCCTCAAATTGCTCCTATTACGAGTCAATTTCTGTCAAGTTAATACCACACCTCTGACAAATTACTGTTAAGTTCAACATTACACTTCTAACAGTAATCAAGTTGCTGCCAAGTTCAATATTATACCTCTGACAGTCATTTTCCATCAGTCTTCCATACCGAAGCTGAAATGAACGATGCTAAGTTTAACACCACACCTCTAGCGTCCAAGTCATTGCTAAGTTTAACAATACACTTAAGGCTATAACTTTCCCTCGGACTTCCTTGTTAAAGTCGAGATGACCGATGCCAAGTTTAAAATTATACCTCTAGCATTGCCCTCGCTGCCAAGTTTAACGTTACACCTATGATAGTGATACTTTCAGTTTTCCCAAATGAAGCTGGATTTAAGTTAATATCACACCTCTGACTCACACCCTTATCGAGTTAACATCACACTTCTGACAAGACTGTATTCAACCCGTTAAGTAATATCACACCTCTAAAAGAAAAAGTCCCCCTAGATTCCCCGCGGTCTAGTCTCACTTGTTATTCGCGTCAACAGAGTAATAAGTCCATTTAAAAAGAAACAAAACATTGTCAGGTTAACATTACACCGTTAACAGTGTTTTCACTAAATTTCCAGCTGGGTCTTGGTTAAGTTAATTCCAAACCTCTGATGAAAACTCATCCTCCCTGGGGGTACAAATTCCACTTGTCATTCTCATTTATAGATTGGCAGGTCAACAAGAATCATCTTACTTCTGTCAAGTTAAAATTACACCTCTGACAGCACAGTTGAATTTTTTGAAACAGGATTTTTCTACAAACTTTGACTCGTTAAGTTTGTTATCATCTTTTTAGCGACCCGAAGATCTTTTACCTCTATTCGTCTGACTTTCAATACAAAAAGGGAGCTCAAGACAATAGAAGGAAATAAAACAAAAGTGTCGCTTTTATTTATATCCAACATATGAAAGTGATACAAGACACTCTCTTATACAATAAGATTGAGTGTTACAATAAAGGAGTACAAAGAAGTCCCCTCTCAAAGGTTGCACTCACTCCTTGAAGCTTCTCACCACTCCAAGTACAAGGTGTTTGGAAGGGCGCCAAAGAAGGGTTGAGCGCTGTGATGATGATCGGAGGCTGATTACGTCACCATGCATGACGTAAACATCGAAAAAGCCCCTCGTTGACCAAGAACAATGGTGTTTCTTGAGGTCGAAATGTAGCAGAACCTTCTGACCAACTGGTGCAGGCCATGATCCTTCGTTGATGAACATCTTTACCACCAGAAAGTCATCTAATGAATATGGACTTTTCGTCGATGTCACTTCTGGGGTGAGATTGGTGAAGGGAGGATTCGAGACCTTACAGGTGACGTCCTGCAAGAGGACCACACCCACCACCATATCCACCGCCATACCCACTGTGACCATGGTGGACACAGAAGCATGACTGGTGCATCGTGTCCAATGAGGTCTCGGCGGATGTCAAATCCTCGTCTCCCGCAGACAAGGGCCATGACTTCTTCTCCAATGGTCGACCGTCGAACAAGTTCGCTGGCCGATATATTCTCTCAAGGGCCCAACGAATATGCGAAAGAATGATTGAGACTACCTGCGAGAAGTAAAAACCAGAAGGTCAGAATCCTGAAATAGAAAGATTGAAGAACAGACGCGGCTATGACTGTGGTCTTCAGACGTGGGAATGACCCACGTAGAAAGTCAAAACTCTGTTGCGACAGAAACAGATGCGATCAAAGTGGTGGACTTCGCGTACACACAGACTTGAACGCAGTCTAATTTTTAAGACCTGCCACAGCCTTGTTTAAGAAGCAAGGGTTGCTACATTCAAGTCTGAAGCCTTCGGCTTGAGTTAAAGTTCTTCTAAGTCAACAGCCCCAAACGCGAGCTCTGTATGTAAAGCTCGCGATCCAGGTGCAAAAGTCCATTATACTCTTGTCTAGAGGATTTTGAGTCAGGGTTCAGACTCAATCAACTCGCACTTCGTCAGGAAGTCTAAAAGGCGCAACTTCCAAATGATGGGCGCACCAGTCAGACTTCAAGAGAAGGTCAAGAAGATGAATCTCTTCAAGAGACAGCAAAACTGAAACTCAGTCAGGCTGAGTATTTCATGGCGGACGAGTAATCCCTACCCGCAGAATAACCCTTTAAAGGTTGAATTTTTTGCATCAAGGCGCAGACATAAAAGGTACTCAAAGAGACGCTTTTCGATTTTGAAATCACTTGACAGTGATAATCTTCTAAAGAGATTAAAGAAAAGTATGAAAGCTTTGGGTCGTCGTCATCCATGGGGGCAAATGCCATTGAAGGAAGAAGATGAAGTCCCTCAAAGCGCCTGCTCTCGAGGGAAAACAGTCTAAGTAATGGATTGTTAAGGGGGCAATGCCTATTTATAGGCAACCCATAAAGCCTGAATTAATGGCACACTAATCAGAGCCATCGGCCTTAATTCTCGCACGAATGTCAAGGCCTAATGAAGGGCTGAGCGTGGATCGTCGCTTCGGGAAGCAGCGAGGATGCGGGCCACCAACTGGCAACGCCGACTTGGCATTTAAAGGCATTAATGTCTAAGCCCAATGAAGGGCTAACGCGTGGACTGCCGCTTCGGAAAACATCGGAGAACACGAGTCCCCAATTGTCAATGCCGATTTAACATTTAAGACAAGATGCATGTAACGCCTGGGAGGTTGCACTAAACGCAGGCCCAAGAGCCGCGTCCAGAAGCTTGCACCCCTTTGTGAACTCGAAGGCGGCGTCCTTCTCATTTTTGTTAATAGAGCCGCGACCGCGTCTCTCGGAGCGGTTCAGAGCCGCGTCCCCTCAGCAAAAGGGACCCATTCTGAGGTCGCGCTTTGAAGTCATATAAAATTTGAAAGCTGCGTTCTGAAACTTGTGTCCACAATAGAGAAGGCCTATGTCATTCACAGGGATTCTGGAGCTGCGTCTACATTGCGAGACGACAATTGTGTTCCTATCATAAATTCAATATAATTTGAGTTTGCACCATGTCAAGGGTCCAGAGCCACGCCTTTACTGAGCCAACGCCGCGTCCTCATTAACTGGCTGAGATCTATGCGTTAGTTTTGAGGAACATAAGACTGCGTTCTCGTGCATCCTGAACTCTGCGTTCGGATAGATATAAGGGCTGCGTCTAGGGAGCCGCGTCCTTCCATAATCAAAGCCGCGTCTTTCGCGCAAGCTTGAACGGTCGGAGTCGCGTTTCCCAGGACCGCGTCTCCACTATAAATCAGAGCCACGTTTCGTCCAAGAACTCAGCTCAGCTTGAGTTTATTATTCATGGCCAATCGAGGATTACAATCAAAGACTGCAGTTAGGAAATTGAATTCATCTACAGTGAAACAATGAAAATGGAGCAAAATTCTGAAGACTTTTATTATTTGATCCAAAAATGATAAAACTAATACAAATGCTCTTGACGAATAGAGTGTTCTTTTTTTTACAAACAAAAAAAAGGAGGAGGCTAATAATCTTGATTCGCCAAAGAACGGATTTGTTCTCGGAGACGATACATCTCGTGCTGACGCGCTTTCTCAGCCTCCATAAGAGCTTGGACCCGCAGTTCCTCTTCGGACAAAAATTTCTTCGCGGCTAGCTGTGCTTGAAGAAACTCCAGTCTAGAGGAATGAGCAGAAAGGTTCTCCTCAGTCTGTATCTTGGCAGTCTCCAGTTCCTCCAGCTTCTTCCTGGCAGCGGCAAGCTTCTGCTCGTTGATCTTAATCAAGGCTTCTACCTTGGGTATAGTAGCTCGAGCTGTGGCAATAACCTGCTCTGCGCTCTGTATGACAATTTCAGACTCTTTTGAATCATCAATCAGCCTTTGGTGGTCAGCCTGGAAATGCTGGAGATGGCGGGTCTCTTCAGACATTTGTTCCTCCATCTCCTTTCGCTCTTGTTCTTGAGCAGCAAGGAGCCTGTTCAGAGTTGTCTGAGCCTCGTCTACTGAACCAGCATTTTCCAGGGATTTGAGCTCCTTCAGATCGCTTCCCAGCTGCTCCACCAGCATCAGGCATGCCCTAGCTTGCGAAGGACCCCCAGTATGACCAATGTTTCTGTTCGACGGGAGAAAAATTCGCGTAAAGTTTCCTTGAATCAATTGAAAAATTACAATGGACTTACACCCCGGTTACAAGGGAGGGAGGATATTGAGTCTTGAATCCTCCCTTTGTTTAATGCTGGGTTCTTCAAGTGGCGGTGGAAAGTGAATCTTATTTTCTGTTGACAGGGTGAACGTCGAGAACTTCTGGGGATCTTCTCTTCGAATGGTAGACGGAGTGACACAGCTCTATCGACCAAAATCTCAAAGAGATTGTAGGCAAAGATTAACTTGTACGCAGCGAGTTAGCTGAAGAGTTAGACTCTCTTTCCTTTTCTGTGGAAGCTCTCAAGTCAAGTTCTTCTCCTCAGGATTCTCTGATCTCAATCTCTTTTTCTTTTTTAGCAATGGGGCTATTTATAGAGGTTTCAGGGGTGAACGTGCCCCTTAAAAATACTCCATAATGGGGGTTAACTTTCCCCGTTATGTGGGCCGTGATTGACCCCATAACCAGGGCAGTTACAACTGAGACGCGGGTGTCGGCCCACGCGCCTTGGTGCTGCAGTGCTGACTGAGACGCGGGTTTCGACCCACGCGCCTTGCTGCAGTGCTGGCTGAGACGCGGGTTTCGACCCACGCGCCTTGGTGCTGCAGTGCTGCTGAGACGCGGGTTTTGACCCTCGCGCCTTGATGCTGCAGTGCTGCTGAGATGCGGGTTTCGACCCTCGCGCCTTTATGCTGCAGTGCTGCTGAGACGCGGGTTTCGACCCTCGCGCCTTGGTGCTGCTTTGATGGTTATGATTAGCCCTGCGTCTGGAGTTTGGGACTCTGCTTTTGACGACTTGTCTTTAATGATCTTTAGACAGCCTACAGAACCCCTTCCAAAGTTTTTGATATTCCGCAGTTAGCTGGGACGGATTTCAAAATACTTTGGACTCTAGCTGAATCTACTTTTATGATTGGACTGACAAAGCTCCGGGCTTGATCTTGTTTGGAGTATGGCCTTCGTGAGTGTACTGTGGAACTCTTTGAAGCCACCAAAAACTGATCGTGTTTAGTGTCTAGATACACAGTCTAAACCTTCCCGATGCTTTGAGTTTGTCATTGGTGCACTTTAAACCAGGTGTGGGCAGTCGTCTGCTGGTGCCAGTGTACTTTTGAACTGAATTGCAGAAGCAAGGACTACACGCCAGTTCTGTGGACGCAGGGGTGATACTGCTTTAAAGACGCGCCTTCTATAGGGGTACCTCCTTTGGGATGACAACGCGACTATTACTCCATGAGGTAGACGCGACTTTGGCCGGGTTGAAAAGATGCGATCTTCGGAGGGACGCGTCTTTTGGAAGGAAGACGCGGCTTTTGGAAGGAAGACGCGACTTTCCGGACGTAACTCTGGTTTAGTTGAGAAGGTGCATCCATCGGAGGGACGCGTCTCTTGGGATGAAGACGTGACTGTTGGATGCGAATCCGTGCCATGAGTATGTTGCCACGTGTCCTATAGAAATGAGGGGGCACCTTCTTTTTGGCGTGCGAACTTCACGCTGCACTTAATGCGCTGTCCACGCGTCAGGCGGTGATTAGGCGTCGAGCCAAGCGCCGCGTATCTTTGCGAATCACCGTGCCTATAAAAGGCAACAGTCCTTCAAGAGTCATCATTAGACTCTCCTTCGTCTTCGTGTGCATCTATTAGGGTTTTGAGAAAGGAGCTTCCTTTGTTCTCGTTTCCTTCATCTAACATCGGATCCTTGATCACAATGGTACCAAAGGCAAAGCATACTGCTTCGTCTTCAAAGGCGGTCGTCTCTGAGACTCAGAGGGGCGGTTCCTCCATGCAGGAAACCCCTCTTTCAGGTATAAGAAGCCATCGGACTTGATTTCCGCCATTAAAGGGGTTTACAGAGTTGTTTTAACTCTTAAATCCCTTTTGAATGTGAACCGCCAACGCGGGCTTTTGCCCGTGTTTGATCTTCAGGCGCACTTTTTTTTTTGTCGATCAACAGGGCGCAAGTCTGATGACCTCTGCTTCCTTTATCTGCTCGAATCTGCGTCTGCTTGTTAAACACAGAGCCCCAATGAGCCTTGCGTTTTGAATCCAACACTTGGAATATTTCTAAGTGTGAAAGATTCAGACGCAGATTCCTTATGACTCTTGCGTCTTGTGGAATCAGATGCTGGTCCCCATAAATCTTGCGTTTGAGTCCAATACTTAGAAATTTTTCATAAGTCTTGGATTTTTAAAACGCGGGCTCCATACTAGCCTTGCGATCATTGGATCTGGACGCAGATTTTGATGATCTCCGCGTCTGGGTTTATTTCTGCGTTCGAGTTGTAAACACTTAATCATTTTCTTTCAAATTTCTGATCAAGTGTTATTTTCTTTTGCAGTGAGATAATCCTCCAATCCTCTCTCCAAAAGTGCCACTTCGGGTATGTAGGTGGTGCTGACCGCAATCTAACCTTCGTGTTACAGAAGACTGCTCCTGTGACTACTGACAAGTAGAAGGAGCGAAGGGAGAGGATCTCCAAGGTCGACATGAGGACCTTCCGGGAAATCATGACCGACGCAGATTTTGAGACGGATTCACGTATTTCGTTGAAGAAACCCGTCTTCTTCTTTGGGGACAACATCGGCGAGGATGATCACATCTTGCATGACGGCGATTATAAGTGGCTTCGCCAAATAGGGGGTAGGAAATTCTTTCTTCCAAATATGGAAATAATGTATCCTTTATCCTATCTCCAGCACACGTCTGTCCCCCGGGCAGTGGAATGGGAGCTTGCCCGACTTGTCCCCAATGTCTCTCTCGGCATACTGGGCACCCGGAAGGTACACCCTGCCGGACACGGGAGGGAAGTTTTTTGCTTGTTTCTTGGATTACTTAGGTCTGAGTACCCAGTAGGGGAAACCCCTCAGCTCAGCACTACCTTCGTTAATCAATTTATGAAGGTAAGGGGTGACTTTCCTGTTGACTTCCGCCCGCTCGGGTGGGTCCATTCCTCCGACAAAGTCTGGTGGGGCAAGATGGTGGGCTTTGTCCTCGCTGAACTCGGAGGTCTGTTGGAACAAGTGGGATTGTGTCATGCGGTCAGGACTGTGCAGTATGGTATCCCGCAAAGTTCCCACAATTTTTATGGGATCCTGGAGCACTACAATCCTTTGACGGAGACATTCTTCACCCCAGTCGGAGAGATGGGGCTCGCCTTGCATGAATTATATGAAGTTTCGTGGCTGGTCATGGGAGACGCCCCCTATGAAGAATATGTTCCCACTTCTGAGGAGCTTCATCTCTTGAGGAAAGAGTGCCCTCAGATATATGAGACCTACTGGGAAGTGTTGTGCCACTTCCATATCTGCGGTCAAATAACCTCCTGGAGGACTAGGGGAGTTAAGCAGATGTCTTGGGCGAGCTACCTGTTTAATGGTATAACTGAGAAAGATCACTCAGTGACCATTCTAGCTCCCAGCTCCGACGAAGAAATCGCCCAGAGGATTGATGCCTCTGTGAGTTCTTATACCACAGAGTCGAATGAAGACACTTTTAAACCTGGTACGGTTTTTGAAAGTTTCCATCATCAAGCCCGGGTCCCCATTTCTGACCGGGCATTACTGGCGGGCTTTCTCATGCTGTGGTTGAAGCGTTGTGTAGTGCCGACACTGTCGCATGAAGTAATTGTTGCGGAGTGGTGTATCCGGCGGTCCTGTTGGCCTATGGCAGGTCCATCGCTCTCCTTCTGGCAATGGTGGCCGGAATCCAAAGTGGACTGCGGGCCCTGACTCAGAGCCTGTGTAAAGTGGAGGCCATCGTCGACTCAGAAGGAAGACCGGAGGTTGACTCGAAGGGGAGGCCGAGAGTAAAGACTCCCAACCCCCGGATCGAGCTTCCCTACACGTACCTAAGGGCTTGGTACGTTATGCACTGCCCCTCGCTGATGATGCCAGTGTCTCGATTCGAGGGGTTTGTCCCTTTTTTGCAGCAGTTGGAGAGCTCGAGCTGGTCCAACAACTATATGTTCTACTTTCGGAAATATATTCTGAACGTTTCGAATTACCATTTCAACCGCTGTTTCTCCGATATTACCGGTGCATCTTATGGGGATAAATTTGTCTGACCTCGCAGGGCCGGACGACTTCACGAGGTTGCCGTCGGGAGTCTTCTGGTGGCTGATCAATATTCGGTCCGGGTATCTGATCTTCTGGCAAGGGAACTCATGCACCATTGAGCCTTATATGCCGAATCGTTTTTCCCGACAGTTCGGTTACGATCAACTGTACATCGGCAACCCTAACACCCAACTCGCCTTCAGTGGGAATTTATTTGAACGTGCTCGAGCCTGGTATTACAGCGTGGCTGGGGGGACAAAGACTCTTTTCAGCTTGCCTCACAAGACGCCAAACTGCTATGCAAGCCTTGGTTTTCTGCACCTGGTACTCCCAGGCTAGCAAGATGCCTGGCTACTCAATGGAGCGCTCATGCATTAAGAGCATTAATGCGTCCTATGAGGAAAAATTGGCGTCCAACAAGCGCATGCGAGGTATCGATGAATACCAGGCAGCTAAGAAAGAAGCCAGAGGGGAGATAGGGATAGAGCCGCGGGCAACAGCACCTAGGGAGCAGCCTGCTAGAAGGCATCGATGGGTGGTGCCTAAACGTCCTCATGGGCTACTCTTCAGGCTGAGCCTGCCCTGAAGAAGGCCAGGAAAGACTCAGGGGCTGAAACTTCAATGTCTGAGGCCGTCCCTTCCAGTGTTGAGGGGCAGAGGGAGGAAGAGGAGGAGGAAGACAAACCCCCCTTGTTCGCCTTCGTGGATTACGCAGCAGGGGTCCCGCAATTTTAGAAGAAGGGGAGCTTGCTGATGATCCCACTGCAACTGATGAGGCCGAGCAACTTAAGGCTGACCTGGTGGGAAGGGATGATGTTGAGATTCCAGGGGTCTCAACTCAACCGGGGTCTTCTTCAGCCCAAGAGAGGAGCGATGGGGCACCACAGCCTGAGTCTCCTGCTGTATTGATGCCCAGCTCGCAGGTAATTGACCCCAGCCCTACTACCGGGGTACTTGGTGGTAAGGTCTCGATTGCCGAGGCCTCTTATGTTGCATTATCGTCTTCATCGTCCAAGGAGGATGAATATTATTCAGGCGATGAAGTCGATTTTGGCGATGGACCCGCTCTTCCATATCCGAGTAAATTCTCACATATTTCGGAGGAAGAAATACATGGGTGTGATCCGGTGACGGCGTCGCCACTAGCGGCAATTACTCCTGCTGAAGGTACTCTCTTTGCCTTTTTGACCCGGTTTCCCTTTTAACTAGGAAAAGGTTCTGACGTTTTTCCCTTTAACTTTATGCTACAGGGCTGGCCGTGGACAGCGAGGCTGCGACTTCCTCCCATATCGAGGAAATGATACAAGAGCTGGCCCAACAGGAGGACGTTGAGGCTCCTGCTACTGAAATGCCTCAAGAGAGGCCGTCTTTGAATCCTCAGCTTGGTAAGAAAATATTGAGGCTTTGAATATCTTCCTTTTACTGTCATGGTTAACATTTTGAGGATTTGCAGAGAGCGCTGAGGGAGCTCAGGCAGAGGACCTTGCGGCCAGCGTCGACCCAGAAGGCAGTACAATTCAAGCTTCAGCCGAGGGATCTGAAGAGATCAGGTTTGTTGCTACTTCAGTCGTCATGGAGGTTGCTACGACAGCAACTACCCCGGAAGTGTCGGCGACCATTTCAGCATCTGCCGCACCTGTCGTTGGCCTTACTCCTGCGCGAGATGAATTGATTTTCATCTCCCGCCCTGTAATGAAAAGGGGATCTGGGAGCACATCAGCAGAGTTCTCTCCAGCCAATGATATCATGGAAGAACTGGCACATCAAATGGTGCAGCAGTTCTTTGCTTCCATGCGATCATGTATTGACCTCATCCTCTCTGGGGGTAGTTCTTTCAAATTTGCCCGAGTGCTTCTCGAAAATCTGATCAAGAACATTGGTCATACTGGAGGTCCTTCGCAGGCTAGGGCATGCCTGATGCTGGTGGAGTAGTTGGGAAGTGACTTGAAAGAACTTAAGTCTCTGGAAGACGCTGGTTCAGTACACGAGGCCCGGGCAACCCTGAACAGGCTTCTGGCTGCTCAAGAACAAGAGCGGAAGGAGATGGAGGAACAAATAGCTGAAGAGACCTGCCATCTCCAATATTTCCAGGGAGACCATCAAAGGCTGATTGGCGATTCAAGGGAATCTGAACTCGTCATGCAGAGCGCAGAGCAGGTTATTATCACTGCTCGGGCCACCATAGCCAAGGCAGAGGCCTTGATTGCAATCAACGAGCAGAAGCTTGCCACTGCCAGGAAGAAGCTGGAAGCTGGAAGCTGCCAAGATGCAGGTTGAAGAAAGCCTCTCCACTCACTCCTCCAGGTTGGAGTCTCTACGAGCGCAGCTGGCTGCGAAGGAGTTCTTATCTGAGGAGGAGTTGCGGGTCCAAGCTCTCATGGAGGCTGAGAAAGCGCGTCAACATGAGATGCATCGCCTCAGAGAACAAATCCGTTCTTTGGCGAACCAAGATTATTAGCCTCTTTTTTTTATAAAGAAGAGAACACTTTATTCATCAAGAGTGTATTACTTTTATCATTTTTGGCCCAAATAATAAGAGTCTTCGAAATTTTGCTCCATCTTCGTTGTTTTACTGTAGATGAATCCAATTTCTTAGTTGCAGTCTCTGGTTGTACTCCTTGACTGACTATAGATAATAAACTCAAGTTGAACTGAGTTCCCTTCTTTTTTTTTGTTGCAAAACGCGGCTCTGATTTGTAGTGGAGACGCAGTTCTGAGAAACGTGACTCTGACCTACGAATTGAGACGCGGTTCAAGCTTGCGCGAAGGACGCGGCTTTGGTTATGGAAGGACGCGGCTCCCTGGCTGCAGCCCTTAACTCTACCCAAATGAAGAATTCAGGATGCAGTGAGGGCGCAGTTTTATGCTCCTCTGAGGCTGACGCATAGATATGAGGACGCGACACTGTCTTAGCGGAGGCATGTCTCTAGATCCTCGATTCAGTGCAAACTCAAATTATATTGAGTTTATGAGAGGAATACCATTGTCATCTTGCAATATAAATGCAACTTCAGGATGCCTGTGACACCTGTGAATGACGTAGGCCTTCTCTGTTGTAGAAGTAAGTCTTCGGACGCGGCTTTTGTACCTTCAAAGCGCGACCCCAGAATGGGTCCCTTTTGCTGAGGGGACGCGGCTTTGAACCGCTCTGAATGACGCGGTCACAGTTCTCTTAACTGGAATGAAAGAGGACGCCGAAAGGGACGCAAGTTCCTGGACGCGGCTCTCGGGCCGGCGTTTGGTGCAACTTCCCAGGCGTTACATGCAGCTTGTCATAAAGATTTCGGTTGATCTTTAAATGTCAAGTCGAGGTTGACGATTGGGGACTCGCATCATCCGATGTTTCCCGAAGCGGCAGTCCACGCGTCAGCCCTTCATTGGGTTTAGGCATTAATGCCTTTAAATGCGAAATCGGCGCTGGCGGTTGGAGACTTGCGTCTTCGATGCTTCCCGAAGCGACAGTCCACGCGTCAGCCCTTCATTGGGCTTTGACATTTGTACGAGAATTAAAGCCGACGGTTCTGATTAGTGAGCCATTAATTATAGGCATTATGGGTTGCCTATAAATAGGATTCGCCCCTTTCTTTTAGCAGTCCATTGCTTAGATTGTTTTCTCTTGAGAGCGAGTGCTCTGGAAGATTCCACCTTCTTCCTTTAAGGACTTTATCTGGGGTTTGCCCCCACGGACGACGATGACCCAGAGCTTTCATGCTTCTGTTTAATCTCTCCAGAAGCTTTCAAAATCAAAAAGCGTCTCCTTGAGCACCTTTTACGTCCGCGCCTTGATGCAGAAAGTTCAACCCCCAACGGGTTGTTCTGTGGGTATGACTTCCTGGTTTGCCATGAAATTTTCAGCCCACTAGGTTTCAGTTTTGCTATCTCTTAAAGAGATTCATTTTTTTTGACCTTCTCCTGAAGTCTAACTGGTGCGCCCATCTTTTGAAAGTTGCTCCATTTAGAAAATTCTGACTCAAAATTCTCTGGACGCGAGTATAATGGACTTTTGCACCTGGACTGTGAGCTTTACATACAAAGTTCGCGTCTGAGGCTGTTAACTTAGAAGGATTTCAACTTAGATCGAAGGTTTCAGGCTTGAATTTAGCAACCCCTATTTATCAACAGGGAGATGGCAATTTTCGCGTCTGATTCTCCTCACGTCTCATATTTTAGACGCGGGTGCAAAACTGGACCGCGTTCGAATCTGTGTGTATCACAGCTTTGATCGCGTCTGCTTCTGCTGCCGCAGAAGTTTGATTCACTGCGCGGGTCATTCCTGCGTCTGAAGTTTTTAGCAATAGCTGCGTCTGTCACTTAGCTTCTCTGTTGAAGTATCATAAGCTTCAGATCTTCTAATTTTTGTTTGCTTCTTGCAGGTAGGCTTAATCATCCTTTTTCATATTCGCTGGGCCCTTGGAAGAATATATCGGCCAGCGAACTTGTTCGATGGTCGACCACTGGAGAAAAAGTCATGGCTCCTGTTCTCGGGAGACGAGGATCTGACACCCGCCAAGATCTCTTTGGATTCAATGCACCGGTCATGCTTTTTGGCATGGCATGGTCAGAGTGAGATGACGATGGATATAGTGGTGGGTATGGTCTTGGATTCTCCCTTCACTTACCCCAGAAGTGGCATCGATGAAAGCTCCATGCTCATTGGATGACTTTCTGGTGGTGGAGATGTTCATCAACGAAGGATCATAGCCCACACTTGGGATGGTCAGGTGGAATCAGAAGATTCTGCTGACTTTTGACCTCAAGAAACACCATTGCTCTTGGTCAACAAGGAGCTTCTTTGATGTTTACGTCATGCATGGTGACATAATCAGCCTCCAACCGTCATCACAGTGCTCAGCCCATCTTTGGCGCCCCTCCGAACATCTTGTACTTGGAATGGTGAGAAGCTTCAAGGAGTGAGTGCAGCATTTGAGAGAGAGAGAGAGACTTCTTTGTACTCCTTTATTGTAACACTCAATCTTATTGTATAAGAGAGCGTTTTGTATCACTTTCATATGCCTGGATATAAATAAAAGTGACACTTTTTTTCTTTCTATTGTCTTGAACTTTTTTTTAGTCAGACGAATAGAGGTAAAAAATCTTTGACTTGTCAAAACTATGATGATAATCTTAACGAGTCAAATTTTGTAAAGAGAGATCCTGTTTCAGGAACTCAACAATGCGGCCAGAGGTGTGATATTAACTTGACAGGGGATAAGATAATTTTTGTGGACCTGCCACTCTATAAAGGAAAGTGACAGGTGGAACCTGTACCCCCAGGGAAGATGAGCTTTTATCAGAGGTTAGGGATTAACTTGATTAAGATCAGCTGGGGATCTAATGAAAACACTGTTAACGGTGTAATGTTAACCTAACAATATTTTTAGGTAGACTTGTTGTTCTGTTTATGAGAATAACAAGTGAGACTAGATTTGCGGGGGATCTAGAAAAGTTTTTACCGTTAGAGGTGTGATATTAACTTAACGGGTTGAATGTAGTCTTGTCAGAAGTGTGATGTTAACTTGACAAGAATGTGAGTCAGAGGTGTGATGTTAACTTGACAAGAATGTGAGTCAGAGGTGTGATATTAACTTGACTCAAAGGCATTTCAGTTTTATTTGGGAAAACTGAAAGTGTCACTGTCATAGGTGTGATGTTTAACTTGGCAGTGAGGGTAATGTTAGAGGTGTAATTTTGAACTTGGCATTGGTCATCTCGACTTTGACAAGGAAGTCCGAGGGAAAATCATGGCCTTAAGTGTATTGTTAAACTTGGCAATGACTTGGACGCTAGAGGTGTAGTATTAAACTTAGCATCGTTCATTTCAGCTTCGATATGGAAGTCTGAAGGAAAAATGGCTGTCAGAGGTTTAACATTGAACTTGGCAGCAACTTGATTACTGTTAGAAGTGTAATGTTAACTTAACAGTAATTTGTCAGAGGTGTGGTATTGAACTTGACAAAAATTGATTTGCGATACGAGCAATTTAAGGGTCTGCCATTCTATTGTTGAGAATTGACAAGTGAAATTTGAAAATGTCAGAGGTGTAGTTTTAACTTGACAGTAATGGACTTGCGATATGAGCAATTTTGAAGACTTATCATTCTATTGATGAGAATTGACAAGTGAAGTTTGAAGTGCCAGAGGTATAGTGTTAACTTGACAAATTTGAAGGCTTACTACTCCATATAGAGTTGACAAATAAGGTTTGTACTCAATAGGGAGTATTGAAAATTATCATTACCAGAGGTATAGTGTTAACCTTGCAATGATTATATTTTGTAGACCTACCATTATGTGTATGAGAATTGGTAAGGGATTTTGGAGGAGAGGGTGGAACTACATCCACTTAGGATTTTTAGCAAACCCTCAGCTATCAACGGATTTAAGGTGCCTTTACCAACTACCATTTGAGTTGGGCTAGCCATGCTATTCCCCTCAGCATGATGAGTTATCAAAGACTTATGTTGGGCTTAGAAGCCAACATTTTCCTCTGTCCTTAGCCGTTGGAGGCGTCAGATGTTAATGAAGATAGGAATATTAGAACCCAAGTTTCTTTCTCAATATTTACATCATACATCATCGTGCCGCCAGTGCCTGATTAGCTTATGGTCTAGCGAAGGAAAGAAACTTTTCTTAGGTCTGGAACCTTGATCAGAGGTGTACTTTTAACTTGATCAGAGGAGGAGTACGATTAAGGATGGTACTTCTTCAGGAACCTGCCATTGATCGGCATCATAAATGTATCGCCATTTGAGGTTATGAGGCGATATGATCCATTTGAGTAGACTGACTTTACTACAAATGGTCCCTCCCATTTGGGCTAGAATTTCCCTTTTGTCTTGTGTGTCATCACCATAGGTCTTCTGATGGCTAAGACAAGGTCACCTCTCTTGAAAGTTCGCACTTTAACTTTCTTGTTGAAGGCTCTGGTAATCCGGGCTTGGTAGAGCTCGATTTGTTGTTGGGCCTGCAGACGTTTATCATCTAAGGCCTCCAATTCTTGGAGTCGCTGTCGAAGCTTCTCCTCATTTGTCATCTCCGCTGTCAAGGCGACGCGTAGAGACGGAATTTGGATTTCCAGTGGAAGCACGGCTTCACACCCATATACAAAGAAAATGGCGTAGCTTTAGTTGGGGTTCGAACAGTTGTGCGATAGGCCCATAAGCATTCACCTAGCTTATCGTCCCAGTCACGCTGACTTTTCGAGACGAATTTCTTGAGAAGTTTGCTGATGGATTTGTTGAAAGCTTCTGCGAGGCCATTAGCGGGGGGTAGTATGCCGTTGAGGACACACTCTGGATTCTGAACTTAGCACAGAACCTCTGGAAAGCCTGACTGACGAACTGGGGTCCATTGTCATGGACGATTCGCCGAGGTACTCCAAAACGGTAAATGACGTGATGTTTAACGAATTTGATCACATCAGATGACTTCACCTCCTTCAAAGGAACGGCTTCAGCCCATTTGGAGAAGTAATCAGTTATGGTTAAGATAAACCGATGTCCTTTTGATGACGGTGGGCTGATAGGGCCAACTACATCCATCCCCCACATCTCAAATGGCCAGGTAGAGGTCGTAGAGTGAAGGTATCCTGGTGCTTGATGGATGAAATCGCCATGTACTTGGCAGGCGTGACATTTTTTGGCATAAGTGATGGCGTCAGCGATCATCTTAGGCCAATAATATCCCAACCTTTGGAGTCGGTATGCAAGTTTTGGGCCAGGTTGATGGGCTCCACACATGCCGTCATGGGCTTCTTTCAACACCTCCTGTGCCTCTTTTTGTGAAAGGCAGCGAAGCAAGATCCCGTCATGCGATCGACGATACAGTGTTCGCGTAATCGCATTATAGTAGAATTTGGGGGCTTTCCTTCGAATGGCAGCCGCTTCTTTGGTGTCCTCAGGCAGGATGCCATACATGACATAATCAATGTAAGAAAATCGCCAGTCTCTGGGCTCTGGACCAGTTGACGACTCAAGAGCTTCTTTGTCTTGATAATCTCCTGTTGGCTCCGGGTAGTCCTCCGGGGCAATTCTCGGGCAATACAGGTCGTGGCTGTGGACAAATATCTTCTCCACTTCTCCGACTGGAAGGGCTAAAGAGGCAGCGAGAGACGCCAGTGTATCTGCATGCATATTTTTTTTGCGTGGTACATGGTTAATGTAAAACTTGGTGAACTTCTTGGCCATGTAGACAGTTGCGTTGTAATAGGGTACTAGATCTTCATGTCTGACTTCGTACTCCCCTCGAACTTGGCTGACGATGAGCTTAGAGTCACCATATGCCTCGAGATGTTTAACGCCAATTTCATCAGCGAGTTGCATCCCAATCAAGAGAGCATTGTATTCCGTCACATTGTTGGAACAAGGCTCGGTTAATGAGACAGCTCGAGGAATCACATAGTTCTGTGGGGAGACGAGTGCTACTCCTACCCCCGCTACTATATGTCCTTTTGGGCTTGTTCTCGATGCACCGTCAAAGAAAAGTTGCCACACTTGCCTTTAGAAGGATGTCTGAGTCTGGCAGGCTTCAGCGACTTCATCTGGGAGATCCACGTAAAGTTTGGCTGCCCTCGGATCTGGATGCTCAGCCAGAAAATCCGCCACCGCTTGTCCTTTGACAGCTTTTTGTGGTAAAAAGTGCATTTCATATTGGGATAGCAATATGGCCCATTTTGCCAGTCGGCCGTTCAATGATGAAGGCTTTGTCATGAGTAATCTCAAGGGGTTGACTCTTGATATGACGTTTATTGTCTGGCCTACCAAATAGTGTCGCATTTTCTGAATAGCAAACACCAACGCCAAACATTCCTTCTCGATCGGGTTGTACCGATATTCGGCTCCGATCATTGTTCTACTCAAATAGTAGATTGCTTGCTCTCGTCCTTGATCATCATTCTGAGCTAGTAGAGCTCCTAAAGAATGATCCATCGCTCGGACGTATATCAGGAAAGGTTTTCCAGACACCGGAGCTACAAGGACTGACGGTTGTGTGAGGTACTGTTTAATTTCCTCAAATGCTTGCTGGCAAGTGCTGTCCCAAATGAACGAAACGCCTTTCTTCATTAATTTGGAAAAGGGTTGGCATCTTTCGGAGAGATTTGAGATAAACCTGCGGATGTACGCCAATCGTCCTTGCAATCCCCTGAGCTCCTTAAGGTTTCTCGGAGGTTGCATCTCCTGGATAGCGCGAACCTTTTCTGGGTCCAAATGAATTCCCGTAGAGGTCACTACAAACCCTAGGAATTTTCCACTGGCCACCCCCAGAAAGGACTTGGTAGGGTTCATCTTCAATTGATGGGCTCGCAAGATGTCGAAGACAACCTTTAGATCAGTTATATGATCACCTTTAGCGCGGCTTTTTACTGCGATGTCGTCAACATAGCATTCCACCGTTTTGCGCAGTGTTTGTGGAAAATGGCATTCATGGCCCTTTATATGTTGCCCCTGCATTCTTCAGTCCGAAGGGCATGACGGTGTAACAGTATACACCCAGTGGTATCCTGAAAGAGGTATGTTTTTCGTCATCAGGATACATTTTGATTTGATTATATCCTGAGAATCCATCCATGAAGGACATTCGCTCGAATCTACTGTGTTATCAATCATGACATCTGTGATTGGCAGTGGGAATTCATCCTTGGGACAGGCTTCGTTTAGATCACGAAAATCAATGCAGATTCGGATCTTTCCATTCTTTTTAGCAACGGGGACGATGTTGGCTACCCAATCAGGATGTTGTTCTTCCCTAATGAAGCCAGAGTCTATAAGCTTTCTGACTTCTGATTGAATTGCCTCCATTATTTCTGGACGGAACCGTCGCTGTTGTTGTTTGACAGGCTTTACTTCTGTATTAATGTTGAGGCGATGCACAGCTACTTGAGGATCAAGTCCAGGCATGTCCTCGTAATTCCAGGTGAAGACGTCTATATACTCTTGCACAAGAGATATTAGATCCTTTTTCTCCGAAGGTGACAGACCTTCACTTATAAAGATGGGCTTAGGATTAGCCTCATCTCCTAGATTAATCTGAACAACCTTATCTTTTGGGGTGGCTCGCGCTGTTCAAAGCGGGTATCCCAAAGATGGTTTAAGTGTTGGATCCAAGGATCTGTATCGGATTGGATCATTTCTTCATCTCTGACTTCCAGGTGGCTTGTTGAAACCATGTTCACTGAAAGTTCTCTGAAGATGTTGCCGACACTAACATCTGACTCCCACGATAACGTGCCCGACGAGTAATCGTGGCCTGATGACCCTCCAGAGTCAGAGGCTAATGGGATCAGAGTTGATACATAGCCCAACCCCCTGCTAGTCTGATGATAATAATCAGGGGTTTTCCCTTTTGGTACAAAAGATCGGAGTAGTGTTCTCCTTCCTTTGCCGAAATTTAACCCTGGACCATTCGTCAGATCATATCCCATGCTTTCCATCATTCTGAGTGCATTTGGCTCATAATGACCGAACTGAGGGGGTTCCTCTTCGCCTTCTGATTCTTCACGGGACATTGGTTCAGACGTAATTCGCCCAAAAAGGATTGGTTTTTGGCCTTTCCGTCTCGCTGGAACCATGAATATGGATTCTTGCGCACTACCAACATCTCGATATGTTTCGAAGGACGATTTCACCGGTACATGCAATGATGTCAAAGCATCCATTGCCGACCAGAGATCATCATCCACTTCGGTACTAGTGTCTGACGGCACTGAATCAGAAGCAAACACAGAGAAATACGCCAGATCTAAGTCTTCATTAATATACCATCCGCCTACATCATCGGAGGTATTATCAACATCGAGCTTATTAATGCCCGTTACAAGTGGGTCTAGTTCCCACATGCACTCTTCTTTTTCCGGCTCGGTGTCGGCTTCATTACCAGAGTCGGGCTCCTCTGATTACGGGATTTCATCTGTTTCCACAGAGTCCTGATATAGGAGAGAATCTGTGAAATAATTCTCAAGTCTCTTGAACGGATGCCTTTCGGCAATCAACGTTCGCACCTTTCCACTCCCGTCAATGTATTTCATGACTTGGTGGAGAGTAGAGGGAACGATTGAATTACGATGAATCCATGGTCGTCCCAGCAGTAGATTGTAGGAAGTGTCAGCATCGATGACGTAGCATGTCACTTCTGACCTCAGGTCCCCGATCTGGCATTTGAGCTTGACCTTCCCCATTGGACGGGTACCATTGGCATTGAACCCATAAATAGTTGTCAGGGTGGCACTCAACCGGTGGGTAGGAATCCCCAGATGCTGCATGACCCGGCGAGGCATAATGCTCAATGCGGACCCGGGATCTACCTGAATACGGTTCACCTCAGATGATCCAATGTACCCTGTGATGTACAGGGGTCGATCGTGTTTCCCTTTGACCTGCATATCGTCTGCTGTGAAGGTGATGCAGGGAGCAATTTAGGAGGCATGGAGGCAATCCTTTACATCTTCCTCCTTTGGTCCGATCGGCACCTGGGTCATGAAAACCTTAGCATTAGCCAAGGCCTCTTGTAGGGCTTCTCTGGTCGACTTCGATAGCCTAAGAAGCTCATAAAGAGTAATCCGGGCTGGGATGTTGGCCAGTTGAGCTAGGACATCAAAGCGGTAAGGTGCTATGGATCCTTCCGCTATGTCTTTCGAAAGAACTCTGAAAAACCGAAGCTCTTTCTATTTCTCCACGGGTTGCTTTATGGAGGGTTTGGCTGGCTCTGCAGCGGGTCTTGGAGGAGTTACCACCATTTCGTCATACTTTTTCAAATATGACTGTCCCGAACGGGTTTCCGCCACCAGTTGGTTGAGCTCTGCAGCAAGGACTATCGTTTCCTCTTCTGAATCAGTCAGTGAGGGAACGTCAGTTTCCGCTTCCCGAGAAGAGGCACATACCACATTGCAAGATGTGGCCTTTACTTTGCCTTTGGACTTCCTGTTGGTCACAGTAGTCCATTGTTGGCCATCAATAAGGTCGGGATGAACCCACATGACTTCTCCCCGAGGTGTGGGACAGCTACCAGGCCCTTTTCTTGCTGCTGGTGAGGGTCTGTGTTGACCATTCTTAGCTCTCCTCTTGGGACAGGGATCATTCCAGAAGGTGTTGGAGGTTGTCTTCCAAACTGGAGAAATGACGTCATGTTGGCCGTCACCTTCTTCTGCTCTGGACGGAGTTTTAATACCTCCGCGTCAATCAGAGCCTGAAGGATGTCCTTGAAGATATAACAACTCTTGGTGGGGTGCCCCAACATCCTGTGATACAAGTAGTAGTTGGGATTATCGGTTTTACCGACTTCTTCAGGGCGCCTAGCTTCAGGAAGCTTCAGTCTGTTGCTCTTGTTGAGTAATTTGAAGAGCGAGTCGACATGTTCATCCTTGAAGGAATACTGCTTGCTGGCGCGTGGTTGGCTTGAAGAGCCACTTGCCTTAACCGGTTGAGGTTTGACATGGGATTTGGTCTCTGCTGCCAAGTTATCCTTCCTTTTTGTTTGGAGGGATGTGTCTGGCGCACGCCTTGTTGTCCTCTCAGGTTGGGGTTTGTTTTACTTTGCCCTGACCTGGGCGACAATTTCTTCAGCCTGTTCACCTTGTTGGATCAACTGCTTCCAGGTGCGGCTTTCGGCGACTCCTATTTGGGCGAGGAGTGAGGTTTGTAGATTATGGCGGCATGTTTCCACCAGGGTGACCTGGGTCATACCGCTCGGACATCGGAGTGCCACGTTCTGAAATCTTTCTACGAAAGACTTAACGGACTCTCCCTTTCGCTGCTTGGTGGCTAAAAGGGTAGGCATGTTGACCTCCGAGTCATCTTCAAAGAAGCGCATTAGGAAGAGCTTCTCCAAATCGCCCCAATTCTTAATGGAGCCTTCCGGGAGCTTCATGAACCATTCAAAGGTGAGCCCTTTTAAGGTGCCGATGAACAAACATGCCAGGATGGCATCATTATCTACCACATTCCCTGTTTGAGATTTAAAGTAGTAAATATGTTGGTTCGGTGAACCTTTCCCATCGAATGCTTGGAGGGTCAGAGCCTTAAACTTGGGAGGGTATGAAACAAGGTCCCACTCGGTCGGATATGGTTGGACCACCCCTGCTTCTTGCAAGCCTTTTCGGTTGGTAAGGGCCTCCAAACGTTGCTCCAATTGATTCATTCTTCTAGAATGAATCTTTTCCTAGTCTTGATCGTCTTTTCCTTGCGACGAGGATTTGGACGAACCAGAGGTAGGTTGCTCTTTCTCTTCTATACGTACGGAAGATGAGCTTTCTCCCTCTTTTCGTTTGCCTTTAGACTTTTTAGAGGAGGTTTTGTCGGTTGACTTCCTCTTGTCTTCAAGCAACTGTGCCAGCATCTGCTTGAGGGAATCGATGGATTCTTGTTGAGCACGAATCATCTCTAATTGTTCCCTCTGGACCTGGGCTTGCTGCTCCAAGCGCCTGGTGGTCTCCTCAGGAGTGCTAGTCATGTATATAAAGGCCTCTTTCTCTATAGAAGAGTTTGAAGCTTGTGACTCTGCAATAGCGGAATGCGAGTCATTCACCTCAATGCCCCGGGCTAGAGCATTGTAGTCAATCGGGGGGATTGCCCCGATCCGGGTGCGAGTGTGTCAGTACACTCCTTCCGGTTCTGTGTCAGACTCATCATCGAAACTGATTGCATGTTGTTTTCCCCTGCTCCTGCTCACCATGTTTGCAGTGAGCTCGGGATATTCAGTGTCAGAGAAGACCCTCCTCCTATGGGAACGACTTCTTTTAGCTGATTGGGGAATCAGGGTCAGCTGTCTAATTAGAGACTGCTGGTTTGCACCTGAACTGCAACGGCACTCAGAGAGCATCGTGATAAGCCGTTTGCAGCAACATGACGAAGTGATTCAATTAGCACTTCTTTTCTTTGTCAAATAATCCCTCAGATCCGTGGGAGGAGGATCAAAGAGATTAGCCTCGTAATGCCGAGGGCGGGAGGCATCCTTGCTCTGTACAGCTAAGACGCGGGGTTCAGAGATGCGGTTATCGCGTCGTGGCTTCAGGACGCGCATCTGGCGTCTCTACTGAGAAGAGACGCGGCTATCGCGTTGCTGATTATTGCGTCGGGGCAGAGACGCTTGAGAGATGCAGGGTTGCTGGGCCCCACGCCTAGAGGCGTGTGCCTCTTGTACTCGACAAGGCGTGCGAGTTTCGTCTTGGCGTCTGAGGAGTGGGGCTTCAGAGGAGCCAACTTGGTGAACCTCACGTTTGGGCTGCCAAACGCGGATTTCGCGTGCCGGATGTGGTGCAGCAGAGACGCCGGTTTGAACCTTGCGTCCTGCCTCAGTTGGACGATCAGTTGTTCCAACTTGCAGTTGACGCGCACGCCTCCTCTGTCGGCGTTCAGCATTCCGGTTACGTCGTGGGGGTTGAGAGAAACCAACGACGACCTGGTGCTGAGGAAGAGGATGGATTGGCTGGACACCAGAGAACTTGACCACGCGGGTCTCCTGGGAGACGTTGGCGCGGGTGTCACGCATGGCGTGATTGGCCACAACATCCCTCACAGCAGCTGCCTCTGAGAGAGGCTCAGAGCGGATTTCGAGGCAAGTCCCCGTAGAGACCCTGCGATAGGCGCGGGCCTTTGGGCTTTTGGAGCCGGAAGAGAGGAACTCTTCATACTTTGCCTGGTCGAATTCTACGACGAGCGATTCGACCATTTTCCCTTGTAGAGGACGTCACTTTGCGCCACAACTTGTTCGTCAGTAACGAAAGTAGTCCCTAGCGGAGTCGCCATCTCTTGTTCGACGGGAGAAAAATTCGCGTAAAGTTTCCTTGAATCAATTGAAAAATTACAACGCACTTACACCCCGGTTACAAGGGAGGGAGGATATTGAGTCTTGAATCCTCCCTTTGTTTAATGCTGGGTTCTTCAAGTGGCGGTGGAAAGTGAATCTTATTTTTCGTTGACCGGGTGAACGTCGAGAACTTCTGGGGATCTTCTCTTCGGATGGTAGACGGAGTGACACAACTCTGTCGACCAAAATCTCAAAGAGATTGTAGGCAAAGATTAACTTGTACGCAGCAAGTTAGCTGAAGAGTTAGACTCTCTTTCCTTCTCTGTGAAAGCTCTCAAGTCAAGTTCTTATCCTTAGGATTCTCTGATCTCAATCTCTTTTTCTTTTTTAGCAACGGGGCTATTTATAGAGGTTTCAGGGGTGAACGTGCCCCTAAAAACACTCCATAATGGGGGTTAACTTTTTCCGTTATGTGGGCCGTGATTGACCCCATAACCAGGGCAGTTACAACTGAGACGCGGGTGTCGACCCACGCGCCTTGGTGCTGCAGTGCTGGCTGAGACGCGGGTTTTGACCCATGCGCCTTGGTGCTGCAGTGCTGGCTGAGACGCGGGTTTCGACCCTCGCGCCTTGATGTTGCAGTGCTGCTGAGACGCGGGTTTTGACCCACGCGCCTTGGTGCTGCAGTGCTGCTGAGACGCGGGTTTCGACCCTCGCGCCTTGGTGCTGCAGTGCTGCTGAGACGCGGGTTTCGACCCTCACGCCTTGATGCTGCAGTGTTTCTGAGACGCGGTTTCGACCCTCGCGCCTTGATGCTGCAGTGCTGTTGAGACGCGGGTTTCGACCCTCGCGCCTTGGTGCTGCTTTGATGGCTATGATTAGCCCTGCGTCTGGAGTTTGGGACTCTGCTTTTGACGACTTGTCTTTAATGATCTTTAGATAACCTACAGTTCCCGATCTGATTTTCGAGAAGTATTCGGGCAAACTCGAAAGAGCTGCCCCCAGAAAGGATGAGGTCAATGCATGATCGCATGGAAGCAAAGAACTGCTGCACCATTTGACGTGCCAGCTCTTCCATGATATCATTGGCTGGGAAAAATTCTGCTGACGTACTCCCGGATCCCCTTTCAATTACAGGGCGAGAGACGGGAATCAATTCATCTTGCGCAGGAGTGCGGTCGACGACAGACTCGTCAGGTACTAAGAGGATCACCGGCACTTTCGGGGCGTTTATTGTTGCAGCAGCCTCCACGGCGACTGAAGTAACAGCAAACTCCTTGGGTTCCTCGGTCGAGGTTTGAATTGTACTGCCTTCTGGATCGACGTTTGCTGCAAGAACCTCTGCCTGAGCTCCTCAGCGCTCTCTGCAAATCACCAAAATGTCAACCATGACAATAAAAGAAAGAAATTTTCAATGTATCAATATCCCCTTATCAGGCTGAGGACCTGAAGATGATGAATTCTTGGGCAGATTTTGTGGGGTTGAGGCCTCCCCAACCTCGATAGTTGCCCTCTCTTGAGGCATCTCAGTAGTAAGAGCCTCAAGGCCCTCCTGCTGGGCCAACTCTTATATCATTTTCTCAATATGAGAGGAAGTTGCAGCCTCACTGTCAGTGGCCAGCCCTATACCACAAATTTAAGAAGAAACGTCAAAACTTTTCCCTAGCTAAAGGAGAAGCCGGGTCAATAAGGCAACGAGAGTACCTTCAGCAGGAACGATTGTTGCTATTGGCGAAATCATCACAGGGTCACACCTTTGTATCTCTTCCTCCGAAATATGTGAGAATTTACTCGGATCTGGAAGGGCGGGTTCATCACCAAAATCGACCTCATCGCCAGAATAATATTCATGCTCTTCGGACGATGCAGACGATAGTTCAACACAAGAAGTCTCAGCAATCGAGACCTTGCCACCAAGTACCCTAGTAGTAGGGCTGGGGTCGACCACCCGCAAGCTAGGCATCAATACAGTAGGAGACCCAGGCTGTTGCTCCTCACCCCTCCTCTCTTGAACTGAAGAAGACCCTGGCTGAGTTGAGAACCCTGGAATCTCAACATCATCCTGTCCTATCAGGTCAACCTCGATTTGCTCAGCCTCTTCAATTGTAGCGGGTTCATCTGCAAGCTCCCCTTCTTCTAAGATCGCGGGGCCCTTGCTTCATAGCCTACGAGGACGAAGAAGGGGGATTTCTTCTTCCTCCTCCTCTTCCTCCCTCTGTTCCTCAATACCAGAAGGGACGGCTTTGGACATTGAAGCTTCAGCCCCCGAGTCTCTCCTGGCCTTCTTCGGAGTAGGCTCAACTTTGGAAGTAGAGCCATGGGGACGTTTGGACACA
This sequence comes from Agave tequilana, assembly GCA_038442645.1. Lineage (NCBI taxonomy): Eukaryota > Viridiplantae > Streptophyta > Magnoliopsida > Asparagales > Asparagaceae > Agave > Agave tequilana. The sequence goes on along the minus strand of JAVJIF010031893.1, from coordinate 256,821 downwards.
GCCTGTCGACGCTTTTTAGCAAGCTGCTCCTTGGGTGCTGCTGCTCTCGGTTCCACCCCTGTCTCCCCTCTTGCCTCTTTCTCAGCTGCCTGGTATTCATCCATGCCTCGAGCGCGTTTGTTAGACACCAATTTGTCCTCATAAGACGGTTTAATGCTCTTGATACAGAGTGATTTATTGAGTAATCAGGCATCTTGCTAGCCTGGAAATACCAAGTACAGAAACTGAGGCTCGTGTAGCAGTTGGGCGTCTTGTGAGGCAAACTGAAAATAGCTTTTGTTCCCCCAGCCACACTGTAATACCAGGCCCGAGCACCTTCAAACAAATTCCCGCTGAAGGAGAGTTTGGCATTAGGGTTACCGACATACTGTTGATCATAACCGAATTGTCGGGCAAAACGGTTCGGCATATAGGGCTCGATTGTGTATGAGTTCCCTTGTCGAAAGATCAGATACCCGGGTCTGATATTAATCAGTCACCAGAAGACTCCTGATGGTAACCTTGTGAAGTCATCTGGTCCCACAAGGTCAGCGAATTTATCCCCATAAGATGCACCGGTAATCTCGGGGAAGCAGCGGTCGAGATGATAGTTCGAAATGTTCAGAATGCTTTTCCAAACATAGAACATATAATAACAAGACCAGCTGGAGTTCTCCAGCTTCTGCACAAAGGGGACAAACCCTTCAGATTGAGACACCGGCGTCATCAGGGAAAGGCAGTGCATAACGTACCAAGCCATCAGGTACTGTATGGAAGCTTGATCCTGGGTTTGGGGTCTTCACTCTTGGCCTCCCTTCCGAATCAACCTCTGGTCTACCTTTGGAGTCAACAATGGCCTCCACTTTGTACAGGCTTTGAACCAGAGCCCGTAATCCACTTTGGATTCCAGCCACCATTGCTGGAAGGAGGGCGATAGACCTGCCATAGGCCAACAAGACCGCCGGGTACACCACATCGGCGACAATCACTTCATGCGGCAATGTCGGCACTACGCAGCGCTTCAGCCACAGCATGAGAAAGCCCGCCAGTAGCGCCCGGTCAGAAATGGGGACCCGGGCTTGATGATGAAAGCTTTTGAAAACCGTATCAGGTTTGAAAGTGTCTTCATTCGACTCCGTGGTGTAAGAACTCACAGAGGCGTCAATCCTTTCAGCGATTTCTTCGTCGGTACTAGGAGCCAGAATGGTCACTGAGTGATCTTTCTCAGTTATACCGTTAAACAGGTAGCTCGCCCAAGACATCTGCTTGACACCCCTGGTTCTCCAGGAGGTTATTTGACCGCAGATGTGAAAGTGACACGACACTTCTCAGTAGGTCTCGTATATCTGAGGGCACTCCTTCTTCAAGAGATGAAGCTCTTCAGAAGTTGGAACATATTCTTCATAAGGGGCGTCTCCCATAACTAACTCCGAAACTTCATATAGCTCATAAAGGGCGAGCCCCATCTCTCCGGCCGGAGTAAAGAATGTCCCTGTCAAAGGGTTATAATGCTCCAGGATCCCATAAAAATTATGGGAACTTTGCAGGATGCCATACTGCACAGCCCTGACCGCATGATACAGCCCCACCTATTCCAGCAGAGCTCCGAGTTTGACGAGGACAAATCCCACCATCTTGCCCCAGCAGGACTTGTTGGAAGAATGGACCCACCCGAGCGGGCGAAAATCAACGAAAAAATCACCCCTTACCTTCATGAATTGATTGATGAAGGTAGTGCCGAGCTGAGGGGTTTTCCCTATTGGATACTCAGATCTGATCAATCCAGGAAATAAATCGAAAACCTCTTTCCCGTGACCACCAGAGTGTGTTCTTTTGGCGCCTAGTATGCCAAGAGAGACACCGGAGGCAGATCGAGTAAGGTCCCATTCCATTGCACGGTGGACAGACATGTGCTGGAGATAGGATAGGGGATACATCCTCTCCATATTGGGAAGAAAGAATTTCTTATCACCTATCTGGCGAAGGCACTTGTAATCGCCGTCATGCAAGGCACTATCATCCTCGTCAATGCTATCGCCAAAAAGAAGACGGGTTTCCTTAACGGAGTGCGCGAATCCGTCTCAAACACTCCGTCGGTAATAATTTCCCAGAAGGTCCTCATGCTGACCTTAGAGATCTTCTCCCTTCGCTTCTTCGATTTATCAGTAGTCACAGGAGCAGTCTTCTACAACACGAAGGTTAGATTGTGGTCAGCACCGCCTATGTGCCCGAAGTGACACTTTTTGGATAGAGAGTTGGAGGAATATCGCACTGCAAAATAGAATAACGCTTGATCAGGAATCTGAAAGAAAATGACTAAGTGTTTGCAACTCAAACGCAGAAATGAACCCAGACGCGGAGATCATCAAAATCTGCGTCCAGATCCAAAGATCGCGAGGCTAGCATGGAGCCCGCGTCTTAAACAATCCAGAACTTATGAAAATTTCTAAGTATCGGACTCAGACGCAAGATTCATTAAGACCAGCGTCTGATCTCACAAGACGCAAGAGTCGTAAGAAATCTGCGTCTGAATCTCTCGCACTTAGAAATATTCTACGTATTGGATCCAAAACTCAAGGCTCAATGGGGCCCTATGTTCAACAAACAGGTACGGACTCAAGCTAATAAAAGATGCAGAGGTCATCAAACCTGCGTCTTGTCTATCGACTCAAGAACCGCACCTGAAGATCAAACACGGGCATGAGCCCGCGTTAGCGGTTCACGTTCAAAAGGGATTTAAGAGTTAAAAGAACTCTGTAAGCCCCTTTAAAGGCGGAAACCAGGTCTGATGCTTTGTAATACCTGAAATAGGGGCTTCCTGTATGAAGGAACCACCCATTTGGGTTTCAGTAACGATCGCCTTGGAAGGCGAGGCAGCATGCTTAGCCTTTGGTGCCATTATGACCGTGGAATTGATGTTGGGGATGAAAGAAACGAGAAGAACAAAAAGCTTCGAGTTTTTTTAACCGTAAGAGGTTCAAACGAAGAAGAAGAGTCTAATGATGACTCTTGAAAGACTGTTGCCTTTTTTAGGCACAGTGATTCGCAGAGATACGCGGCGCTTGGCTCGACGCCTAATCTCTGCCTGACGCGTGGAAAGCGTATTAAATGCAGCGCGAAGTTTGCGCGCCAAAAAGAAGATGTCCCCTCAATTCTACAGGACACGTGGCCACGCACTCACAGCACGGATTCGCATTTGAAAGCCGCGTCTTCATCCCAAAAGGCGCGTCCCTCCGAAAGTCGCATCTTTTCAACTAGGCCAAAGTCACGTCTACTTCACAGAGCGAAAGCCGCGTCTTCATCCCAAAAGGTGCGTCCCTCCGAAGATTGCACCTCTTCAACTAGCCCAAAGTCGCGTCTGCATCAGGAAGCAACACCCGCGTCTTTAAAGCAGTGTAACCTCTGCGTCCGTAGGACTTGTATTCAGTCTTTGCTTCTGCAATTCAGTTCAACAGTGCACTGGCACAAGCAGATGACTGTTCACTCCTGGTTTAAAGTACACCAACGACAAACCCAGAGCATCGGGGAGGTTTAGACTGTGTATCTAGACACTCGCCACGATCATCTTTGACGGCTTCAAAGAGTTCAACAGTAGACTCACGAAGGCCATACTTCAAATAAGATCAAGCTCGGAGCATTGTTAGTCCAATCATGAAAAAGGTGAATTCAGCTAGAGTCCAAAGTATTTCGAAATCCGTCCCAGCCAACCGCGGAGTATTGAAAACTTTGGAGGGGATTCTGTAGGCTGTCTAAAAATTATTAAAAGACAAGTCATCAAAAAGCAGAACTCCAGACGCAGGGCTAGTCTCAGCCCCCACTGCAGCACTAAGGCGCGAGGGTCGAAACCCGCGTCTCAGCCTCACTGTAGCACCAAGGCGCGAGGGTCGAAAACCCGCGTCTCAGTCTCACTGCAGCACCAAGGCGCGAGAGTCGAAACCCGCGTCTCAATATTACTGCAGCACCAAGACGCGAGGGTCGAAACCCGCGTCTCAATTATAACTGCCCTCGTTATGGGGCCAATCACTGCCCACATAATGAGAAAGTTAACTCCTATTATGGAGCGTTTTTAGGAGGCACGTTCACCCCTAAAACCTCTATAAATAGCCCCGCTTGTTATTGAGAAGGGGTCGATTAGTCAGGGGGTGAGTTGATCAGATAATTCTGAGAGAAGAGTTTGACTCGTGAGCTACCACAAGAAAGGAAAGAGAGTTCAACTCTTCAAGCAACTTGCTGCGTACAAGCCAATCTTTGCATACAATCTCTTTGAGATTCCTGGTCGATCAAGAGCTGTGTCACTCCATCGACCATCCAAAGAGAGGATCGAACCCAAAAGTTCTTAACGTTCACCCGGTCAACGGAAAACAAGATTCACTTTCCATCGCCACCTGAAGAACCCAGCGTTAAATAAAGGGGAGATTCAAGTCTCAACATCTTCCCTCTCTTGTAATTGGAGTGTAAATCTATTGTAATCTTTCAATTGATTCAAGAAAATTTTACAAGGAACCCTACATTTCTCCTGTCAAAGAAGAAGGCCTTTCATGAAGCAAGACATCGCCGCCAAATTCTCAAAAGCCCCCAATTAGTTTTATAGGGACTTTTACTGCTCCTTTTGTGGCCTGGGGGATTGAACACCATCCACCCACACTGCTAAGTTCGAGGCATGACTCTGATATCAATTATAAGGACTTGGGGTACCATCCCAAAAGACTAGCCTTTTAGGTGGAGTCGTCCAAATCTTTATATACTCAAGACCATCCCGGGACTTACAGTGATGAGGATATTAGAGTGATGGTCTTTGGACAACTCCATCAATATCCTCTTTACTGCATTAGGTTCACACGCTTTACGTGAGGTATAAATTGCAGCCTTTTACTCCTCTTCTCTACACGGAAGGTCTTACATGAAGCAAGACATCAATGCCAGATCCTCAAAAGCCCAATTAGCTTCACAGAGACGTTTACTGCGCTTTTTGCGTCCTGGGGGATTGAACACCACCCACCTACACGTCTATGTTCGAGGCATGACTCTGATACCAATTGTAAGAATTTGGGACACCATCCCAAAAGACTAACCTTCTAGGTGGAGTTGTCTAAATCCTTACATACCCAGACCACCCCCATGTCTAGCTGATGTGAGACTATTTGTTCGACATCCAACTCAACAACCAACATCTAATGTCTACATTTTGGATCCAAGTCCAAGTCCTGCATATTCTAAAGACCATTATTGAGTTTCCTAGTTAAGTCCCCAGATGAAGGAGAAGAATTCAATGGCCTGAGTGAAAACTCTAATGACTTCCCACCCAAGATTAACTTGATGCTGGTGTTGTAATCAGAACTTAGCTAAAGCAAGATGCTAGGAGATGTCAGAGTCTTCCCAATGATATAAAGTAACATGATTGATTTTATGTGAAGTTGATTGACCCATGATCATTTCTATAAACCATTGATTGCAATTTTATCGTTATCTCTGAACATTCAACTATAGGTTTAACCTCGTCAATGGCCTCAATGATGTTAATTACAATAGTTTCCTATTTGTCCCCAAGCAATGCCTCTGGAAGTTATTCCAAACCATAGCTTGATCAAGCTACTTGTGGAGATGTGTCATCTCCTTGTGATCCTAGTTTCTGCAAATGGTTGCCTAAAGATGTTTGGTTTAATTTTTTTTGCCAAGTTCTTTTCATGTCTTTAAAATCTCTATTAGCCAGAATAGGATCTTACCGTTATCCTCCAATTTTACCACAAAGGAAGCCGTAGAATGCCAGAACGAGTCTACAATGAAGAAAACAATAATGTTAGTGTGTATCATCAATTTTCATCATTATTTAATTCATAGTCACTAAGTAACATGATGAGAAATTTCTAATAACATGATTGAAATAAATCAATAAGGATTCATGCGGTCCAATTTTCGTTTCTACAGGCTAATCCGAAAAGGAAATTAGTACTTGATATCTCTGCAATGTCAACTGAGAAACTGAAATTAGAAATCTCTGAAGTCTCCAGAGACATGAACTTCTTCTTCTAACATCAAGGGTTTGAAGGACATATATGTAGGGCTTCTTTAGATTATATCCTTTGAAAGAATATCTACTGGTAGCTTAATCCTTTGTTCTTTCTTTGTTTTTTCTTTTTCTTTCTTTGGTTTTTTTTGCTAGTACATGTATATTTTTTTTGGCTAGTACATGTATATTTATTCTAATAACACAGAAGGGGATACTTAGATCAGTGGAATATTTTTCTCCTGAACTTCTGCACCAACAGATGACAAGGAGAAAAGTCCTATCATCCATTGTCTTTTTTGTTCCTTTCCTTCCTTTGGTTCGTTTATTAGTTAATTGGAAGACATGACAATAAGCTGAATGAAAGGATGTATTATTGAGATGTTGAGCACTAGTCCTTTTGCTTTATGAGTGTCATTTGCCAAACACTTGGCTTCACTGTTACCTCCTCTGATATCTTATATACTTTTACACGGCCACAGATATCATTGTTTAAGCTAAATAATTGATAATCATAGTACGAAAACAGTGTGTCAACTTCTAGCCCCTAAATATATCATCCCAAAAGCTAAAAAGAAAGAGGATATCTTTCGGTACTATACTAACTAGATCAGTGGTTGAAGGATCTCTGATTGGGATGGTGGATTCATCCAAGTGATAATGATGGATGGTTGTTTGACACAAATCCTTCTATCAATTCCCTGGTTGTCGATCGAGAACATACATTCACTTCTTCTGTAAACCAATCTGCATTCTAGCATCAATCCTTCATTTTTTTTCCTTTTAGATGATCACATGTACTGCAACCGCATTACTTTATGCATTCAGATTTTTTTTGATCAATTCAGAGGTGACTTTAGGAGAGGAACCTTCTGAAACTTTGGTGATATTTGACAACGCAATTTTATTCCATTAGAATTATAATGATTTTGTTTGAGTGGAAGTTCATATGGAGCCGACTGGCATTAAACTAACTTCCCTAGTGCCAAGATCATAAAGGCAAATATTCCATGCAAGTTGTGTTTGGAAGCATTACAACAAAGCATGGAGAATCTTCCAATCTTCTCTTTGTTGAAGCATTATGAGGCTTCCTCTGACCTTAGCAATGTCCCCAACTGGATTTAAACAATCAAATTAAAAAAGGAGAAGAAGAGATTTGTAACACAAATATATGAAACTATACATCATAGGGAAGCACATGAGCTTAATTGCATCCAAGTCAACTACAATAGTGCTTACACTTGGTGGTTGCTGCCCTATATCTTCCACCCTCTTGATCGATCTTCCTATTAAGAAAGAGATATTCAAATATGCGGTACAGCAGGATGGGAAACCAATTGTTTGCTCCCTTTGATAGGTGAAAACTATGGAGTTAGAATCAGGGTAGTAACCTAAAACAAGAGCTGAGCGATATAAAGACATTTTCCAGGATAATGTCTTTTGTTCACCAGGAAAACAAACAGAAGAAAATAATACCAATATCACCACATAAAATGAAATAAGGATAAGCTCTTGTTTACTGCTAATTATATTTAATGTCGTGTATTGTATTTCTTCATTCCGTAATTACAGGTAGGAAGAAAAGCTATAAGTAAAACATAATTAATGACATATTACTTATGGACTTTGTGATGAGGTTTTTGTGGTTGGAGGATCGAACATATTGTTCTTTAGATAAGAGCCTAAAAAGAGTGTTTCCTGAATGAAAGGTGGGTGTTCCTCACATTATCTTCATACTTTCAATAATTATCCTAAGCTCCACAACAGACATTTAGCCTTAAAGAGGACAGCTAGATGACAGGAAAGACAAACTGTAGCTTGATAATGATTTTTGTCATTAACATTCACCTGAGTAATTAATCTCCTACAATAATATCAACAACACATTTCTGCTACACAAAAGTTTACAGCTCAAATACTAATTGCAACAGGACTGTACGGAAACTTGGCCAATTGATAGATATCTGGGATAATCTTCTGCCATTTGTTAAATATAATGCACCAGGTCAACTTTTTTTTTTCCTGTAAATCACCATCCACAAATTTTCAGGACAGACCCGGAAATTACTGTCATTGAAGAGCAAGTTCAGATTCATGACCATAATATTCTTCTTTGAAAGGTATGCTATATACTCTTTCTGGATAATTGTTCTTGTAAGATATGTGCATACAAAGGACCTTAAAAGTCTCACAGACACATGTGATGGATTCCTATTCAAGGGTTAACTTTAAGTTTACAAGGAAAGCTTGATATTTTGTGAAATGAGTGACCGAAATGCAGCCATGCATTTATATGCAAGAAATAAACCTTATGTGTAGATAATTTCCCTAATCAATTTCGAATTCACAAATGTTTTAACAACCTTTGATGACTAATATAGACAGAAAGGAGCAAAGTGAGGTAAAATATAAATATCTTTTTCATGCTACTAATTACAAATAATATAATTACAGAAATTAGAATTTACAACCTTATTATTGTTGCAGCTGCATCCGATGACTCCGTTATGATGACAGCTATTGTCAGCATTGGAACACTGCACGGTCTAAGGTTGGTTGCAATGATTAAGAAAAAAGAGAAAATAAAGTGTCTTAACTTTCTATTCAAGAAAGCAAAATGTGTGGAGGGATAAACTATGATGGCAGTTGACCTTGACGAAATAAGGAACATCAAAAAGTTTTAAAGCAAATAAGTACACCACCAACTATATAATCCATGTCTTGCTGAAAGGATTAGTTTGCCCCCCTGAGCTCACTTTGACTGATATTAACTTTCTGATTTATCTGGTGGAAAATGTAACAAGCTTTGATCACACCTTGTATCACTAGTTAGGTTGAGTGAGGAGTTCAAGGTGTTGAGAAATATGAAGAATAAATGTGAATATTTGAGTTGAATTACGGCGAGATCCGTTGATAGAATCAATTGGATAATGGTTGGAGTGTGTTCTCCTTCCATTAGAGATGAACGTGTTATATTCACATGTTCAATTCTGACTTCGAATGAATGAGATATTCAAGTCTAAAGTTTGCCTAATTCAAAACCAAAAGGGTATTAAATGTAGCTAAAAGCATTTAGTCCCACATCGGCCATGGGATGAAAGTTTGAAGTGTTTAAATAGAGAAAATTGTGAACAAAGGGTGTGCCCTTTGGATACTTGGAGTTTTCGCGCGCGATTAGGGGGAAACCATGCTGAAACCATGCCCACACGTGCGTGCGGTGGGGGCGGGGGCCGGAGCCAGGCCGGCTCACGCGCGTGCGGTGGGGGCGGGGGCCGGAGCCGGGCCGGCTCGGGCTCAGGCTCATGCTCGGGACCCGGTCTGGTTCTTTTTGAAACCGGGTCTCACGGGTATGAGTTACCGCGGATCATACCCGCTTCGCCATCCGGATCCGAACCCGAATCAGCGCAACGACTGTCAGAAAACCACCGCGAACAATTGGGCGGTTGCTGTATGAAACGAACTGTTGCAACGGTTCAGACCGAACTATTGCAACCGTTTGGTTGGGTTCGGACCGTTTTATCCCTCCAGCGCTATAAATAGCACTCTGCTTCTCTCAAATGAAAGACACACAAACACAGAAATCAATAAGCAATACAGAAAAGGAAATCGAGTTCCTTCTTCTGCATTCTGAAGTGAGATATCTGCTACTCGAGTTCGAAGTGACTTCCAACAGAAAGTGAGAATTCTGTAACTCAGATTCCGAAGCGACTTCCAATAGATTCTGAAATTCGTTCTGAAAGAAGGCTCAGAAAATTCAACAGTTCAAAGAAGAATATTCTTCTACCTTTCTCTACAGTGGTCTACAGTGGTGTTCCTCCAAAGTAAAGACAAATATTCTCCCTAAAGAATATTCTTCTACCTTTCTCTACAGTGGTGTTCCTCCAAAGTAAAGACAAATATTCTCCCTGTCTTGGTCTTGCTGCTTTGATAATCTGAAATTTGTCTTGGTCCTGCTGCTTTGATAATCCTGTGAAGGTACTAGTTAACTACGGTTCGACCGTACGATGATTTGGTAGTGCTATCCAAATACCGTAAAGGAGTGTTGTATCTTAGGATACCAGCGTCCAGCAACCCGTTAACACCGTATCAAGGGACGTAATTGTCTTAAGGAGATTCGCTATAAGCGTACCTCACTCCAAGTACTGTATAAGTGAATTAATTTTCTTTATACAGGGGTTATACTGATATTCAGTATATTATGACTGACTCATACCAGTCTAATTGGTGTTTAACCAAAGAAGGTAATTGAAAGGTGGTTCTGTAATTAAGGAGCATTCTATTGAACGAAAAACCTCCTATCTGATATTCACCGACCTGGCCAATTAGATCGGTGATATTGATTAGTTGTCAGATTAACCCTAGCATCCAACATTCTTAAGACAATTACTTTGAAGTTTCTTACTTATGTTTTGCTTGAACTTGCAGAAAATATCTGAAACTAATCAAGACAGCTCAAGTAAGGCATCAAACATGCAGGTCCAAACTTTGATACCTGCTCCACTTCCTAACCCGAAGTCGAAGAAGCCAAGAAAATTTGATGGCACAGAATTCAAGAGGTAGCAACAGAATATGCTCTTCTACTTGACCACTCTGCATCTGACCAAATTCCTGCAAGAGGATTCACCAGAACCCGGAACTGATCGGAATCAGTCCTTGCTGTCGATGCATGGACTCAAGGTGATTTTCTTTGCCGAAACTATATTTTGAATGGACTGGATGACTCTCTTTATAATGTCTACAGTCCTGTCACAACGACAAAGAAGTTATGGTCCAGTTTTGATAAGAAGTACAAGAATGAGGATGCCGGTACCAAAAAGTTCGTCGTAGGACGATTTCTAGAGTACAAAATGGTGGACAATAAGACTATAATTAGTCAGGTGCAAGAGTTCCAACTTATCTTGCACGAGATAGAGGCCGAAGGTATGAATCTACCTGAAACTTTACAGGTTGCTACTATTGTGGAGAAATTCCCACCTGCATGGAGAGATTTCAAGAACTACCTGAAGCATAAGCGCAAGGAGCTGAAGTTGAAACATCTCATTGTGAGGATTCGAATTGCGGAGGACAACAGAAAGTCCGAGAAAAGGAGCAGTAAGAACTCCTATGAAGCCAAGGCCAATGTAATCGAAGACTCAAAGGGGAAAGCGTCTACTTTCAAAGGCTTAAAGCGGAAGAAGACTGCCCAAGGGTATAAAGGTAAGGTCCAAGAAGGTAAGAACATGCGCTTCAAGGGAACTTGCTACATCTACAACAAAGAGGGGCATAAGGTGAATGAATATCGCAACCATCTCAAAAAGAACAAGAACTATCCACAGGCAAACCTGACCGACCATGCGTCACCAAGCCTTTCAACTGTGGTGTCAGAAGTGAATCTGATGACCAATAATAAGGATTGGTGGGTAGACACTGGGGCTACTCGGCACATCTACTTTAAGAAATTATTATTCTCTGAATATCATAAACTAGAGGAAGATGAGCAACTCTTCATGAAAAACTCAACCGTCTCCAAGATTAAGGGAAAAGAAAAGGTCTATCTGAAGTGGACATCTGGGAAAGAGCTTGCTCTGAATGATGTGTTACATGTTTCAGATATCCGCAAGAATCTGATCTCTAGATCAATACTTAGTAAGAAAGGATTTAGAATATTTTTTGAATCAGATAAATTTGTACTTACTAAGGGTGAGATATATGTGGGAAAGGGTTATCTTGTTGATGGACTTTTTAAAACCAATGTTGCAGCGGTGGACAAAAAGTCTGTGTATTTGTACCTTAAGCTTATAAATAAAGAAAAATCTTCTATTTATTTGCTTGAGTCTCCTATATTATGGCATGCTAGATTAGGACATGTAAATTACAAGTCGTTAAAAAATTTGTCTAATTTAGGATATATTCTTAAACTCAACTTGGAAGAAATTCGCAAGTGTGAGATTTGTGTTGAGGCCAAATTCGCGAAAAATTCATTTCACTCAATTGATCGAAATGCAAAATCTTTAGGGTTAATTCATAGCGATCTGTGTGACTTGAAGTTTATGCCAACTAGAGCGGGAAAAAGTATTTTATTACTTTTATTGATGACTGTACAAGATACTGTTATGTGTGTCTTTTAAACAGTAAGGACGAGGCAATGAATATTATATTATAAAGCCGAAGCTGAGAATCAACTCAATAAGAATATCAAGATTCTAAAATCCGATCAAGGCGGAGAATATGAATCAAATGATTTTTGTGAGTTATGTGCTAAATTTGATATAATTCATCAAACTACAATACCATATACTCTTTAGCAAAATGGAATTGCTGAACGGAAGAATAGAACTTTGAAGGAGGTGGTCAATTCCATGCTCGTAAGTTCTGGAGCTCTGCAGAACTTGTGGGGGGAAGCTGTGTTAACTGTAAATTATATTCTAAACAGAGTACCCCACAAGAAACTTGGTCTTATACCATTTGAGTTATTGCATGGAAGGACACCTTCCTACCATTATCTCAAAATGTAGGAGGTATGCCTTGAATAGCACCATTACCCAAAAAGACTAAGTTAGGAGAAAGAACTATGGACTGCATATTCATAGGCTATACCTTGAATAGTAGTGCTTACAGATTTCTGGTTCATAAATCAGAAATACCAGATATTCATGTAAACATGATTATCGAATCTAGAGATACTGCGTTCTTTGAAGACATCTTTCCATACAAACGGAAAACAGATAAGACTTCTGAGAAAAGAATATATGAGATGGCATTCAGGGACGAAAGCCCTGAGGAACCGATTGTTAATGCGGAAATTGAATCAAGAAGAAGTCAGAGATCTAGAATCTCAAAATCTTTTGGTCAAGATTTCATAACATATGCTATTGAAAGCGAGCCTCAAACATTTAAAGAGGCTATGTCTATCTCAGAAGCACAAATGTGAAAAGAAGTTATAAATAGCGAAATAGAATCTATACTAAGTAATCATACTTGAGAATTGGCAAACTTGCGTCCTGGCAGTAAATCAATTGGGTGTAAGTAGATTTTCAAAAGAAAACTAAAACCCGATGGATCTATCGATAAGTACAAGGCTAGATTAGTAGCCAAGGGCTATCAACAAAATGAAGGACTTGACTACTTCGATACTTATTCACCAGTAACAAGAATAACCTCCATTGGGATGTTGATTGCAATTACAATATTGCATAACTTAGATATCCATCAAATTGATGTCAAGACTGCATTCTTAAACGGTAAATTAAATGAAGGAATATATATGGAGCAACTTGAAGGATTTATAGTTAAGGGCCAAGAACACAAAGTATGTAAATTGGTAAAATCCTTATACGGCCTAAAGCAGGCTCCAAAATAATGGCATGAGAAATTTGATAGTGTCATGATCAAAGATGGATTCACTATCAATGAATGCGATAAGTGTGTTTATACTAAAACAGTTAAAAGTGCGTGTATCATTGTTTGTCTTTATGTAGACGACATGTTGATACTTAGGACAAATATTGAAATTATTAAGTCCACTAAAAGAATGTTATCCAACAGTTTTGACATGAAGGATCTGGGGGTTGCTGATGTAATTTTATGAATTAAAATCACAAGAACACCAGATGGAATCTGTCTATCTCAATCTCACTATGTGGATAAGAGATAGAAAGATTTAAAGATCATGGGATAAAAGAGAATACCAATCCTTTTCTCCCACACATCCACCTTCGTAAGAGTACAGGAACTGGAGTATGTCAGTTGGAGTATTCTCAGATTATCGGAAATCTAATGTATTTAATGAATTGTACTAGACCCGATATTGCTTACGCTGTAAGCAAGTTAAGTAGATACACTAGCAATCCTAGTGATGATCATTGGACTATTATGAGTATTGGGTTACGTATCACATACCAAGGAATATGCCTTGAGATATGGACAATATCCACCTGTACTTGAAGGATACAGTGATGTTAATTGAATTGCAGATTCTGAGGAATCAAAAGCAACTAACGGATACGTATTTACTCTAGGAGGAGCAGCAGTATCTTGAAAATCTTCCAAACAAACATGTGTTGCCCGTTCCACTATAGAATCAAAATTCACAGCCTTAGATAAGGCCGGAGAAGAAGCAGAATGGCTTTGACAATTTTTAGAAGGTATACCATTATGGCAAAAGCCAGTGCCTGCTATATGCATACACTGCGATAATCAAGCAGCTATATTTAGGGCACAAAATTTTGTATACAATGGTAAGTCTAAACATATTCGTCATAAACATAATACTGTTAAGCAGTTGCTCTCAAATAGAATTATCTCTATTGACTTTGTCTCGTCAAAAGATAATTTAGCAGATCCGCTTACTAAAGGTTTAAGTGAAGAGCGTATAAACTGCGTATCGAGGGAATGGGTCTAAAAGCCTAACCTTACCGAGTCAGCTTAATGAAAAACTCACTTAGCCACTGGAGATCCCACAGATTAAGTTCAAGAGGAAAAACTAGTTATGATTGACTCAGCAAGTAAGCACTTAGGAACTTGACTCCAATCCATTCCTAAAGTGCACACAAGTGTTTTCTACAAGTGGATTAAGGATAAGCTTAACGCTTTTAATGATGCCTATATCTTGTTACTAAACAAGTAGAGTAGAGTAGAGTAGACTACTCTTAAAAGGATGATCACCTATGTAAGTAATAGAGTTGGGTTGGCTCTTTGGGAATTTCTACGGAGGCTGTTATTCCCTAAAGATACTCTGAAACTAAGAATGTCCAGGGCCAAAATGGACACAACCGAGAATCAAAGTTGATTTGGAAGGTTACTGTGTGAAACTTGTTAACTTGGCTTACACTAACGGCTAACAGTTCAAGAGCTAGTTCACTGATTAGCCAGTAAGTCCGATAAAATTTTCGCTATAGAAGGTTCAAGAACTAGTTCACCTATCCTGATGTAGTTTCTTTTCTAAAGTACCTTTCACTATAGAGTCAGTCTCTTTGTGTGTCAATTCCTTAAATCTCCATTCATTGTGGGGGATTGTTAGGAAATATGAAGAATAAATGTGAATCTTTGAGTGAATTACGGCGAGATCCGTTGATAGAATTAATTGGATAATGGTTGAAGCGTGTTCTCCTTCCATTAGGGATGAACGTGGTATATTCACATGTTCAATTCTGACTTCAAATGAATGAGATATTCAAGTTAAAGTTTGCCTAATTCAAAGCCAAAAGGGGATTAAAGGTAGTTAAAAGTATTTAGTTCCATATTGACCATGAGATGGAAGTTTGAAGTGTTTAAATAGAGAAATTGGGAATAAAGGGTGTGCCCTTTGGGTACTTAGAGTTTTCGCGCGCGATTAGGGGGAAACCATGCCCACACGTGCACGCGCTGAGGGCCGGAGCCGGGCCGGTTCGGGCTCGCGCTCGGGTTCGGGACCCGGTCTGGTTCTTTTTGAAGTGGGTCTCACGGGTATGGGTTACCGCGGATCATACCCGCTCCGCCATTCGGATCCGAACCCGAATCAGCGCAATGGCTGTTAGAAAACCGCAGCGAACAGTTGGGCGGTTGCTGTCTGAAAGGAATTGTTGCATCGGTTCAGACCGAACCTTGCAACCGTTTGGTTTTCTTTTGCATTCTGAAGTGAGATCTCTGCTGCTCGAGTTCGAAGTGACTTCCAACAGAAAGTGGGAATTCTATAACTCGGATTTCGAAGTGACTTCCAACAGATTCTGAAATTCGTTCTGAAAGAAAGCTCAGAAAATTCAACAGATTCTTTAATAGAATTATTGTCTGAATCTGTGACTTTCAAAGAAGAATATTCTTCTACCTTCCTCCTTTCTCTACAGTGGGTGTTCCTTCAAAGTAAAGACAAATATTCTCTCTGAAATTTGTCTTGGTCCTGCTGCTTTAATAATCCTGTGAAGGTACTGGTTAATTACAGTTCGACCGTACGGTGATTTGGTAATGCTATCCAAATACCGTGAAGGAGTGTTGTTTCTTGGGAGACCAGCGTCCAGCAACCCGTTAGCATCGTAGCGGGGGACGTAATTGTCTTAAGGAGATTCACTATAAGCGTACCTTACTCCAAGTACTGTATAAGTAAATTAATTTTCTTTATACAGGGGTTATACTGATATTCAGTATATTTAGACTGACTCATACCAGTCTAATTAGTTTTTAACCAAGGAAGGTAATTGAAAGATGGTTCTGTAATTAAGGAACGTTCTATTGAATGGAAAACCTCCCACCTGATATTCACCGACCTGGCCAATTAGATCAGTGATATTGATTAGTTGTCAGATTGATCCTAGCATCCAACACAAGGTGATGGATACATCTCCCCAGGGTTACGATTCTACACCAGGAGACGTCATCGCACCCTTTCAGTATAATTCGATTAGGGCTTGAAGACTCAAGCTATATTGGACCAGTTATCTTAATTATTGGCTTTTAATTGTAATTTTAATTATTTATTTCTAGTAATTTATTTTAGTCCCATATCGGTTGTGATGGGATTTCTCCGTTGATGTAGGCCTATTTAAGGCCAAGATTAGTATTAAATTTCTCAGTTTTTGGATGAATTAAAAATTGCTTTGAAAACTTTGCAACTGTGTGCTTGGATAAGAAACCTTTGAGAGAGGATCCCTATTGTGTGGTTGCCCATCACAGGGCCCCAATTGACACAAAGTTTTATTTCATGGTTCTTCTTGTAACTTTCTGGCATATGGATCAATGTAGAGACCAACCCATCATGCATTTGATGAATGATTGAATGCTTTTTTTGAGACAAGATGAATGATTAGACACTACATTCTGGTGAGAGACTTATTACATATTTGAAATCCTTGATAGTAGTTGTGTAGGAAGATTATATAAGGAAGATCTTTGATTCTGTGCAGTGCAGAGATTAATATAAGTTTGTACGTTACATAAAAATATTTTACTTCAAAATTTTCTTTTCTCAAAGATCGAAAGGAAGACAGTTTCCTTCAGTAATAATTGACACCATGGAGACAAGACTGGAGAGAGATTAATCCATGCCAGGGTAAAAAAATGATAAAAGGGACGTTTAAAAAAATTAGTCATACAGAGATTCTTGATCTTAGTTCGATCACCATCAGATATTTAGAGAGAAAACAGGTGAATGAAAGATGGTCCCAGCTCCTAAAATAAGAAAAGATCAGAAGAGAGGGCAATGGAAAACTTCCAATCAAGTTAAGATATTGCTTCAGGGTATAGCATTACTGGAACCCATCTCTTTTTAACTTGTGATTCAGCAGAGCATGTGCATCAAACTGATAGAATAAAGTGTCATTATCGACAACCCCAAACATCGCAATTGCTTATAGAATCCTCTAGGAGTTTTAGGCTTTGGTATGGGTCCCTTCAGCAGCATCACCTTTATAACTGTTATATGGCAAAGACATGTTTACAGGATCAGCAATACAAAGTAACTTTGAATAGAGAGAGAAGGAACTTGTACACTTGGGAGAGCAACTGCTTGTGATGGGAACTCATGAATTCAAGGTGTGCCTGGGAAAGGGTTGTAGTTATCCATCCTCGTAATATGAAATAAGACAAAAAAAGGCGTGTTGAAATAGATATTAAGAATAGACATATATGGCTTCTTCAAGAGGACCACTGCTGCGAAAGAAATCAAAGAAATGATGAAGTATATGAGAAGATCCATGTATCATTTTATAACAATTATGTCCTGTAGGATAGAGTTGGCTGATTCCCTTGTGATATTTCAGTTGGTGGTTAAACATTTCAAGTTTACTTTATGCGTTTCACAGATGCAATTTTTTTTAAACTATTCAATAGCCATTCATTCATTATACTATCAATTCCATTACAATTTCTCCCATTAGCATTATTTTTCTCTGTGACAGAGTGAAATACGTATAACAGTAAGACTCTACTGAAGGTTTTATTTTTTCTAGGTGAAGAAGAAACTAACTTAAATGATGTTAGATGGATCAGGTATCAGCAGTTGAAAAGAGAAGGCAACATTAGGATTATGAAAATTGAAAAGTGTAATGTAAACACCAGAATCTTCATCATGATTCCCAGGACTCTGGATTTCTGATATTTGGAACTATTAATAAGATTCTGATGACAAGAATTGAAGTGAAGTCAATAATATAAGAAAAAGTTTCCTTTACCCTGAAAGTTTTAGTTGATCCAGAAAAAAAAAATTATGCATAATAATCTGACTACTTAAAGAAGTAACAAGGTCAGAATAATATAGACAAAAAATCACATCAGGGAACATCAAGTTATCTTGACATAATACCAAGTGCCTCATCACACATAACACTCATCACACAATGGGAAAAAACATCACTATAAGCTCATAAGTTAATCCGTTTCAGATTAGTCCTGGAAAAGGAAACAGTACATACACATGAACATGAATAAGTTGGTTGTTAATTGTTGCCCGACTGGTCATTTTGCTGCTCCGAACTTTTATCACCTTTAGGCCTAGTGTTCATAAGGACCTATAAAAGGAGAAGGAAATGAAGGACGATGATGACATTACAGATTTGCAAAAAACTGAGCTGATATAGAACTTCATTCATAAGTTGCAAGAAGAATGCCTAGGTATATACCTTTCGAAGCATGGTATTCTCGTTGATCAAAGTTGAAATTTTCTCTTCTAACTTTAAGTTTTTATCCATCAACTCTTTGGCTCTGAATTCCAAATCATTCACGTAAACCTTCTTTCTTTCTCTAGCTTGTTGAGCTGAAACCCTGTTCCTAAGCAACCTGTTCAAGTCATCAGTTTGTAAGCAGATAGCAACGTCCATCAAAATGTAACTCACTGGATTAGATGTGAATACATGATTGGCATTTTAATGCTCAGAGGCCATGATAGAAACTGGCATGAAATAAGGAATACTCAGAATCTCAAAAACCTTATGAATGCCGCAGCATTATATAAGGTAGGTTGAGAAGTCAAGAACATTGTATAGAAGAAAATTTATGATTTCTCAAGCTGTTTAAACACTCAGCATCTCCCATCTCTGAAATTATTGAAATCTAACTCAACATACAAAGAAGGTAAACTTGTAAGATGAGCTTTCAATGGCAGTTTGCTTACATACCAACCATAATAAAATCCATAGTTCTTTAAGTTGGAGTGCAGCCGTCCTCTTTCTTTTCTGATTCTTTTCTTTTTCTGTCCTTTTCTTTTATTTTCTTTGGAGTGAAAAGTGGGAAGCCGTCCTCTTTCATTAAAGAGGAACAATGGAAAAAGATACAACCACAAGTCCGAGCACAGATGGCCCAAACTCTCACCCCTTTTGCTTCTCAAGCGATAGGACCATTTTGCTTTGGGTCTTAGTGATTCTATCTTTCAAAATCTTGTGCATTTGTATATTCTATGGACTTCTTTCATGTAAGTTTGGAGATGATCCTTTACTTGTAAAGGCTTTGTCTTCTATTTGTGCACTGTTAGATATTTCATCAAAATATTATTAATGAAATGAAGGGGGTTCTACTCATCGTTTATCTCAAATAGATAGACATATTAGATAATTGGCAGAAAAAGAGAGAGAATAAGGGAAAATTCTGATTTGAAACCAAAATTAGCATACAGGAAGGGATCTATTTGCTGCGTAGAAAAACCAAAAAGAAAAAAGAGAATAAAGAAGCTAGAAAGAACAAGTATCATAAGGGTTTACCTTCATACACAATAACTCAAAACATATCACTAATTTACTGATTAATTTCAATATCATCCAGCCTCAATTCAGTAAGTACCACTAAACAGGGCTCAATGCTATAACTTGTTTATATTAAAGCATGAGCTCTCACAATTACCTAACTAATTTCCTAATAGAAGCATGGCCACTCATGACCATAACTGATTGAAATGACCTTATTTATTAAAATTATTTTTTCACTTACTCCCTTTTATTTGGTTGTATCACTTATCCTCTATATGTATTAATTATGATTCTTAAGACATCAATAACCACCATCACTTCTACTTTGTCTGTTGATAGCGATCTATGTTGCACAGGCACAAACTCATCGACATGAGGATGTCACAACACGACACATGATACACAAACAAATTCTAAAAAGTACACAAAAATACAAGTATACACGTGTGTCCGACACAAAAGGGCTCCACCTTTGAGGTGTCTGTGCCACCTAGATTCTGACTCTTAAGACATCAACAACCGCCACAAATAATATCAGTAAGAAATGGTAACCTTGTCAAGCCGTGTTGGTAAGAATGGATGTCAAAATCACCCTTAATTAGAGAATGTCTAGTTAATCTTTCTTTCGTTGAAGCTTTTTCCATTATCGCAGAATCATGCTGTCAATTACTAGATTTGATTAATGATTGTACACAAATTTTGCATATTTATTATTATATTCTCACATTTATTTTTAATAAACTCTGCTAATATAACTCTCTTTTTGTTTAATGGTGTGCAAGCCTTGTTTAACAGAGAGAGAGAGAGGAAACAAGCCCAAAAGCTATTTAATTTGGATATTAAAAGAATTTAATCCATAATTAAAGATTGGGACAAATATTCTAAAGATCCAGAGGGATCAGGGCAATTTTACAAGAGAATATTAAATAACGAGAAGATAAAAAAAATCTGGCGCAAAATGCTGCTTTAGATAAATATCTTTGTTGCGGATTCGTGGCTAGAGCCGCGTTTTCGCTGCGAGATAAGGTTCGTTGGTGGAGCGATTTGACCCCATCCATAACTACACTCTACCCTCTTCATTTCTCCTATAAATATCACGTGTTCAAACGTACGCTGGCAGAGAGTTAGGATTAGGGTTTTTGTTTCTAGTTTAACTTAGAAAATTTTCTTTTTCTTTTAATGCAATTTTCAGTTTTTTTGTAATTTAGATTAGATAGAGATTCATAAGAAAAAAGAGGAAGTTGAGTTGAGAGTGACACTGAATGTAAAATTTTTTCTCTCTATTATTTTTTCTCGATTTAATCAAAGTTGCTTTTCATTCTTATTTTTCTTTTAACTCTTTAAGGTGCTTTACCCTGAGTTGATTTGTAATTCAAATGAATCTGATAGCCTTGAATATGTCTTGTCTTTGCAAGTGTCACTGATGGCTTATGGTGATGAATATCTACTTCTAGACGTGTAATAGTTCTGTATCATTTCATACTTGCACATTTGTTTGATGATATAATATAAACTGATTTAGAATGGGAAAGATTCTATATGCCATGCTGTGAAAGCTTTCAAGCCTAGGTAAATCGTCACTATGGATCCAAGGTAAAGCATGTTAGGATTTTGTCTTATTTCTCAAGAGGAGAGGATGCTCTAAGAAAATCTAATTGAGTTGGAGAAGACGATGGCTTGAAGTAGAAAAAGCAAATTAAGGTGAAGCGGTTTTCTTTTCAGGTGATTGCGAGTTTCTTTTTAAAGAGGAGTATGAATAGGATTCAATTCTTATTCAATAAAGATTTATTTCTAAAGATTAAAAGGTCTAAAATCCTTCTATATTAAGAAAATCAACTCCTAATAGGATTGATCAAGATTCTTCAAGTATCCAATGACCAAGATCATCTAATAGTCTAAATAGGAATTATATTGTAAAATCTTATAAATAAGAAATTGTAACTTAGAATTTAAGTGGAGCAGAAGAGTAAAAGAAAGTTATGATGAACAACAATGTAAGGCCCTAAAAAGCTAAGAAGACTCTAAAAAATCAAAAAAGAGGGGCAAAGTGAAGGCACATAGAAAAAATATATACTCTTGTAATCTAGACGTAGATTTAAGGAGAAGGTGAATACTTTTGTGTCATTGTAATATCCCTAGTTAAAATACGGTATTTTTTTCTAAGTAATTATTTTCTTTTTACTTTACTTATTATCCTATTTATTATTATTGATTAACTTAATTTATGACTTGTTATTTTTGTACAAATTATTTTGAGAGATTAAATGATAATTTGGATTAATATATATATATTCTTACCATTATTATTTATTAATGTTATTTTTACTAATTACTATTATTATTATCATCATCATCATCATCATCATTGTTATTATGATTATTAATTATAATTGATATTATTGTTAATTGTTACTATTATTATTAGTTTTCTTTTAATATGATGTTGAGTTTAGCCTTATTCCTTGATCCATACCCAATAACCTTGATCATATACCCATTTTCAACCCAACCCGAAACCTATTATCAATTCCTACTCCTAACAATTAAATCAAATCCATATCCCAACCTAATCTTAATCCTAACCAACCCAACTATATTATCTAATCCAAAAGTTAACCCTACTTCTTCCCAATGTTCATTACACACAGCACCACCCGAGCCCTCTCCATAGCCTGCACGTAGCCCGGATCCAGACCCATGTTCCATCATCATTGCATCTTCTCAATGCAACCCTCAGTCGAGACCCCCTGGGCATCCTCCTCTCCATCGAAGCCGCCGCGCAAGCCCTTCCCCGAGCGTGAGTCTCTTCATCTCTCTTTCTATATTCTATATATGCATGCATTTCAACATTTTGCTTACAGTCAACCCTGCATTCTTTTGATAGGAAAATGTCACATTTGTTATTTTTCTCCCTTGGTAGTGCAGCCTTTCCAAAGCTAAATTGGAATGCCCCTAAGGATGTCCTCTCTCCTTCACCATGGCCATTGTCCCCATTTTCCCTTGCTGTCGGGACCCCCCCAGCCCGACTTCCTCCGTCGGCGAGCGCGAGGACACTCCACTCTTCTCCAACATTCCATCGACATCTTCCGCCGGAGCCTCCGCCGGATCCGGAGCCTCCGCCAGAGCGCCGCAAACCTCCATCATGATTATGAGTTTTTTTGCTCTTTTAGCTTATTTTCTCATGTGGATTTTTAATTATTTTGTGTTTGGATTGATAAAGTTGGGATTTTCCCATAATTTATTTACCCCTTTTTTCCTTTGCTATTTTAATTGGTAATTGCATGTGGGTCCTTCTGATATATGTTGCTTGGAAGAGTTGAGAGGGTGAAATTTGATGGGTTTGTGATTCTCTGCTTGTTTTGATTTCTTTTTGAGGTACTGCTTCTTTTGATTTCATAGAGTGGGCTTTATAAAGTACTGCTTGGGTTCTAAAGGTGTGATCTTGGATATAATTTGTGTGCCTTCTCTGTTTATTTATACTGTTATGGTCTCATGTAATTTTACATTTAGGAACTTGTTGAGATTCTAGCTTCTTTTGGGGTTTTCAACAGAAGGGATTATATCATTTTTTGTTTTATGATGTTTGTACCAACTACCAAGAGTTTATGGATTTAATTTATATATTGGAAGAAATATGGTGTTTTTGTTGAGTAATTGGATGTGGATTCTTTGTAATTTGGAGATTCTTTAGGGTGTGAACTTGAATGTATAATTATATGTAATGAGTGTATGGCTAAGTGTGAATATATATATGTGCATGTATGTATTAGTTTGTATATGGATAGCGTTGTATGTATGTACATGTATGTATATGTATTAGTGTGTGATTGGGTGAATATGTGTTTTAGTTGACATCTGGACTCGTTCATGCGATCCGAACCTGTAGCATGAAACCCATACCAGGTCTGAATTTATGCTTGTTATGGACTCGATACACTGGTTTTCGAAGACCGACCTATGGGATGATTCGGAGATCCGTATCAGCTCGTGTAGTGAAGACCAGAAGACGATTCGATTTCAAAACCGTGTCATTTTATGTGAGCGTTTGTTCTTATGTTTTTCTTTATTTACTGTTACCTGTAAATTTTAGTGCATCTGTTCATATTATTTCATGTGATTGTATGATATATTTTACCAGTATGATCACATGTATCACTTCATGAGGCATCAATGAGTGTTCACCTTATTTATTTAGTTAATTTGAGTGATTATTAGCGTCATTTCATGTATTGATAGTTTGTCGCTGTTGGCTTAGGCCTGGTATTGTAATGTCTTAGACTGTAACTTGATTCGATCTATTAGTTGGCTGAATTAGTTCATATTTGAGCATCAGATGCATATGGACCTTGTATTTGAATATTTAGATATTAGACTTACATCATTTCATGTATAGAGGATTACCTTTTCAGACTCGGACTAGTTGTAAAGGAACTTAGACTGTATACTGATTGATCTTGTGTTGAATTGGTTCGTGATTATGGTTTAAGATCTATATTTTATCTGAATAAGTATCAGAGTTGGTATTCCTTTACTCGGTCATAGTTCAGTCAAGAATTCATTCGTGTCTTTGAGAACATATTAGATGTGATGTTACTTTATTAAGAGATTAGATTTCTTGATGCTTATTGATATATGGACTTAGTTAGAATCTGAGTTGATATGAGATTACATTCTTGTTATTGGATCTTGATCAATATTTAGATATGATTGTTTTAGTCAGATTATTAATTGTAAGTATTTTCGGATTCACTGGTTAGTTGTTGGAGTATTAATGATCTTATCAATGTTGATTATTAGATGTAAGGATATTCTAAATTCCACAATGATTGAGGATGTTTTACTCGTTATTTGTGATTTTGGTATTTATTGATTTAAGTTGATCGAGGATAATAAGTAGACTACTTTTTATGATTGATTCTTGACTTATTCAGTTATAGAGATAAAGTTATTATGAGATTGATTTTGTTGGTGTCAGTGAGCTTGTACTTCAGAGTTGATAGCAGTTATTGTTTGATCATGGTTATTGTTGAGTTAGAGGATTAGAACAGATTGGTAACAATAAGAGAATTGATTATTGGTTTATTGGACTTGTAATTTACTGTACCAGATTATCTTGACATAAATTGGTATTTGATGTTTATGATGACTGTATTGAGATTATGAGTTGATGGATTCATTACTTTTATATCTAATATCGGTGGATGAGATTTTGATCAGTTTTATATGAGATTGTATATTGACTAGAAGGTACAAGATTGTTATTAGTACTCATGTTACTGGGAAAGTATTGCTTGACCGTAACACCATGTACAGATCTATTCATCGTATACACGGTTACTATTAGTGTCTACTGTTCCTGATATTACTCACCGTGTATACAATTACTGTCGACTGTTATACTGTACTGTTACTGTATCGTCCCAGTATTCTAAGAAACATGATCTTGATTATTTAACTAAATTAAATAATAATGTAAATGGATAACTTACACTGGGATTGAGAAAATTGATGGAGGATACAATGTCTGTATTTTGGGTGGACTTAGGATACAGATTGCACCACCGATTTACGGTTTCACTGTAGGGTTCCGGGGGATGACTGACATCCCATCTGTTTATTGTTCCACAGTGTTACTGTGAATATTGTTCCACAGTGATAATGAGAGTACGTTAGTGGCTACCTGAGGTAGGGCCTGGTTCAGCGCCAGACATTTGGGCCGTGGTCCCGGTTATGTACGGGACCCACCTAAAGCATGGACAATTTCTCCAACCAATCAGTTTCAATAACTTAGAATCTTGATTGACACGTGTGATAGGCATAGTATGAGATGCGTTTACTGCATGCAGCAATTGGTGCTCGCTGACATAATAAATAATAATGAAATATTCATAATGTATTGTGACTGACTGTAACCAACTGACTGTACATATATATAAATCATGATAGACACCTGACTGTCCACATGACCGATTTGGACATCTGATTTTGTACTGACTGACTTTATTGCTTTCTATTCATGACATTGATTATTCAGTTATCTTTTATTTTCAGTTTATCATATTGTTATTGTACACACTGTTTATATACATGAGTACTTCCTTTTCTTATGCACTCATTAGGTCGCTTCCTGACGACCCTGGATTCGCACGTCCAGATACTGAATGTTTCATGTTATTGATCAGGTGTTCGTTGAGATCGTACATGTTGTGAGGAGCCGGAGTTCTCTCTTACTCGATCATCTTTTCTTGGTATTTTCTGCCTCTTCTTTATTTCATTGCTTTTATGGTTTTATGAGTTAGACTCATGTTTGTTTTGTTCCTTTATTTATCTGTTATTATGTGTGGATGTTTATATATGTTATATTGCAGTGATATTGATTTATCGTAGCAGATTTTATACCTTGTTCAAGTTCCTTTAGGCTTAGCGTGTATGCGGGTATTCTCCTCGCGTATATACGTCGCCGACTCTCTTCGCGACTTCGTTTTCCTGTATTTTGGGAAGTGGGGCATGGCAGAGTTTTTTTAGTATCGGAGCTAGGTTTCCTAAAAAAGAGACCTAGTTCACACTTATGACCTGAGACAAGTTAAATCTATATTGTAATGCATATAATATTCACACAATGATATTGAGTCCACTTGAAAATTTGACTGTCCTTCCTTTGGATATCCATCTCTTTGATCTATTGATATCCTTGATTCTAACTCTTCTTCTAAAGTAATCTGGATTTCATCTTGATTTCTATCATTCTTCTTGATTCTATTTTCTTGATTCTGTCTCTTAGAATTGGTTACTCCATGTTGAAGCTAGTAGCAGAGATCAGCCGAGCGTGGTAGATTCATGTGCAGTGAAAAGCGACGAAAAAACTTAATTTTCTCCTATGATTTTGATTATTTTTACCATTCCCTACTTTATTGAAATTTCGAGGATGAAATTTTTATAAGGTGGGTAGAATGTAATATCCCTAGTTTAAAATATGGTATTTTTATTTTTCTAAGTAATTATTTTCTTTTTACTTTACTTATTATTCTATGTTGATTAACTTAATTTATGTCTTGTTATTTTTGTTAAATATACAAATTATTTTGAGAGATTAAATGGTAATTTGGATTAAATATATATATATTCTTACCATTATTATTTATTAATGTTATTGGTACTAATTACTATTATTATTATCATTGTTATTATGATTATTAATTATAATTGATGTTATTGTTAATTGCTACTAATATTATTAGTTTTCTTTTAATTTGGTGTTGAGTTTAGCCCTATTCCTTGATCCATACCCAATAACCTTGATCATATACCCATTTTCAACCTAAACCTGAAACCTATTATCAAATCCTAATCCTAACAATTAAATCAAATCCATATCCTAACCTAATATTAATCCTAACCAACCCAACTATATTATCTAATCCAAAAGTTAACTCTAATCCTTCCCAATGTTCATTGCACACAACACCACTCGAGCCCTCTCCATGGCCTGCGCGCAGCGCGGATCCAGCCCCGGATCCAGCCCCATGCACTATCTTCACTGCATCTTCTCCATGCAACCCTCAGTCGAGACCCTTTGCGCATCCTCCTCTACATCGAAGCCGCCGCGCAAGCCCTTCCCCGAGCGTGAGTCCCTTCATCTCTCTTTCTATATTCTATATATGTATGCATTTCACCATTTTGCTTACAGTCAACCCTGCATTCTTTTGATAGGAAAATGTCACTTTTGTTATTTTACTCCCTTGATAGTGTAGCCTTTCTAAAGCTAAATTGGAATGCCCTAAGGATGTCCTCTCTCCTTCACCATGGCCATTGTCCCCTTTTCCCCTTACTGTCAGGACCCCCCGGAGCCCGACTTCCTCCATCGGCGAGCGCGAGGACACTCCACTCTTCTCCGGCATTCCATCGATATCTTCCGCGGCCTCCGTCCCCTCCGCCGGAGCGCCGCAAAGCTCCATCATGATTGTGGGTTTTTCCTGCTCTTTTGGCTTATTTTCTTATGTGGATTTTTAATTATTTTGTGTTTGGATTGATAAAGTTGGGATTTTCCCATAATTTATTTACCCCTTTTTCCTTTGCTGTTTTAGTTATTAATTGCATGTGGGTCCTTCTCATTATGTTGCTTGGAAGAGTTGAGAGGGTGAAATTTGATGGGTTTGTGATTCTCTGCTTGTTTTGATTTCTTTTTGAGGTACTACTTTTTTTGATTTCATGGAGTGGGCTTTATAGAGTACTGCTTGGGTTCTAAAGGTGTGATCTTGGATATAATTTATGCACCTTCTCTGTTTATTTATGTTGTTATTGTCTCATGTAATTTTACTTTCAGGAACTTATTGAGGTTCTAGCTCCTTTGGGGTTTTTTAGCAAAAGGGATTGTATCATTTGATGTTTTATGCTGTTTGTACCAACTACCAAGAGTTTATGGATTTAATTTATTTACTGGAAGAAATATGGTGTTTTTGTTGAGTAATTGGATGTGGATTCTTTGTAATTTGGAGATTCTTTAGGGTGTGAACTTGAATGTATAATTATATGTAATGAGTGTATGGGTAAGTGTGTGTATATATGTGTGTATGTATTAGTTTGTATATAGATAGTGTTGTGTGTATGTAAATATATGCATGTGCATTAGTGTGTAATTGGGTGAATATGTGTTTCAGTTGCGGCACCCGAACTAGTTCGTGCGATCGGAACTGATAACAGGAGACCCAGACCCGGTCCGAATTTATGCTCGTTATGGACCCGATACACTGGCGATTCGAAAACCGACTCATGGGATGATTTGAAGATCCGTATCAGTTCGTGCAGTAAAGACCAGATGACAATTCAGATCCAAAACCATGTCATTTCATGTGAGTGTTTGTTCTTATGTTTTTCTTCATTTACTGTTTCCTGTAAACTTTAGTGCATCTGTACGTATTATTTCATGTGATTGTATGATATATTTTATCAGTATGATCACATGTATCAATTCATGAGGCATCGTGAGTGTTCACCTTATTTATTTAATTGATTTAAGCGATTATCAGCATCATTTCATGTGTTGATAGTTTGTCGCCATTGGCTTAAGCCTAGTATTATAATATCTTATATTGTAGCTTGATTCGATCTATTGGTTGGCTGGATTAGTTCATATTTGAGCATCAGATGTATATGAACCTTGTATTTGAATATTTAGATATTAGACTTACATCATTTCATGTATAGAGGATTACCTTTTCAGACTTGGACTAGTTGTAAAGGAACCTAGACTGTATACTAGATTGATCTTGTGTTGGATTGATTCGTGATTGTGATTTAAGATCTATATTTTATCTGAACAAGTATCAAACTTGATATTCCTTTACTTGGTGATAGTTCAGTCAAGAATTCGTTCAGGTATTTGAGGACATATTAGATGTGATGTTACTTTATTAAGAGATTAGATTCCTTGATGCTTATCGATATATGAACTTAGTTAGAATCTGAGTTGATATGAGATTGCATCTTTGTTATTGGATCTTAATCAGTATTTAGATATGATTGTTTTAGTCGGATTATTAATTGTAAGTGTTTTCGTATTCACAAATTAGTTGTCAGAGTATTGATGATGTTATCAATGTTGATTATTAGATGTAAGGATATTCTAGATTCCATAATGATTGAGGATGTTCTACTCGTTTTTTGTGATTTCGGTATTTGTTGATTTAAGTTGATGAGGATAATCAGTAGACTACTTTTCATGATTGATTCTTGACTTATTCAGTTATAGAGATAGAGTTATTATGGGATTGGTTTCGTTGGTGTCGGTGAGTTTGTACTTCAGAGTTAATAGCAATTATTGTTTGATCATGATTATTGGTGAGTTAGAGGATTAGAACAGATTGGTAACAATGAGAGAACTGGTTATTGATTTATTAGACTAGTAATTTATTGTACTGGATTACCTTGACATAAATTGGTATTTGATGTTTACGATGACTGTATCGAGATTATGAGTTAAAGGATTCATTACTTTTATATCTAATATCGGTGGATGAGATCTTAATCAGTTTTATATGAGATTGTATATTGACTAGAAGGTACGTCACTGTTATTAGTACTTATGTTACTGAATGTTACTGGAAAAGTATTGCTTGACCGTAACACTGTAGCACCCCGTTCCTAGGATACGTACCCAGATGCGTGTCCCAAATTCTTTGACCGTTTTGTTTCAATTTTCTTTTATTAATTATATTTAAGTTGTGATTGCTTATGTTATTTTGTATCGGATCTGGATTCTCGGACCTAGAGTCAGCTCTGACTCGGAACAGGAACCCGATACCGGTATACCACCGGATTTGACCTTTCCGGTAGTTTGATTTGACCGATTTCAGTTTCATACACTGTTTTCAAATATTTTAAAATTTTTTATGATTTTATGAAATTTTTCAGAATTTTTCTGTAAAATTTTCAAAATCGGTGTCGGTCAGCATCGTTGACTGATTCCCAGATTTTAGTTTTCCAACGGGTTTGAATTTTCAAAAATGGCTTTCACGTTACTTCTTAGAATTTCATATTCAATCTAAATACATTTTTTGAGATTTTTCTAAATTTATCAAAATTTGACCGATCTGGTGTCGGCTGATATCGCCGAAAGATTTCAGGATTTTTAATTTGAAAACTACATTGAATTTCTCAAATCTAATTTCATCAGGTATCTTAAAATAATATTTTCTATTTTTGAGAATTTTTCGGAACGTTTTTGGAATAGTCAAATTTTTGCCCTATTAAAAAATAATATTATCTACCGACATTTTCTTTTCTTCCTTTTTCTTTCTCTACTCTCCTACTTTATACTCCCAGATATTCTAATAAATTAATAATAAAATTATCTATTATTTTTTCTTTTTCCTTATTTTTTCCTTTTCCTTTAATTTTCTTTCTTTTTCTTCTTTTCTTTTCTTCCCCTTCACTCCACCTCCCTACCCTGCGCTCCCCTTTTTGTGCAGCAACCGCTTGCAGCCGTAGCAGCAGGGCATGATGGGCTGCTGCTGCAGCCCATCTCTCCCCCCATTCTATTTCATCATCACATTTTCCTCCTCCTCCTCCATTAAAAACTCCTATCTCTTTCCTTTTCCTTCTCATTTTCCATTTCAATTTCAAACTCCAACACTTCATCCAACCCACTTCCTCCACCATCAGCGCTGCCTCCACCATCACCGCCGCCGCCTCCCATAGCCGCCGGCCACCACCTCCGCCACACCCCCTCTCCACTCCTCCACTCCGTCAACCTCCACCAACCACCCACAACTTTCAATTTCAATCAAACTCATCACTATCATTTTCCTTCCTCCTCCAACAAATCCACCACTATCTCCATCAAATCCACCACTCCCACCGCCCCATCATCACCTCCTCATCCTCCTCTAACTCCCCACCACCTCCAACAACCACCACCATAACCAGCCAACACCACCACCACCAACTTCTCCACCAAACAACCAACCAAACAACCATCACACCACCACCTCCCTCCTTTCCCCCGGGCTAGGCCGCGCGCGCAACCCCCGGCGGTGCTGCCGCCACCGCCAGGCCGCCGGTGGTGGGCCGGCCACCGGCTTCTTTCTTTCGTCTTTCTTCTTTCTTTCTTTCTTTTCTTTCCTTCTTTCTTTCTTTTATTCTTCCCAAATATACCACTTTTCTCACATTCCTAAAATACCCCCACTTCACCTCCAAATTACTCCCATATACTTTCAATCATACCCCTCCCTTTTTAATTCTTTTTCCCTCTTTAAAAACACCCTATATCTCTCTCTCTCTCCTTCCAATAACTTTCTCTCTCCTCTCTCTCCCCTCTCTCTCCTCTCATTCTCTCTCTAATATATTTATAATATTTATTATATATATTTACATATTTTAATATATAATATGGGCTAGTGGCTTGCTCGCACGTGTTAGCGAATTTCTCAGACTTTTTCTCGATATTTTCATTCTGGTGTTAGGCGAGTACATTTCTTTTGATATTTTATGCTTTATTACCATCGTTTCATGTCTAATAATAATTATCTTACTTTTAATACATGATGTCTCGTTATGTAAGTTGGTATATGTTATATGAGTGATTTCTAAAATTAACATGTTTTATAAATATCTGTCGGCCGTTATTATACTTTGTTGAACCGGTATTATACCGGGTATGCTTAGATCTGCTCCCGCTTCACTCGGCTTCGCATGGATAATTAAAAGATAACTTTATTATTATTATAAAAATGGTTGTGAAGAATTTAAAATGTTTATACCATTCTCCTGTACCTTGTTATGTGATCGGTTGATACCTGATATTTGATGTTGTGACTCTCACCGACATATTAGTTACCTGACCCTGACATGTATACACCTGATACTTGCCTTGTTATATTTGACCCTTAATATCTGACACTTTTACTCGCCATGCCATGCTTAACACTTGATATCTGACACCGGTACTTGTCATGCTATACTTAACACTGATATCTGACACCGGTACGTGCCATGCTATACTTGACACTTAATATCTGACACCGATACGTGCCATGCTATACTTGACACTTGATATCTGACACTAGTACTTGTCATGCTATACTTGACACTTTATATCTGACGCTGGTATTTGTCACGCTACACTTGACACTTGACATGCTATCACCTGGTACTAATACACTTGATTTGATATTGTGACACCTGACTGGTTACTGTTATACATTGCACCTGTATTTTATTGCATATTCATGATTATCACTTTTATGGGGACTTGGCATGATTATTATACTGTTATCAGACATTTGATACTCCTGAACTCCTGTACTCCTGTATTCTTGAACCCCTGTAACAGAGAGACTCCTGAAATTATGCTCCTGTTAACCCCCGTAATTGGATAATCATGGTTATGGGATTACTGTGGACACACTTGTGGACATTATCTTTGGGCTATATATATATATATATATATATATATATATATATATATATATATATATATATATATATATATATATATATATATATATATAAAATAAAGTACTCAACTTACACTGGGGTGGGGAAAACTGATGAAAACCGGTATAATATCATATTTATAATGGTGATATTTCTAAAGTGTCATGTGGGGTACGTAATGATAAATCCCTGCAAGCAGTAGTCTGAATCTGAAGTGTCGTGTGGGGCGCGTAATGATAAGTCCCTGGAAGCAGTAGCCTGTACTCCTGAGCTAGTCCCGGGTAGAGACGGGACCCACTATAAATATGAGCCATCAGATTTATTAGTTTCCAAATAATAACTCGTCTTATTCATAAGTGGATGTATTTGTGCCAGTAGCACATACAAAAACATATGAATTAGATGAATAACATAAAATAACCAAACAGTAATAATATTAGGAACGTGTGATATTTGATCTCTTCTTTGTTCGGTCCTAGTACTCACATATCAGACCCGGGTAAGTTCTACAGAGTGCGAACTCTAGTATGGACTATCGGTGATGTGAGGCGCTGGTAGAGAGGCTATTGAAATATCAAACGGTACTGATTATTATTATTGAATAACTAAAATGCAACACACTTTTATATTCTCCAGTTATAGTGTTATGCTCTGAGTTGACACCCTACCTTATGACATATGATTTATGTGGCACAATGATTACTACTGACACACTATAGTTCTGTTACTCTTAGGGCAACTCAAGTTGTATAAACTCAGGCGATATGTGGTATATAGATGAGGGTTTCCTTATTTGGATTATCCCCTTGACATATCAGTCCCGTGAATCCATAATCTGAACTTGTACAACTAGTTTTGTTCATACTTGTATTTATCGCATGTTTAACTTATTCACCGCATGTTTATATGTACCTATGCTTTTCATACTGCCTTCCATGCATGTTTTCAGTTTCAGATTCATTGATATACATGATTTACTGTCGTTCCTTTAATTTCCCTTATGTTACTTGTTATTGCTTGTACCTGCATGCCTGGACCACATAACTTGATCATGTACATGTATGCCTATTATGCACGCCATTTGGCTTTATTATATGTACTCGCGGGGTTGCGTCTGATAACCCTGGATTCTCATGTCCAGATAATAGAGACTGGACGTTGGTGGCCATGTTGTAGCTGATCAGAGTGCGCAGAGGATCCTTTCGCGACGATCGGAGTGCAGCAGAAGTTTGGATCATCGCCGCAGTTCTCCCTCCCAGTTCCTCCCCTATTTGGTTCTCGAGACCCCTCTTGCTACCCGTGAGCATCTCTCAGCTTTTGTATCTCTTTATATGATGTACTTTTGTATTTTTTGGTGATGTAATATCCCTGTAATTTTGTATCACTCTCTGTGATAACCATGTGCTTGTACTTTTCTGTTGGAATGTATATTACCACTGTGCTTCCGCATTCTAATTCTTATCTGTACTGATGCTTAGCGTATATACGTGAGGGTATTCCTGACCTACGTATATACATCGCAGTGACGTCCCGTACCCACGGGATAAGGGCGTCACAGGATGGTATCAGAGCCTAAGCTCTCACATCTTTAGTACAACCTGTTGGCAGATTAATAATACATTAATTTGTAGCTGGATAGCATGAGTCTTGAATATACATTTCAATCGCAAATGCGGTATTATCTATTCCTTCCTCGCAATCTTTTCCTTGGATCGTGAGACCCTTCTATCTTTCCTTTCAGCTTCTTCCCATCAACCTTATTTTCTTCTATGTTAATCTCCCTCCTTATAGAAATTTCGACAAAATTTTTGCTAGGTGGGTGGATTGTAGCACCACGTTTTCGGGATACGTACCCGGATGCGTGTCCAGAATTCTTTGACCGTTTTGTTTCAATTTTCTTCTAGTAATTGTATTTAAGTTGTGATTGCTTATGTTATTTAGTATCTGATCTGTATTCTCGGACCTAGAGTCAGCTCTGACCCGGACCGGGAACCCGATACCGGTATACCGCCCGATTTAATCTTTCGGTAGTTCGATTTGACCGATTTTAGTTTCAGATATTATTTTCCAATATTTTAGATTTTTTATAATTTTTAGGAATTTTTCAGAATTTTTCTGCAAAATCTCCAAAACCGGTGTTGGTCAACACGCTGATTGATTCCCAGATTTTTAGTTTTCAAACGGGTTTGAATTTTCAAAAATAGCTTTTATGTTACTTCTTAAAATTTCATATTCTATCTAAATATATTTTTTGGGATTTTTCTAAATTAATCAAAATTTGACCGTCTGGTGTTGGCTGGTATCGTTGAAAAATTTCAAGATTTTTAATTTGAAAACTACATTATATTTCTTAAATTTAATTTCATCAGATATCTTAAAATAATATTTTCTATTTTTGAGAATTTTTCGGAACGTTTTTGGAACAGTCGATTTTTTGCCCTATTAAAATAATAATATTATCTACCGACATTTTCTTTTCTTACTTTTTCTTTCTCTACTCCCCTACTTTATACTCTTAGATATTCTAATAAATTAATTATTTAATAATAAAATTTTCTATTATTTTTTCCTTATTTTTCCTTTTCCTTTAATTTTCTTTCTTTTTCTTCTTTTCTTTTCTTCCCCTTCACTCCACCTCCATACCCTGTGCTCCCTTTTCCTGCAGCAGTCGTAGCAGCAGGGCATGATGGGATGCTGCTGCAGCCCATCTCCCCCCATCCCATTTCATCATCACATTTTCCTCCTACTCAATTAAAAACTCATCTCTCCTTCCTTCTCCTTCTCATTTTCCATCTCAATTTCAAACTCCACCACTTCAACCAACCCACTTCCTTCATCACCATCGCCGCCTCCACCATCACGACCACCGCCCCCGCCCCCCCATAGCAGCCGGCCACCACCTCCCCCGCACTCCATCTCCACTCCTCCACCTCTTCAACCTCCACCAACCACCCACAACTTTCAATTTCAATCAAACCTAACACCATCACTTCCCTTCCTCCTCCAAAATTCACCACTATCTCCATCAAATCTATCACTCCCACCACCCCATCATCACCTCCTCCTCCTCTTGCTCTAACTCCCCACCACCTCCAACAACTACCATCACCAACCAACACTACCACGACCAACTTCTCCATCAAACAACCAACCAAACAACCATCACACCACCACCTCCCTCCTTCCCCCGGGCTAGGCCGCGCACACAACCCCCGGCGGCGCCGCCGCTAGGCCGCCGGCCACCAAACACCCCCCCCCCCCCCCGCCATTTTCTTTCTTTCTTCTTCTTTCTTCTTTCTTTCTTTCTTTTCTTTCCTTATGGGTGTGGGCTCTCACATGACGTGAGAGTAATGGTGCCTTGAGGTGGATGCGTTCCGAGCTTAAAGAAAACTATTTGAATGCATCACTTTCAAGGGGAGTTTGGTGGAAGGACCACCATGTTTGGAGACATAGAGAGTTGCCTTATCGGTTTTGGTAACGATCTCTAACTCCTCATATGTGTACATGCTTTTCATATTGTTGATTTCTAGCATGTCTTATTTTAATGTTCATTATGTCATATGCCATGTTTATTAGCCCTATGATATACATGATTAATATTTGAGACATTCATGTTTATATGGATTCATATTTAGTGTTCTCACTTTAGTTTAACTAATGTGTATGTCCTAGATCTAATACATGTGCATTGCCATAATGATCATGTGAGTTTTTTTTTATTTTGATTTCTATAGATGTTAGTTTTCATTAAAACTTAGATGTATACTTGTACAATTAGTGAGCTACAAATAGACTATTATATGTTTGTGTTTGAACGCTAATTTGTACCCATTAGATGTACTAGTATAGTCTAGTTTTGATGATTCAAACATTTTTGACGTGTATTCCCATATTGTACATGTTATTCATGGGTATAGTTAACTTCATGATATGTCTATTTTGTCTAAACTATAGTTATACATATACATCCTTGAGCCAATTGCCTTCATGCATACATTTTTGTGGACTCATTTATGTTTGGATATGTATGTATATTTTAGTTTGTACAAGACATACATATACCTTGAAGGATTCTAGCTTTGATGATTTTAATGTTTTTAAGGAATTTCATATTGAACTTATTGCCTATTTTCATGACTATGTCTTTCACACAAAACTTGTACACTCACATTATTTGATGTTTTCTCATGATTTTATTTTCATGAGTCCTATATGAGCTTTATATCTTTTGAGTGTCAATTGTTGAGTGATTTTCATGTTTCATGAAATATATTTTTGTTTTATTCCTTCCTTAAAGGATTTCGTACTAGTTTTTTAAATTTTTCATATAACTAGTTCGTATTCTTCATTATGGTAGAGTTTTTCAAACATACTATATTTTCAAACCTATTTTTGAAAACTCCTACCCATTGAAGGGCGGTAGGTTGGGCGACCATGCCTTATATGTTCACTATTGAAAATTCATTTTAAACATGTGCATGAAATGGGTGGTAGGAAGTATGAGTTATACAGTTGATCTTATTATGTTTTCAATTGGTATTATTGGATCTTTTCAATTGGTATCACTATTGACATTCTTTTTGTATACTCATATATGTTTTTATATATGTATGCTTCAATTTCAAATAGTATCAATTTCGATTGGTATTCAATTTTCATACATATATATATGTTTTATTTGTGCTTACTATATCTCTATATCTTTGAGCACAAATTCTACTTATGCTAAGCTTGATTTCTAAATGGCTATTATATTTCAATTGATTAATTTTCAATCGGTATCTTATACAAGCTTATGCATCATTTTGTTTGGTATTTCATAAAGGGGGAGAAAATTTATATTTCACTTTTCAAGTGGTTTTGTTTACCTTTGATATTTTACTCCCACACTTTATGTTGAAAAATGATATTGATTATTTTTGGTATCATATGCTCCTAATGAAAAATTGCTTTCAATTGGTACTAATCTTTACAATTGATATCAAGATTATCTATATATCTTTTAATTGATATTAAAAATTTTGGTTAAATTCTTCAAAATGATTTATTTACTTACAATTGGTATCTAAATTTATGTTACAAACATTTGTTTTATATACTTTCAATTGGTATAGTTTATTGATATCATGATGCACTAAATTGATATATTTTTTTGGTATCATAAAGTATTGATTTGATTTCACCCCTTATTGATATTTTTTTGTTTAAGACAAAAAGGGGGAGAACATTGTTTTATTGTTTTCTTTGACCCTTTGTTGATGATTGACAAAAAGGGGGGTAAGTATTTGTGAGTTTATATGCATGTTTATTGGTTTATTTGAGTTTCAATTTGGTATCAAGAGATTTTATTATTTCATAATTTGTTATTTTGTTTTATTGATATCAAGAAACTTTTATTAAAATTTTTATTGTTGGTATCAAGAGCTTGTATTGATTATCTTTCAATTGGTATCAAGAATTTTTGATTGATTGGTATCAAGAGCTTTCAAGACTTTTTTTTATTGATTGGTATCAAGAGCTTTTATTGCTTTTATTGATAAAATTTTCAAATTGAAAATTTTATTGGTATCAAGAGCAATTATTTAAGAACGTGTTTTTTTCAAAAAGGAAAAGGAATTTATTTTAAAAGTTTGGTATCAAGAGCATGTTCATTTCATTGTTTTATGCATGTTGATGCATATTCATGTTTAGTATTCATTGCATATATTTATTGTTTATTGCTATGCATGAGTTAAGGGGGAGCTTCTTCGAAGCTTAACTTTAATCCATGCATATATAACTCCATGAGTTTTATCATCATCAAAAAGGGGGAGATTGTTGGCCCAGAGGCCTTCCACTCTAGTTTTGATGATGATTAACTCATGTAGTTATAGTTTATTAATAATTTTGTGATGTTTAGTTTCAGATATTTAACCAAGATATTAGTAGGTGTTTAACTTCAACAAAGGTGTTTTGGAGCTTTCACATAGTAATTCAAGAGCCCGAGCATCAAAATTCATATCTAGCACTCGTTGGAGTCAAGCTCGGTGGATCACGTTTAGATCAAGTCGGCTTGAAGACGGAGTTCGTCAAGAAGACTTCGGTACATTGTTTAGTTTATAGTTTAGATCCATTGTTAAAGATTAGATAGTGTGATATGCTCAAGTTCACAACACACACACACACACACACACACTTGTTTTAAGTTTCATGGTTTGGTTTTCGGTTTTGGTTTAACCGTTCTTGGTTTTTAAGTCAAAAACATTAATATATATCTTTATATGTATATTGGATTATATCCATATACTATATGCTTCAAAGTTGTTTCAATATCATATTTTTTTATTTGGATGAGTTTTGGACAAAACGATTTTTCATTTCAAAAATCAAAGTTTTGAAAAATACGGAATTTGGTTTTTGGTAAAATTTTCATAACACAAAAAGAGTTCAAAATGTTTGTAACTTAGTTTGATTTTTACTCAAACAAGTTTGTATTTCAAAGAGGATATAAGAACTCATTTTTGTGGATTTTTAGAAATTTTATGGGATTTATTTGACAAATAAAAACCCAGTTTTCAAATCCCTTAACCTACCCTGCCAGGCTCTCGCGGTCGACCGAACCGGTCGACCGGACCCAGAGTCGGTCGACCGGAGGTTGACCGAGCGGTCGACCGACTGAAAGTGCCCACTTTCGGGTGGGGCGGTCGACCGGACGGTCGACCGTGAGGCTTGGCACGGTCGACTGAGCGGTCGACAGGCTAGAGAGCAACTGCTCTCTGGAATTGGCACGGTCGACCGGGCGGTCGACCGGCAAGCTCAACGGTCACTTTTTTGACCGTTGGCTGGTCGACCGGCCGGTCGACCGGAAGGTCAATTTTGACCTTTCTGCCTGCCAACGGGCAGATTCTCTTGGGGCCTATATAAACCCCATTTGACAGCTGTTTTCAAACGAGATTTTCAAGGAGAAAAATTTTATACTCTTCTAGTTTTTTTCAGCAAAAAGTTTTGGGTTCAAAATTCTCATTCTCTATTTGTTTTTAAAGTGTTTTTAATTCAAAGAAAATAGTCTTTTGGGAATTTGTTTTTGGTCTAAAAAATTCTATATCTATTTGGAGATTTCCCAAGTGATTTTCTTTGTTCAGAACACTTTGTTTTCTCACACTTGTGCTTATCATTCTATCCTCTCTATAGGATCTTTGTTTTGTGAGAAAGAGATAGTTTGTGGTTGTGAAAACCACCAAGTTATAAACCCTCCTTATTTGTGATATCCCTCTTGTGTAGAGGTTGATTTTAGAGTGGTGGTTTTGTGCCCTATCCCTCTAGTGAGAGGTTGATTGGTTGTTTGGCTTTGTGCCCATCCCTCAAGTGTGAGTTGATTGATTTGTGGTGGCTTTATGCCTAGCCTCTAAGTGTAGAGGTTGTGTTTGTAATTGAGAGAGGAGTTGTGTACTCCCGGTTGTATTACCCCAAATCCTCAGTGGAGGTTCCCTGTGTGGGAGTCTTGTGTGGATAAGTTAGTGAAAATCCTTCTGTATGAAGGTGGGGACGTAGAGCTGAGTGCTCGAACTTCGAAACAAATCTCGGTATTTGCGTTTGATCCATTGACTCTAAACTCTCTCTATTACTTTGTGCCTTGCATCATTCATATTGCCATATCATATTTATATGCTTAGTTGTGATTGTTGTGTGCCTCACTTGTGTCTAACCACGAGAGCTTTATATAGCACCTCAACTCTTATTCAGAGGAATCAACAGGAGTTAGTCCAGAGCCCTTCACCGGAAATTCAGCTACACTCGTTGGTTACATTAAGTGTGTTGCTAATTTAGTTTTTAATTTCCGCATTTTGTTCATTAGATTAGCCGTACACCTATTCACCCCCCTCTAGGTGTACTTACACATATGACATTTGATATTTAATAATTTTAGATAGCAGTTCTTCCTTCTAATTATATTGTGGAGTCGCAGTTATTTTGTAATTCTATTGGGATGTTTCTATTAGACTATTATTAATAGAAAGTGGAGGGATTCCCCCTGTTTATCTAAAAAAAATTTATTCTAAAATGTAAAAATGAATTTTAATGAACTTAGCTACCTTAACTGAAGCTAAAACAACTAGAATCCTTATAACTTTAGTTTGCCTGGTCAAGATCTCGTCAAGATTATTAAGTTGGCTTGACATAAGAGGAGGAACTTGAAGAGGATAGTTTCAATTTTCAAGTATCGCCGGTTCTTATATATATCGGCATTATCATATCAGGTTTTGATGTACCCAATAAGTATTAACCCTATAATATAGGTTAACTACAATATTCGCTGATATCCAGGGTCTCATCAAAATTATTAAGTTTCCTTGACATAAGATGAGAATCTTGAAGAGGATAATTTCAAATAACATCTGATTCTAATATATATTGGGAATATCATTTCGAGTTTTGATGTACCAACATAATATTAACTCTATAATATCGGCCAACTATAATATTGGTCGATATGTGGGTTGATATTGCTAACATAGCTAACATCCATAACGAGATTTAACCATGTTGAAGAGTCTATACTGTGCATGATTATAATGTGAGAAATCATAGGTCTTGGGTGACTGTAGCGGTCAAAATTTAACCGCGGTCATGATGATGACACGTGTCCAAGCTACCAAAAGCTTCCACCAAGAAATCCATAACTCTTAGAGTTCATCTCGAAGTCTCCGCCACATCCAAACTTCATCACATCCAACCTTCCCAAAATCATCCAACCTTCTCGAAGTCTTCTCCGTCCCGAAAGTGTCCTCAGTCCGGAGCCGAACGTTGCCACTCAGAAGCCTTCACCTTCTCGAGGTCTTTCCCGTTCCAAAAGTCTCCAACCCAAAAGTCTCCAACCCAAATCAGAGGCCCCGATTATCAGTCCACCGAGATCTCCACATGCCGTTATGCAACACTATCCTCCCCATATTTGAGATGTGTAATGCCTCTACATTAAAGCGGGTATTTATACAAGACAACAGATTCCCCGATATGTAATCCTAACTAATCAGCACCAGCAATCACGATCATTACAACAAATTCAATACGTGCGGATTATACAGTTACAACCATCTGCCAATTTTTCCTCCGCGCCGCTGTCAGGTACATAAGATTCTTCTTCTCTAAGGGGGAGGGGATCGATCGCTTTCCTAATCCTCAGAGCATACACACACCACGTTAACTTTCCAGTCCATCATATCATTACACTAGCAGTTCTCCATGCTAGTTTAATCACCACACTACCAGTTCCATGTGCTACTTCATCCAATACACTGAAATTTTTCCTGTTCTTGTTTACAATTACACACCGGCAATAATCCTCTGCTCGACTTACCCGCCTTCTCATTCTGACTACTGATTTTTATACTTGATGGTTTAGGGCTGGCACCACACCGACGCTCCTATCCTGAAAGGTATCTTTCATGTGTGCTCTGATAGGTGACATCCCCGGAGAGCGACCAAACTTCACTTGTGTTGGGTCCAATCCATGATAACCCAATTTTTATCCACCATAAAGTGGTACTTTCATTGAGATCTGAGTCCACATTCAAGGTCTCCCTCCCATCCAATCCAAAATCTTCCTCAAAAAGCCTCTTTCATAGCGCTGATGACCCCAACAAAGCAAATTGTCACCCTTAACAATGCCATGTCAAAGGGCAAAGCCATTAGCGCCATTAGGGGCACAGTCCCCCCGCCTGCCACCGATCAGCCGCATACTACCGAGGACACTGGCTCCTCCTCACCTTAGGGGGCAGCCGCCAGCGTCCAACTACCGCCGCGGTAGAAAGACAGACCCTTCAGATGCTCACTGATATGAAAGAGCAGATGAACGAGTAGCAAGCCCAGACAAATTGCGATCAAGAGCATGTTGACATTCAAAAAAGATAAACTCTCAGATAGTTCTTCAACCAGTCTAAACAATATCTAACTTGTTGACATTTATAAAAGACAAGTCGCAGATAAGCTGATGACCAGTTTCTATCCTTCCTCGAGGGACAAAATAGCTACTTGGACTCTACTGATCCAGTGAAGCAGACAGTAAGCCAAGGTTGCATTTGAAGAGACCTAAGCTGGCCTATGATGCTAAGTTAGCTCAACACTTAGCATGCATAAGCCTAAGAGATATCCTCGCCTGAGAGGCTAAGTTTGTCTAGCTTCTCAAATTTTTTCATAGCTCCGCGAGAGCTAATAGTTAGCTTCGCCTGAAGCTCTACACAGCTGCACAGAAGTCTAACTTCTAGTTTCGTCTGAAGCTTAGCACAACTCTGTTGAGAGCTAACTTCTACCTTCACCTGAAGCTTAGCACGGTTCTGTTGAGAGCTTGCTTCTAGCTTCGCCTGAAGCTTGGCACTAACTCCGCTGAAGAGCAGCCTTGCCTGAGGAAGCTAGCCTCACCTCCAACTGGCTAGCTTTGCATGAGGAGGCTAGCCTCACCTCCACTGGCTAGCATCGCCTAAGGAGGCTAACTTTGCCTTAACTGGCTAGCCTCCCCTGAAGCTTGACACTAACTCTGCTGAAGAGCAGCATCGCCTGAGGAAGCTAGCCTTGCCTCCAACTGGCTAGCCTTGCAAGAGGAGGCTAGCCTTGCCTCCACTGGCTAGCGTCTTCTAAGGAGGCTAGTTTCGCCTCAACTGGCTAGCCTTGTATAAGGAGACTAGCCTCGCTTCCATTGGCTAGCATCGCCTGAGGAGCCTAGCCTCGCTTCGACTGGCTACCCTCTCCTGAGGAGACTCGCTTTGCCTCCATCTGGCTTGCCTCGCCTAAGGAGGCTAGACTCACCTCCAACTAGCATGCCTTGCATGAGGAGGATAGCCTCGTCTTCACTGGCTAGCGTCACCTGAGGAGGTAGGTTCGCTTAAACTGGCTAGCCTCACCTGAAGAGGATAGTCTTGCATGAGGAGGTTAGCCTCGCTTCCACTGACTAGTTTCGCCTGAGGAGGCTACTTCGCCACAATTGGCTAGCCTCACCTGAGGAGGCTTGCCTCGCATACAACTGGATAGTCTGGCATGAGGAGGCTAGCCTCTCCTTCACTGGCTAGTCTTGTACGAGGAGGCTAGCCTCACCTGAGGAGAGTAACCACCCCACTAAGTTAGTGGGAGGAGTTAATGGGTAGTTACACCCATGATCCCTCATTAAGAGGAGACAATCAAGGGAATCATAACTCCCTATTGAGCCTATAAATAGCCACTAGTAGGCTAGGCTTGGGGTCTTGAAGAAATTCAAGTCCAAGAGGTTTTTTGAAGAGCATAAAGTTCTTTGGTGGCTTCAAAGCTTAAGCTAACAAGATATCTACTCTCTCACTTTCAAGAATTCAGAGAATTACTTCTCTATTCTTATAAGGACCAATTCAGGGTGCTGATACACTAAGACCTTCCTCCCTTTCAAGAAATCTCTGGAACCAGGTGAGAAAGAATTTCTAGGCAATAACATTCGAATATCGATCGATCGCATCGTCTACAGGACAAAGTAGTCGCGCGCTAATCAGGATCCCACCGACTCACTTTCCCAGAAATCTCAGAGAAGAGATCTTTTTATTTTTAATTACTTGTAATCTTTTCCTCGACTCTTTTTGTAAGTTTTTCCCCTTTGATTTTTCAATGAAAAACAGAGCAGGCGGCTTTCGACCGCGAGAATGTCATTTGTGAACAGGAAGCATTGAGGCAGCTCAACGGATAACTCCAAGCCCAAAACGCTGCCCTCCAGAACACCCAGACTCAGTCCAAAAGCGAGCTTGGAATCGAAGAATCTCTCGACATCTGAGTCCTCGACGAGTTGATCCAAAGAAAGATCAAGAAGGCTAAGTTGCAGCTCAATAGCTGATCAACACTTTCAGCTGCCAAAGTCTCCAACTCTCATCTCTATAAAGACATCAGGGAGTGCGAGTTCCTAAGGAAGTTCTCAACTCTAACCTTCGATTACTACTCCAGAG
The DNA here is from genome assembly GCA_038442645.1 of Agave tequilana. Lineage (NCBI taxonomy): Eukaryota > Viridiplantae > Streptophyta > Magnoliopsida > Asparagales > Asparagaceae > Agave > Agave tequilana. Next base: position 212,350 of record JAVJIF010031893.1, on the reverse strand, counting down.
TAAGGGACACAGTTCAACACATTAGAATTTTTGGGACAAGATGGTACCTTACTCTTGTAACGATCCGATTATGTGCCTAACCTTTACATTCAATTTGAAAGATGTTGCCTCAAATTGATTCTATTCTCTGCCGCCTCATTCCTTCCATAACATTCAGTAGGTAACCAAAGCATTCTTCGCTCTACGCCTCGCACCGAGAGGCCAAGAAGAACAACCATCACCTCCTCTCCGCTGAGATAAGGTAGGGTGATAGCCTCAAGTCTTACATAAGCTACTATCAAAACAAGTTTGTTAAGGTTTCTCAATTGCGGTGAAGATGTCTCTACACTCACATTCATCAATGAATTGCATGTCTCTCACCCACTATACAAGCACCTGCTGAAGTATGACATCACTCGAATAAGTGAAGTCCTATCCCGAGCTTAGCCCTACATTCAATTAGAGGAAGCCATGAAGAGTTCAGTCAGCCACTCCCTCAAACGCAGCAACAACGGAGAGTAGATAAACTCACAACACGAGATTCTGACCCATTCCAACTACCAAATAGGGGGCCACCCGCCTTCAAGAAGCAGGCATTCCCGATTCTCTCCCCAGATTCAATCCAAGCCTTCAGAGCGGAGCAGCAACACTTTACCCAGCTGAGGTTCCCCAACAACGATGTCTTCAATGCCATCAAGGGCCAACCGTGGATAAGACACTCAAAGTCGATACACTTTCTGGAGTGGGAGAGCATTGTTCCTTCCACAAAAGCAAGCAGACACAAGATCACCAACTGCAGAAGTCTTCGGTGGTACCTAGAAGAACTTGTCAGCCAATGCTTTCTCAAAAAGTACATTCTTATCCCCAGAGAAGCCGCCAGTACAAGGCAACTATGCATTCCGCCTCCTATTGAGTCATAACAAGCAATCGCTCAGTACAAAGCGATTGAGTGACCCAACTCCTCTGAAGGCAGAAAAATGCCTAAACCAATAACACTCCATGTATTTCCTTTAAAGCTCATGTATTTTATTTTAAATCAATAAAATAAATGTGTTTTACTCCCAATTATTTCTTGCCATGTTGATGAGAGTGTCCCCCATCAGTCCCTATTACTTGCACAACTCGTTGTGCGAGTGTCCCCTACTCGGAGTCGGCAATGTAAGCACCAGCTTACGAGCCCTTTCTCGCTTAGCCTACGGGCAGCGAAACCCTGCTCGGAGTCTACTGCTGTGCTGATAGGAGTGTCTTCTATCAGTCCTTGATGCTTATACGTCCCGTTGTGGGAGTGTCCCCCACTCGGAGTTACTAACGCAAGCACCAGCTTATGGGCCCCCACTCGATTAGCCCACAGGCAGCCAAAACCCTTAATTCTGGGAGTGTCCCCCATCAGTTCATGCCGCTTGTACGACCCGTTGTGGGAGTGTCCCTCACTCATAATTGGAAATGCAAGCACCACCCTACGACCCCCTTCTCAGTTAGCCCACGGGCAGCCCAAACCCTCTGTTGTGGAAGTGTCCTATGCTCGGAGTCCCTGTCATGCTGATGGGAGTGTCCCCCATCAGTACTTGACGCTTGTACGTCCTGAAGTGAGAGTCTCCCTTACTCAAAGTTAGCAATGCAAGCACCAGCCTATGAGTCCCCTCTCGACTAGCTGACGGACAACCAAAACCCACCATTGTGGGAGTGTCTCCAACTTGGAGATTCGGATCGCCACTCTGGTGATGGTCACACCCCACTAGGAGCTAACGCACCCAACCTGTCGATGGGTTACACCCTACTTCAGGTCCCTACCAAGTTCACAACTTTGTTGATGGGATTTTCTCCACTTGGAAGCAATCGTGAATCCAACTCCGCACTGGGATTTTTTCCTATTGGAGGTCCGGATCATCACTCTGTTAATGGGTCACACCCCCACTTGGAGTCGATGCATTCAATCTATCGACACCCTCACTTCAGAACCCTACCAAGTTAGCAGATACCGTTGATGAGATTACCCCCACTCGGATACAACACCACATGCTTGTCAAAACACTCCAAACCTATCAATCCTATCAGAGACATAGACTAAACACTCTGAAAAGGTATGATCATCAGGTATTACTCGAAAACAAACTATTTTTATTCTAATAACGTAGTCTTTGCATTTGCCTGCATGTATTATTCATCTCAGATTAACATGATATATATATATATATATATATATATATATATATATATATATATATATATATATATATATATTGCATAAGACAAATGGAACATACATGATAGTTTTCTTGTTTGGACTATTCTTTTTATATGCTAATTTTGTGCATTTGGAAGCCAAATGTAGATAATTATGTTAATCCACTCTGTTAGATTTTAACTTTCTTATATTTATTGTGCTCCATTGTTTGTGTGCGTATCCTCCTTCTCCCTACTGATGGGAGTGTCACCCATCAGATCCAAAATTCTTGTACGCCCCGTTGTGCGAGTGTCTCCCACTCAGAGTCGGCAACACAATCACCAACCTACGGGCTCCCTCTTGGTTAGCCTTCGAGTGATCGAAATCCTCCGTTGTGGGAGTGTCTCCAATTCAGAGTTCTTACTCTGCTGCTGAGATTCCCCCCATTCAGAGCCCTACCAGGTTCATCGCTTAGCTGATGGGAATATCCCCGCTTGAAAGTAACCATGAACCCAATTCCACTGATGAGAATCCCCCCACTCGAAAGTAACCATGAACCCAACTCTGCTGCTGGGATTTTCCCCTCAAGTTTGGAGGTGCCATTGAAGGGATTACCCCTACTCGAAAGTAACATCGTAAGTTTGCAAATCACTCTATATCCAACCAGTTAAACCAAAGATAGAGATTAGCACTACAACGAGGCATTATGATATCAATTCCAGAAAGCAAAGGGTAAACAAATTAGGCAAGATCCAGATAACCATTTCAATTCCAGAAGGACATATACATTTATATTCCAAAAAATCTTTCCGTTCCGAATACATTCTGTTAAATATATTTGATAACATCTAACAAGAGTGATATAAATCTCTTTTACATCTCTGTGTTTATAACTTTTTTGAAAAAGGAGATACAGATGATCTAGATTCGATCCCTCTAGTCCTGCCATCCTTAATAGACCTCGATGCTGTATTAACAAGGACTTGCTCGATAGAGAATGCCTCTCGAGAGTAGTCGTCCACCTTCATTCGCGCCACGGTTCCTAAACAGGAAGTCGTATGCCTCGACATCATCTCCCAAGACGCCCTCTGAGAGCGAGACAACAGTGTCCAACAAGATGGAACCTCTAAGACAACCAGACCAATACCGTCGCCTTCCTCGCATTGTGAGAAGGGCGAGGACTCCCAAGAAACCCTGCGAGAGGGAGGCAACGACGTTTGAGCAGACTGAATCCTACAAGACATCATGGACGGTCGTAAAATCACACTAGCAACCCAATACTATCCAGGACAAGTACCTTCTGATCTAAGCAGGATTCATACCTCTTGCTCTCATGGTGACACATTATCACGAGGACTAATGCGTCGTAACAGCCTCTTCATGATGACTAATGTGATGCACCTTCCAGATTCCTAGAAGAGAAAGCCCGGTCACCATCTCCTCACCTTCCTCCTCTTTCTCCATCTCCTTCCTCCATTTGAAGAAAAGAAGAAAGGACGACATGACGGCGCAGCAAGAAACAACAAAGGGTTCAACGCAAGAGTTTTTTTTTAAAGAAGACGGAATATGATTTTCTCTTACAAATCTCCCTCTATTTATAAATAGACGAGAAGTCCAACCACCTCCAATTCAAATTTTCAATTCCTGAATAGTCAGCCCACGATGCCGAGATTTTCGGTCAACAAAATCGGCAAAAAATCAACCGTCTCCATCATAACACGAAACCTTAAAATCTAGTCATAATGACGCTAGGATTCAAAGAGATACACGCAGCTCAACCTTTTAGGAGACTTAGCCGACCGATATGATAATTGTCAGCCAACTGTGTAATCATCAATTAATTCTAGAAGATCCGCAGTGATCCGAAGAGATTCGTCACATGATCCTCTTCCTACAAGAACCCAGATGAGTTTAAAGCATTAAAGACTCCTTCCAACCAACTTTGCTTCCCCAACTTTTCTTCTACAGGCTCCGACAAGTGGGAAAGTGGGGGCATTTGTAGTTGTCCGCGGTCACAATGATCACACATATCCAAGTTACTAAGAGCTTCCACCAAGAAATACACAACTCCTGGAGTTCATCCCGGAGTCCCCGCCACATCCAGCTTCTGCCACGTCCAACCTTCCTGAGGTCTGTCTCATTCTAAAAGTCTCCAACCCCAATTCAGAGACCTCAATCATTAGTACACCGAGACGTGCCGCACGCAACACCATCCTCCCCATGTTGAAGACGTGTAATGTCCCTACATTAAAGCGGGCGGTTACACATGACAACAGATTCCCCGACATAAAATCCTGACTAATCAGCACCAGCAATCACAACCATTATAACAAATCCACCACGTTCAAATCATGCAGTTGCAACCATCCGTCAATTCTGCCCCCACGCCGGCATCCCTATCAGGTACATAAGATCTTTCTTCTTCAAGGGGAGGGGGATTGACCGCTTTCCTAATTCTCAGAGCATACACACACCACCATTACACTGAAAGTTTTCCTGTTTCAGTCCATCATTCTACTACACTAGGAGTTCTCCGTACCAGTCCAATCACCACACTAGCAGTTTGCTATGCTAGTCTATCCAATACACTGGAAGTTTCAGTGTTCCAGTCCGCCATTACACACTAACAGTAATCTTTTGCTTAGCATACCGATCTTTCCATTCCAACTTTTGAATCTCACGTCCAATTGTTTTAAGCCGGCACCACACTGGTGCTCCTAATCTGAAAGGTGTCTTCCATGTGTGCTCTGTCAGGTAACACCACCGGAGAGCGACCAAACTTCTCTTGTGGTGGGTCCAATCTGAAAGTACACCTAGGGGGTGAATAGGTGTAAGGCTAATCTAATGACAAATGATGCAGAATTAAAAATAAATTGTAACACACTTAGTGTAACTAAAGAGTGTAGCCGAATTTTCGGTGAAGGGCTTTGGACTATCTCCTTTAAATTCCTCTAAATAAGAGTTGAGGTGCTATGTAAAACTCTCTTGGTTCAATACAAGTGAGGCACACAAACAATACCAAGCATATAAGTATGATATGAACAATATGAATCAATACAAGGCACAATATAAAATAGAGAGAGTTTAGAGATAGTGGATCAAACGCAAACACCAAGATATGTTTTGAAGTTCGAGCCTCTGCTCTACGTCCCGCCTTCACACAGAAGGATTTCCACTATATCGTCCACACAGGATTTTCCACACAGGGAACCTCCACTGAGGATTTGGGTAACACAATATAGGAGTACACAACTCCTCTCTCCAACAAACACAACCTCTTTATAGGAGGCAAGGCACAACAACAATCACCTCTACACTTAGAGGGATAGGCACTTAGCCAAACAACAATCAACCTCTCAATAGAGGGATAAGGTTCAAAGCCAACACAACAACCACAATCACCTCTACACTTAGAGGGATACCAACACAACCTAGCTCCTCCACAATTACCTCTACACAAGAGGGATAACACAAAGTAAAGAGAATTACAATACTTGGTGGTCTCAACAAATCATAAACCAATTTTTTCACTAAAATAAGATCCTAATAGATAAGATAGATAGATAGCTCAAGTGTGAGATAATAAAGAGTTTAAAAATTAAAAATAGAAAGAAAAAACTTGGGAAAACTTCTAGGATTAAATAGAAATGAAGAACAAAACAATTCCCAAAGACTTCTCTTTTTCTTTGAATTTTTCAACCCTTTTTAAAATAAATAAAGATGAAATTTTTAAGCCCAAAACTGTTTTAAAAACTTGCTATTAAATACTTATAAAGGTGAGAAAAATTGCTCTCTAAAAACTTATAGAAAACAGCTCAAGAGAAGGCATATTTATAACCTCTCAAAAATCTGCCCGTTGGCAGTCTGGAAAGGGCAGAATTGCCCTTCTGGTCGACTGCCCGGCCGACCAGCCAACGGTCACTTTTCTGATCGTTGAGCCTTCGGTCAACCGCCCAGTCGACTGGGCCAAAGCCAACGGTCGATCGCCCGGTCGACCGGCCCCCACCCGAGAGTGGGGTGCTTTCAGTCGATCGACCGTGCGGTCGACCAGCTGAGCTGGCTGGCCATGTGCACGTCCTCGTGCACGTCGGTCGACCGTGATGGTCGACCGACCCCTGGTCCGGTCGACCGCCAGCAGAGTCTGGCAGGGTTTTTAAGAGATTAAAAACTTGTCTTTTTATCTTCGATTAAATCCCATAAACTCACATAAATTTCACAAAAATAAGTTCTTATAAGATCTTTGAAATACAAATATATGTGACTAAAATTCAACACATATTACAAACTATTTGAACCATTTTTATGATATTAAAATTTGACCTTTAAACTAAAACCGTATTTTTAAAAACCAAACTTCGAAATGGAAAACCGTTTTCTCCAAAACTCATGTAAATACAAAAACATGATATTGAAATAACTTTGAAGCATATTGTATATGGATCAAATTTAATATACATATAACGATATATATCTATGTTTTTGACATGAAATCCAAAATCCGGTTAAACTGAAAATCAAAACCAATAAACTCTAAACCTTCCCCCTTAGGATAATCTCCTAATTAAGTCCGAGATGTCCCTAGGGCCAACGTCTACTCATTTTTAGTTAGGCTTGGGTTAATGAGTGAGGAGATTGTTTGTGGGTTAAGGGAGGGTAATGACTTCCCCACCTTATCTTGTTTATAAGACAAGCCCCTAAGATTGATTGTGCAAAGAGTGCAGGATAAAGAAAAGTAACATTCAACGAGCAAATAATCACTCAAGAATGTTTCCTAAACTATATGCCAGGCAAACGTACCTTTTGCTCTAGCACTCTTCAACAGTAAATAAAAAATGAAATGAAATAGACATGTGCCTAAATGCAAAGTCTAAATCATTTTTAGCATTTACAATCAACTTTTTACTGTTGTGTTAAAAATGTATATACAGTGAGTCAAACAATGAGATAAAGGCTACAGAAATTCAGATTTTCAATTCAGCCAACCTGCAAAAATACAGGTTAGTAGTTCACTCAGTTTTGCTACATGAATGTAGCAAATCTGAGGGTTTCTTGGCTCTGCTTTCTTGAGCAGAGTCCAAGGCCACTTATGTGTCCACTGCAGCAAGAATTCCTTATTATTAAACCTGTACAACAAACAAAGAAGAATGTTAACAAAAAATGTAAACTTTAAAGAGAATTACTTACCGTCCTTCCCCGGTAACGGCGCCAAAATGTGATTGAGTTTGGACCTGCACGCAAATACAACATTTCAGATTTTAAAATTAAAGAGTGCAAGTGCTTAATTCTACCGCAATAGCAAGTGGCTATGCGGGTCGTGATCCACAAGGAGGGACTAGCGATGGAAGCTTTTTAGTAAGTTCTCTTTTAGGCTACAATTAATGATTAAAATTCTTCTTTAGTTCTTTAAAAGAAAAGGAGGAAAATTAGATTAAAGTGAGTTAGGAAGAAAGTGGTAGAATAAGGAGATGGAGAAAATAGAAGTGATATTTACAAAGAAAATGAAAGAGTGAAAGATATTTGGGTGATTGTGATGTTCTAAACTAAAGATGAAAAGAAAAGAAAGAAAACCTAAAAATTACTTACCTCTTCAATACTCATATACCTTGGATCTGTTGCGACGACTTACCTTGTCTTTGAAGGCGATCAAGCATGGCGTATAGGATCTTCCCCATTCTCGATCTACACTACGAATAAAAGGGCAAACTATACTAGCAAGAGAAAGTTTGTTCATCACTATAGGCCATCAAGGGCACTTGCAACGGCTAAGCAGTCTCGAGACTATCGGATTCTCTTGGATTGCAACACATCAGAGGAGAGTAAAAGAAAACAAGAGTAAAGAAAGAAAAAGTAACTATGATTCAATTTAAATAACAATGAAAGAAGAGATCACTTACACTGGTGTCACCTGCAGTACAAGCTTGCTCTCATTCCTCCATGAAAGTCGTCTCTCCTCTCAGTTACATAAAAAAAGTAAAAATTATATAAAAAGAAAACTAAAAACCTAAGTTACAAATTACAAATTATCCTAAGTTCTATTCTCTGCTTGGTCGTCCCTTTGGCCTTTGAGTGCAGGTATTTATAGGAGAAATGCAGAGGGTAGAGGAGTATGAAGATAAGTAAAGCTGGCAATTTCTGAACTCCCCTTATCTCCAAACTTGATTTGATGTGGATATTCAGTTCTGATCTACAGTTTACTGGCGTATTGATTGCTAAATATCACTTATCAAATGACAGAATTAGAAATAATGATCAACTTAAAAGTTGTAGCCCTTTAAGTTCTCTTTTTGGATCATCTTGAATCATCAGATTTCAGCTCTGGTAGAGAAAGTTATGATTCAAATATTAAAATGTATCCAGCCAGAGTCTGAATCTGAATTGCTTCATCTCATCCATTGATCTTCTCTCATCCATTTATCCCTTTGGATTTGGACTCTGTATTTGACGTTATTCTCGGTTGATCTTTAACTTTAACCACCTAATTCACCAAAAACTGAATTTAACCAACTAGATTTGGGATCATCCTCCTCTAACCAAATAAATCTAGTTAAATATGAATTTAACTAATATTTATTTGATTTTATCCTCTTTCTCCCCATGATTATCTTCTGCAAAATAGACATTTAAGATAAGAAATTTAGCAGATTTATTATATGATAAATGTGGAATATAATAAAGAATAATGCAATAAATGTGTGCAATCATATACAAATCAGATGAGTTTTAATAATTTAACAATAACATGCTCCTGATATATGACTACCTATACTCTTGGTTTATACTGCTCACCACTTAGACATGTGCTATCTTGTAGGATTACTTAATTACTTCCATACTGTTTCATTATTATATTATGAAGGCAAAGTCAGGTTATATAAACTCAGATTACAGTGACGTGAGGTATAGGGTATATATATGAGGGCTTTCTTGTTTGGATTATTCCTTCGACGTACTAATCCACTGATTGGTAATGTGAGCTTATATAACTGATTTCCTGTAGTTATTTTACTTACTGTCTTACTTTATGTTCTTATATGCTTATATTCACGGTACACCTTTCTTGTACACATGTACCTGATATGCACACCACTTGGCTTTGTTATATGTACTCGCGGGTTGCATTTGATAACCCTGAATTCTCATGTCCAGATCGTGGAGTCTGGACCATGGTGATCTTTCTGTAGCTGATCAAAGTGCGCAGCGGATCCTCCCGTGGTGATTAGAGTGCAGCAGAAGCTCGAACATCGCCATAGTTTTTCCTCCCAGCTTTTCTCCTGTTTGGCTCTCGAGGTTCCTCTTACTGCTCGTGAGCATCTCTCAGCTTTTAATATGTATATCCCTTCATGTATTGTACTTTTATATCTTTTGGAGATGTAATATTCCTGTAATATTGTATCACTCTCTGTGATGACCATGTATTTGTACTTTTTTGTATTGGAATGTATATTACCACTGTGCTTCCGCCTCTGCTTCTTACCTGTACTGATGCCTAGCGTATATACGTGAGGGTATTTCTGACCTGCGTATATACGTCGCAGTGACGTCTTCGTACTCGCGGGATCGGGGCGCCACACATTCACCTCAAGGCACCAACACCTCTCACGTCATGTAAGAGCCCACACCTACATCAAATAAAATAGGAGTGAATTTTGGTACCCATACTCTATTGGGTCCATAGGGGTTAGCACTTTTCCTAACCCAAACAAAACTATTTGTAAATTTGAGTCATTTAGTCTATCATAACAAAATTTTGTAAGGTGGCCCTTACGTCCACAATGTGTACAAGTGTACACATGAGCATACATGGTGTCATGTGTGTGAGCATGAGAAGCATGTGCATGTCGTGTATGGTGTGCATGCATGTGAGGAACATATTTCTTGCGAAACATGGATTTCAACCGTGTGTGGTTCATGACACATTGGCTCAAAGTGGAGCCCAAACAATCAACACTCTTCTTTAGCATGGTTATATCATTTTCAACAATAGAAGAAGAGGTGGAGCATGCAATAGGTACACTAGATGGTGAAGCATGGCAAACATGTGAGTTTAAATCATTTTTCAACGATTTATTTTCATTAGAAACCAAATCCAATTCCTTTGAAATTAAAGCAATTTTATTTTTCAAAGTTTGGTTTTCTTTTAAAACAATTTCAAGTTTTGAAGTTAAAGTCTCATTTTTCTTCAAAACAATATCACAATCATTTTTATTTTTCAAAATTTCATTTTTCTTTAAGACAAGGTCAAGTTGGGTTTTCAAGAAATCTCTTTCACTTGAAATCTCAACCTTCTCTTGCAAAATCAAGTCAAGTTTTGAACACAAATCCTTATTTTCTTTATTTAATTTAATACTTTTCTTTTTCAAAACTTGATATTTTTCAAGCAAGTTTTCACACAAAATAGATAGTTCTTCATTTAATACATCGGCATCAACAAAATCATTACTACAAGAAGAACTAGCACAATCATCTAGATGGGTGTTCGAGTTTACCTCAAGGGAGTCATTCCCTTGGACCATGTAGCAATGTTGGTCGGACTCATCTCCACTAGATTTCTCCTCCCCATATTTTATCATTTGTAGCGCGGGAGAGGTCAAAGTGTTTCACACTGCAAAATCAGAATCACAATGAGAAACCATAGACTTATTCTTTATTTAGAGTGCATCTAAGTGCCTCTAGGGCTTGTGCATTGGCCTCTATATGCTTGCTATTACCAAGATAAGATTTCTTGATAGCGGCAAGGTAAACATGCATTCCTAGGGTCTTGAGATACATACTCATTTTAATCTTCCATACATTGATGTTAGAAACATCAAACATAAGAGGGGTCATAAAATCCATGAGTGTATAAACAAATAAGTGTGCAAATGCAAATCTAAATTAGCTAACCAAGATCTCACTCCTAGGTGGTTAAACCTAATATCAGGAACGTAGGCTCTGATACCAATTGAAAGTACACCTAGAGGGGGGTGAATAGGTGTAAGGCTAATCTAATAACAAATGATGCGGAATTAAAAATAAATTGCAACACACTTAGTGTAACCAAAGAGTGTAGCCGAATTTTCGGTGAATGGTTTTGGACTATCTCCTCTAAATTCCTCTAAATAAGAGTTGAGGTGCTATGTAAAGCTCTCTTGGTTCAACATAAGTGAGGCACACAAACAATACCAAGCATATAAGTATGATATAAACAATATGAATCAATGCAAGGCACAATATAAAAGAGAGAGTTTAGAGATAGTGGATCAAACGCAAACACCAAGATATGTTTCAAAGTTCGAGCCACTACTCTACGTCCCCGCCCTCACACAGAAGGATTTTCACTATATCGTCGACACAGGACTTCCCACACAGGGAACCTCCACTGAGGATTTGGGTAATACAATCTAGGAGTACACAACTTCTCTCTCCAACAAACACAACCTCTTCACAAGAGGCAAGGCACAACAACAATCACCTCTACACTTAGAGGGATAGGCACTTAGCCAAACAATAATCAACTTCTTAATAGAGAGATAAGGCTCAAAGCCAACACAACAACCACAATCACCTCTACACTTAAAAAGATACCAACACAACCTAACTCCTCCCCAATCACCTCTACACAAGAGGGATAACACAAAGCAAAGAGATTACAACACTTGGTGGTCTCAACAAACCACAAACCAATTTTCTCACTAAAACAAGATCCTAATAGATAAAATAGATAGATAGCTCAAGTGTGAGAAAATAAAGAGTTTAAAAATCAAAAACACAAAGAAAATACTTGAGAAAACTTCTAGGATTAAATAGAAATGAAGAACAAAATAATTTCCAAAGACTTCTCTTTTTCTTTGAATTTTCTAACCCTTTTTAAAACAAATAAAGAAGAAATCTTTAAGCCCAAAACTCTTTTAAAAACTTGTTGTTAAACACTTGTAAAGGTGAGAAAAATTGCTCTCTAAAAACTTGTAGAAAACAGCTCAAGAGAAGGCATATTTATAGCCTCTCAAAAACCTACCCGTTGGCAGTCTGGAAAGGGCAAAATTGTCCTTCCGGTCGACCGCCCGGCCGATCGGCCAACGGTCACTTTTCTGACCGTTGAGCCTCAGGTCGACCGCCCAGTCGACTGGGCCAAAACCAACAGTCGACCGCCCGGTCGACCGGCCCCCACCCGAGAGTGGGGTGCTTTCAGTCGATCGACCTGCGGTCGACCAGCCGAGCTGGCTGGCCATGTGCACGTCCTCGTGCACATCGGTCGACCGTGACGATCGACCGACCCCTGGTCCGGTCGACCGTCCGGTCAACCGCCAGCAGAGTCTAGCAGGGTTTTTAAGGGATTAAAAACTTATCTTTTTATCTTCGATTAAATCTCATAAAATCACATAAATTCCACAAAAATAAATTCTTATATGATTTTTGAAATACAAATATGTGTGATAAAATTCAACACATATTACAAACTATTTGAACCATTTTTGTGATATTGAAATTTAGCCTTTAAACGAAAACTTTATTTTCCAAAAACCAAACTTTGAAATGAAAAACTGTTTTCTCCAAAACTCATGTAAATACAAAAACATGATATTGAAACAACTTTGAAGCATATTGTATATGGATAGAATCCAATATACATATAATGATATATATCTATGTTTTTGACATGAAATCCAAAAGCCGGTTAAACCGAAAATCAAAACCAATAAACTCTAAACTTGTGTGTATATGTAAACTTGAGCATATCAACACTATCTAATCTTTACAATGATCTATACATACTAAATACAAACCAAGGTCTTCTTGTAGAACTCCTTCTCTAAGTTGACTCGATCTAAACGCGATCCAACGAGCTTGACTCCAACCGAGTACTAGATGCGATCTTGATGCTCGAGCTCTTGAATCAACATGTGAAAACTCCAAAACTCCTTTGTTGAAGCTAATCACCTACTAATATTTTGGTTAAATATCTGAAACTAAATATCACAAGATTATTAGTAAACTATAACTACATGAGTTAATCATCATCAAAATTATAGTGAAGGGACTCTGAGCCAACACAATCCACGGTAAACTGATTTTTATCCACCACAGTGAGTCAGTCTGTCAACATATCTAGAGGAATTTTCTTCCCTAGTAGGATACAATGTAGGGATGTTTACTACAACATCTTGAGTTTTCTATTTAGAAATTGCTTGCTGGAGCATTCTTAACTAAAGGGCTTTTCATAATTATTTTATCGAAAAAATTAGTTGCAATCAATTCTTAAGTTTGTATGAAGTATTATATAGTAGAGACTTTCCTAGTGCATATCTCATGTTGGACTATTTACTTGGGATGCATTTCTGTATGTGATGTAAGATTTAGAGTGAATTTCATAGATTCTAGTGGTGACTTCTGTAGATTCAAGAGATGATCGCCATCACGTCCGTGTTGTGTGACAATTGGCTCTACAAAGCAGTTAGTTGCATGTGTCACTATAGGATAATGGTAAAATCTCTTTGGCAGTGGTAAGAGTTCTAGGGGATCATGCTTGCATCAGACTACGATATTTCAAAAAAAAAAAGAAAAAAAAAAGAAAAGAGAAAAAGTTAACTGTGCATGACACTTAGATCTTCATACTTTTGAAAACCCCCCCCGAACGTGCTTAACCTATAAGAATTTTTTTAGTAGTTCCTCCGTCTAGAATGCTAGCTACATTAGTTGTTCATAGTTCCTATTATATATTAGAGATTTTACTAGTAAATATCATATGTGAGATTACTTAATTGGGTCTGACATGTACACTTCACTTTATTCATTCAAAAAAGAACAAAAAATGTCACTTTGATGTTTTCTAAATCTAGTTAATTTCCTAAAGAACTCTACTGGTAACTACATTACTGAATCGATCAATCATGTTCCTCTAGCTTTTGTTAGCTTCTCCCTCACCGTAGTTATAGGTGGTGGCATTTTGGTGTGCATTTAGTAGTACAAAATGGCGCAAGTTTAGGAATGATGAATGGTGGATATATATACTTCATGGTTATCCAGAATGAAATCAAGGTAAAAGACTGGTTTGTACATGAATTTATGAATCATGATACAAGAATGCTAAAACGTACTAGACAAGTTCATAATTTCCAGAAAAAATGGGGAGAGTAAAGTGAAGGTAACCTTCCAAAAGTTTGCTCAAAAATCACTTCAACCGGGCAGTTCAGGGGTAAATAGAGAGAGAACCGAGGACGAGATTTTTTTGAATTCCCGCTTCAAAGGAGCCCCGCACCATTGGCGGGCGGAGGAGCAGGGCAAAACGGATCCACGTCCCTTGTTTTCGAAGCCCGAGGGCACAATTTCTTAGACGTTGCGGATTCGAAAAGCCCAAAATTGCTGCACCTCGCGCGCGACATGACGAGGGGCTGCCTTTACCAAGGTCTACGAGGCCTCAACAGACTCTCTCCTCCACGTACATTACTAGAAAACTGCAAGTTTGCAGCGGAAAAATTGCGTCGAATTATCACAAGTTCGATGCAAATGTAAAAAACAGATGACATTTATTAAAACATATTAATAAACGACAAATTACGTCGAATTTTTGACGCAAACTGAAAAATCCACGGTAATTTTTTTGGTAAATTTTTTGAGAAGTGTTTACGTCAAATTTTCGGCGCAACTTGTAAAACATTGCGTCTAATTGTCGACGCAAAATAAAAATCTCGCGGGATTTTTTGGTGAAAAATCTCGGGACATATTGCGTTCAAAAATCGACACAATATTTTACATACTGTGCGAAATTATGGTATCTAATTAATGTTCGATGCAATATTTTACAATTTGTCTCGAAAATTTTTTGACGAAAACTGATGCGATTTAGGACTGAATTAGGTCTCTCCTCTCTTCCTTCTCCACTTCCCAAAAACTTTCCCCCTCCTCCTCGCTGACGTCCTCCTCTCCGGTGGCCCCCTAACTCCCCGACCACCCCCCCTAGGGCCTCCTGCCCCTGCCCCCTCCCTCCCCCGGCCACCCCCCCGGGGCCACCCTCTGTTGGTCTAAGGTTACAATCACCCCGTTTTATGATTTTGATGATAACAAAACATATGTGATTATTTAGTACTAATCTAGTTCAAGTGTTTAAGTATATTTCAGGATTTTAAGGATTCATGGAGTTTCTTCTTCTAAAGGAAGGTGTTGAAAACTCAAGAAGATTCAAATATGGGATTAAAACTCAAAGCACTCAACGTCGCTAATGGAGAAGCCCGATTGAAGATCTTATAGTCACGTAGAGCTTTGTAAGATATTAGTTTGTTAAAGTGTAAGATATAGTAGTGATGTTCAAGAAGTTATACATACAAAATACATAATTTCAAAAAATACAAGTTTTGATAGTATTAGTATTTTGCATGCTTGGTTTTGATACATGTCTCATAATTTTTACAAAATTTTATAACAAATTTAGAACATGTATTTCATCACCTATACTGTAATATCTCTAGTCTAATAATACTGTATTTTATTTTTCTACAAGAATTTATTTTATTTTACTAGTTATTTTAGTATTATTTGCTAACTTGATTTATTATCATTATTAGTCTTAGTATTATGTATGACTTGTAGACTCTTATTACTTATATTTAATTATTTTAAATTATTATTAATGGGTATTATTATTATTTTCATTCCAAGCCCCATAAACTCAAGCTCATTATCCTCTTCATTTCATTTTATTTTCTTTTTATTCTAAGCCCACATGAGCTAAGCCCACATGCCCAATATCTATTTTCTTATTTCTCCATATTTCTTATTTCTTTTAATTAAAGCCCAAAACCCATTATCATGAGACCCTTACCCATTAACCCTAAATCCAATCTTAATCCTAATTCAAATCTATAATTTCAAATCTAAACCAAATCTCTTTGAGATTTTTAACAACCTTCAATTCTTATCCAATCTTACTAAATTAAGCCATTTAAATCTAATTAGAATTCATATTTCTAAAATATCTTATATCTTATATAAACACCCAAACCCTTTTTCTCTTCTTCCTCAAGAGAAACCCTAATCCAACTCTCCCCACTTTCATCTTTCTCTTCTCCTCCAAACTCTTTTTCTCTTCTACCTCAAAAAGAAAATCCTGGCCCAACTCTACTCATCTCCTTCCTTCTTTTCTCCTCATGAACAAAAGATCTTGAAGTACAAATTGAGGAGCATGTTAGGGGATCACAAATCAAGTAAGTAATTTATTTTATTAAAATTTATTTGATAAAAATTGTTTATTAAAATCATGTCCTACTATAGTCTCCATGAATATTTTTTATACATCAAAACCTAATCTAAAATCTAACTAAAATACATGTGAAGATCAACCAATTTATATTTACATATTTTTTTAGAAGTTTTTATAAAGGATTTTCAAAACAAAACAAAAAAAAAGAAAAGAAAAACCCTACCCTGCTCTCGACCAAGCCTCGCAGGTCTGCAACCGGCCTGGGCGCAGACCCGCATGGGCTGGGCCATTCATCAAAAAAAAAAAAAAAAAAAAAAGAAGGTAACGATGGACTGGGCCGGCCTGGCCCGAGCCAGGCCGGCTGGGCTGCAGTGTAAGCAGGGCTTAGACCCCTTTAAAAAAAAAAAATGTTTTCAGGCCGAACCAGACCCGGCCTGGCCTGGGCGGTCCTGGCCCGGGTCTGGCCGGGCTGGCTGCACCAGAGAGCCCAGAGAGAAAAAAAAAAGGGAAAAGGGAAAAATCTGGACCAGGCCTGGGTCCGGCCTGGTCCACCTGGGCTGGGCCTGGGCCACCTCATATAAAAGAAAGAAAGAAAGAAATAGATAAAGAGAGAAAGATGAATTGTATTTAGAATAATTAATAAAAAATATCAGAAAAAAATGGAGAAAAATATAAATAATAGTTTATAATACTCTACTTTCTATGATAAAAATCTTAATATAATACCATCATAAATTAATTCAAATCAACCACTTTAAAGCCATTTTCTTTAATTGTAAATTCAAACTCGTTAAGTATTTTAATGATTTAAAGCCTATTAAAATCCAACAAAAATTAGAATTGGTTTAAATTAAATCTACTAAATTCATTAAACCTAAAGCATCATATCTCCAACTCCCAAACTAATTAACCAAGATTTAAACTCCTTAAAATATTCTTGTAAAAATCTAACAATTTCTATTGAATAATTCATGTAGATTTATCAAGGCCTTGTAATTTCAGTGCTCAGGACTTGGATGGATCTCAGGTGAGTGTTTCCTCTTCCTTCTATAATTCTATATTGTGAGTGTTTTCCTTCTTTGATTTATTTTGTGAGTGTTTGCTTTTGTCTCATTTTCTTATTTACCGTTGACAGTTGCATTTACATGTTGCTCTTATCATTTCATGTGATTTCCTGTTATATTTTACCAGTTTCATTATTTGTATTCGTTCATGAGATGTCTATGATTGTTTACTTTAAATACCTAGTTGACATGAGCTTGTTTCAGCATCATTTCATGTGTTGATTGTTTAGCGTTGTTGGCTTAGGCCTAGTTTTGATATACCTTTAGACTATGACTTGACTCGATCTATTGATTGGATAGATTAAGTACTTAGTTGAGCATTAGATATATATGAATCTTGTACTTGTACATTGAGATATTAGAGTTATATCATTTCATGAATAGATGATTACTGTTGCAGACTGGGACTAATTGTAAAGCGACTTGGACTGTACACTAGGTTGATCTTATGTTAGATTGGTTCGTGATTGTGATTTATGATCTACAATTTATCTGAACAAATTATCAGAATTAATATTCCTTGGTGATAATTTAGTTAAGAATTTACTCGGGTATTTGAGGACAGATGATATATTTCATGTAGAGTACTTTCCAGACTTGTTATTCTTTCATTGGTAATAACTTAGGTGATGATTCATTCGGATATTGATGGTGGACTTGTTATGATGTTAGAGATTGGAATACTTGATACTTGGATCAGTATATAGACATAGTTGGAGTTTGGGTCGAACTTTGATTTATGTTATTTACATTGGATATTGATCATTATTAGATGTGACATTTTAGTTGGATTGTGATTTAAATTGATCTTGAGTTAGAGGTTATCTAGAATTTATATTCTTTACATTGGAGCCTGATCTGCATTAAGATGAGATTGACGTAGTTGGTTTATGGTTGTGAGCATTTGGGATTTGTCTAGATGATATTTTGGTTGATGTTGAGTATTAGGAGTAGATATTCTAAATCACATGTTGTTTGAGGATGTTTCATCTGTAGTTATGATTATGGAGTATGTTGACTTGTTGATATTGAGGACATACCGTGTGCTTTATGTATAGTGACTGATCAATTCAGTTAGTAGAGATGAGTTATTATGATGGTGATCTAGTCGATGTCAGTAATGTTGTACTTCAGAGTTATTTGATAGCAGTCATTACTTTATCAGTTGGTCAGATCATTTATTGATGACTTAGAGGATGGATATATCAATGACTTTGAGGATATATGTTGATTCCATAATTTGTTTGGATTATTCTATTCATGACAGTAGATCATTACTCATCTTGGATAATCTTGTTTTACCTGTGAAACATGACTGGTTATTCTTTATATATATACCTGACAACTATCATGTTCATGTTACTGAAATTTGCTGGGAAAATATTATTACACTGTAACAACACCCGCATGTTTACTTGTTATAAATTCCTGTTATGCCGGTATCCTGTTCCTTGACATTTTGTACTCCTGTTATACATGTATCCTGACTTTCTCATGTTGATATTGTTACCCTGACCACCACCGAGTTATCCCAGGGATTAAATAACATGCACATGAAATAATCTTGATAAACTAAACATGATAACAAACAACTTGCACTGGGATTGAGGAGATTGATGGAGGAGACAGCGTCCGTATTTTGGGTGGACCTAGGATTTAGGTTGCGCAGCAAAAGAGGGTTCCACTGCAGGGTTCCCGTGGGTGACTGGCACCCCGTCATGTTTCCTGTTCTTGTTTACATGTTCTTGACTACCTTGCGGTAGGTCCTGGTTTAGCGCCAGGAGTCTGGGCCGTGGTCCCGGGTATGCACGGGACCCACCTAAAGCATGGATAATGTCTCCAACCGATCAGTTTCAATAACTGAGGACACCGATTGGCATGTGTGGTAGGCGTAGTATGGGATGCGTCTATTACGTGTGACAATTGGTGTTCGCTGACATATTAATAATAAACTGTTGATGTATTGTGACTGACTGTAATCACCTGGTTGTATATTTAAATGTCACTATGTTAGACTCATGATTGTAACCAGGACCAGATTTATGACCAGACTTGGATACCAGCTTAGTGACATGTGATAGGTACATATTTTGACATCAGTTGCTTGTTTACCATTGTGGCAGTTGTCGTCTATCTTTATTCGTGTTGCTACCATGTATATTATTGCATTGTTATTCAGTTGCTTATGTAACATGTTATTTGATTATCTTATATCTGCAGTTGTTCTTATTATTATTTATGCACATTGTTTCTTCTACACGAGCTCTTTCCCCTTTACACACACACTCACCATGGTCGCGTTCTGACGACCCTGGATTTGCACGTCCAGATATTGGACGATTGTTCTAATGTGCAGGTGTTCGACGAGACTGTACGTCTTGCGAGGAACTGGACGCTCATTCTTCCGTTTCTAGTATCCTCATCTCTTTTATATTTCTGCCATCTTTGATTCTACCTTTATCGCTTTCAGCTGCCATCTTCTTGTCATTATTCATCTGCTATCATTGTGTAGTCTTAAATGTATTATTGCAGTGACCATTGATTATTTATAGCTTGATCAGGTTACATTTAGGCTTAGCGTGTATACGTGGGGTATTTTCCTTACGTATATACGTCGCCGACCTTCGTCGCGACTCCGTTCTCGCGGATTTTGGGGAGCGGGGCGTGACAGGGTTTCTTGGTATCAGAGCCTAGGTTTTCGACTTGCGATGTTGAATTTTTACTTTTGTTTCGCAAGGGAGACCTAGTTCTTATCGGTTACCTGAGACAAGTTACATTACACTGCAATATACATATACTATTCACATGATAATATTGACTCCATTTGGAATTGATCGTCCTCCCTTTGGAATTCCATTCTTGATCTGTTGATATCCATGATTCCAACACTCCCTTTAGAGTGATTTGGATTTCCATCTTGATTTCATCCTTCTTTCCTATTCATTCCTCCTGATTCTATCTCTTGAGATTGGTTACTTTATTAAAGCCGGTAGCAAAAATCAGAGCGCGCAGCGGAAGCGTGGTGAAGTCTTGATGCAGTGAGAAGTGGTGTGGAAGCTTCATTTTCTTCCTAATTTGATTTTTTTATCATTCCCCGCTTTATTGAAATTTCGAGGACGAAATTTTTATTAAGGTGGGTAGAATGTAATATCTCTAGTTTAATAATACTGTATTTTTATTTTCTACAAGAATTTATTTTATTTTACTAGTTATTTTAGTATTATTTGCTAACTTGATTTATTATCATTATTAGTCTTAGTATTATGTATGACTTGTAGACTCTTATTACTTATATTTAATTATTTTAAATTATTATTAATGGGTATTATTATTTTTTTCATTCCAAGCCCAATAAGCTCAAGCTCATTATCCTCTTCATTTCATTTTATTTTCTTTTTATTCTAAGCCCACATGAGCTAAGCCCACATGCCCAATATCTATTTTCTTATTTCTCCATATTTCTTATTTCTTTTAATTAAAGCCCAAAACCCATTATCATGAGACCCTTACCCATTAACCCTAAATCCAATCTTAATCCTAATTCAAATCTATAATTTCAAATCTAAACCAAATCTCTTTGAGATTTTTAACAACCTTCAATTCTTATCCAATCTTACTAAATTAAGCCATTTAAATCTAATTAGAATTCATATTTCTAAAATATCTTATATCTTATATAAACACCCAAACCCCTTTTTCTCTTCTTCCTCAAGAGAAACCCTAATCCAACTCTCCCCACTTTCATCTTTCTCTTCTCCTCCAAACTCTTTTTCTCTTCTACCTCAAAAAGAAAATCCTGGCCCAACTCTACTCATCTCCTTTCTTCTTTTCTCCTCATGAACAAAAGATCTTGAAGTACAAATTGAGGAGCATGTTAGAGGATCACAAATCAAGTAAGTAATTTATTTTATTAAAATTTATTGATATAAATTGTTTATTAAAATCATGTCCTACTATAGTCTCCATGAATATTTTTATACATCAAAACCTAATCTAAAATCTAACTAAAATACATGTGAAGATCAACCAATTTATATTTACATATTTTTTTAGAAGTTTTTATAAAGGATTTTCAAAACAAAACAAAAAAAAAAAGAAAAGAAAAACCCTACCCTGCTCTCGACCAAGCCTCGCAGGTCTGCACCGGCCTGGGCGCAGACCCGCATGGGCTGGGCCATTCATCAAAAAAAAAAAAAAAAAAGAAGGTAACGATGGACTGGGCCGGCCTGGCCCGAGCCAGGCCGGCTGGGCTGCAGTGTAAGCAGGGCTTAGACCCCTTTAAAAAAAAAAAATGTTTTTAGGCCGAACCAGACCCGGCCTGGCCTGGGCGGTCCTGGCCCGGGTCTGGCCGGGCTGGGCTGCACCAGAGAGCCCAGAGAGAAAAAAAAAGGGAAAAGGGAAAAATCTGGACCAGGCCTGTGGGCCTGCCTGGTCCACCTGGGCTGGGGGCTGGGCCACCTCATATAAAAGAAAGAAAGAAAGAAATAGATAAAGAGAGAAAGATGAATTTGTATTTAGAATAATTAATAAAAAATATCAGAAAAAATGGAGAAAAATATAAATAATAGTTTATAATACTTCTACTTTCTATGATAAAAATCTTAATATAATACCATCATAAATTAATTCAAATCAACCACTTTAAAGCCATTTTCTTTAATTGTAAATTCAAACTCGTTAAGTATTTTAATGATTTAAAGCCTATTAAAAATCCAACAAAAATTAGAATTGGTTTAAATTAAATCTACTAAATTCATTAAACCTAAAGCATCATATCTCCAACTCCCAAACTAATTAACCAAGATTTAAACTCCTTAAAATATTCTTGTAAAAATCTAACAATTTCTATTGAATAATTCATGTAGATTTATCAAGGCCTTGTAATTTCAGTGCTCAGGACTTGGATGGATCTCAGGTGAGTGTTTCCTCTTCCTTCTATAATTCTATATTGCGAGTGTTTTCCTTCTTTGATTTATTTTGTGAGTGTTTGCTTTTGTCTCATTTTCTTATTTACCGTTGACAGTTGCATTTACATGTTGCTCTTATCATTTCATGTGATTTCCTGTTATATTTTACCAGTTTCATTATTTGTATTCGTTCATGAGATGTCTATGATTGTTTACTTTAAATACCTAGTTGACATGAGCTTGTTTCAGCATCATTTCATGTGTTGATTGTTTAGCGTTGTTGGCTTAGGCCTAGTTTTGATATACCTTTAGACTATGACTTGACTCGATCTATTGATTGGATAGATTAAGTACTTAGTTGAGCATTAGATATATATGAATCTTGTACTTGTACATTGAGATATTAGAGTTATATCATTTCATGAATAGATGATTACTGTTGCAGACTGGGACTAATTGTAAAGCGACTTGGACTGTACACTAGGTTGATCTTATGTTAGATTGGTTCGTGATTGTGGTTTATGATCTACAATTTATCTGAACAAATTATCAAACTTAATATTCCTTACTTGGTGATAATTTAGTTAAGAATTTACTCGGGTATTTGAGGACAGATGATATATTTCATGTAGAGTACTTTCCAGACTTGTTATTCTTTCATTGGTAATAACTTAGGTGATGATTCATTCGGATATTGATGGTGGACTTGTTATGATGTTAGAGATTGGAATACTTGATACTTGGATCAGTATATAGACATAGTTGGAGTTTGGGTCGAACTTGGATTTATGTTATTTACATTGGATATTGATCATTATTTAGATGTGACATTTTAGTTGGATTGTGATTTAGATTGATCTTGAGTTAGAGGTTATCTAGAATTTATATTCTTTACATTGGAGCCTGATCTGCATTAAGATGAGATTGACGTAGTTGGTTTATAGTTGTGAGCATTTGGGATTTGTCTAGATGATATTTTGGTTGATGTTGAGTATTAGGAGTAGATATTCTAAATCACATGTTGTTTGAGGATGTTTCATCTGTAGTTATGATTATGGAGTATGTTGACTTGTTGATATTGAGGACATACCGTGTGCTTTATGTATAGTGACTGATCAATTCAGTTAGTAGAGATGAGTTATTATGATGGTGATCTAGTCGATGTCAGTAATGTTGTACTTTAGAGTTATTTGATAGCAGTCATTACTTTATCAGTTGGTCAGATCATTTATTGATGACTTAGAGGATGGATATATCAATGACTTTGAGGATATATGTTGATTCCATAATTTGTTTGGATTATTCTATTCATGACAGTAGATCATTACTCATCTTGGATAATCTTGTTTTACCTGTGAAACATGACTGGTTATTCTTTATATATATACCTGACAACTATCATGTTCATGTTACTGAAATTTGCTGGGAAAATATTATTACACGGTAACAACACCCGCATGTTTACTTGTTATAAATTCCTGTTCTGCCGGTATCCTGTTCCTTGACATTTTATACTCCTGTTATACCGGTATCCTGACTTTCTCATGTTGATATTGTTACCGTGACCACCACCGAGTTATCCCAGGGATTAAATAACATGCACATGAAATAATCTTGATTAACTAAAACATGATAACAAACAACTTGCACTGGGATTGGGGAGATTGATGGAGGAGACAGCGTCCGTATTTTGGGTGGACCTAGGATTTAGGTTGCGCAGCCGAAAGAGGGTTCCACTGCAGGGTTCCCGTGGGGTGACTGGCACCCCGTCATGTTTCCTGTTCTTATTTACATGTTCTTGACTACCTTGCGGTAGGTCCTGGTTCAGCGCCAGGAGTCTGGGCCGTGGTCCCGGGTATGCACGGGACCCACCTAAAGCATGAACAATGTCTCCAACCGATCAGTTTCAATAATTGAGGACACCGATTGGCATGTGTGGTAGGCGTAGTATGGGATGCGTCTATTACGTGTGACAATTGGTGTTCGCTGACATAATTAATAATAAATTGTTGATGTATTGTGACTGACTGTAATCACCTGGTTGTATATTTAAATGTCACTATGTTAGACTCATGATTGTAACCAGGACCAGATTTATGACCAGACTTGGATACCAGCTTAGTGACATGTGATAGGTACATATTTTGACATCAGTTGCTTGTTTACCATTGTGGCAGTTGTCGTCTATCTTTATTCGTGTTGCTACCATGTATATTATTGCATTGTTATTCAGTTGCTTATGTAACATGTTATTTGATTATCTTATATCTGCAGTTGTTCTTATTATTATTTATGCACATTGTTTCTTCTGCACGAGCTCTTTCCCCTTTACACACACACTCACCATGGTCGCGTTCTGACGACCCTGGATTTGCACGTCCAGATATTGGACGATTGTTCTAATGTGCAGGTGTTCGACGAGACTGTACGTCTTGCGAGGAACTGGACGCTCATTCTTCCGTTTCTGGTATCCTCATCTCTTTTATATTTCTGCCATCTTTGATTCTACCTTTATCGCTTTCAGCTGCCATCTTCTTGTCATTATTCATCTGCTATCATTGTGTAGTCTTAAATGTATTATTGCAGTGACCATTGATTATTTATAACTTGATCAGGTTACATTTAGGCTTAGCGTGTATACGTGGGGTATTTTCCTTACGTATATACGTCGCCGACCTTCGTCGCGACTCCGTTCTCGCGGATTTTGGGGAGCGGGGCGTGACATATACATTGCTACATTACCCATAAACTAGTATAAAATATTTAGAAAAATATTTGAAACTCAAAAGTATTCATAAAAACTGTTTCAGGCCAAGTCGGTCGACTGGACGATCGACCGGTGCCCATTTCAGGCCAAAACGGTCGACCGCCTGGTCCACAAGGCTTTTGGCCAACGGGGTCGACTGACCGGTCGACCGCTAACCTTTGCAGTCGATCGACCGGTCGACCGACTGAGAGCCCTAATTCTCAGTTAGGGTCGGTCGATCGATCGACATTTTGTTTTTCTCTTTTAAACTGTCGAGCGATCGACCAGAACCAACGGCTCTTTTCTGGGTGAGCTGTCGGTCAGCCGGTCGGTCGACCGACAGTCTGCTAGTTGGCTATAACGGCTAATTTTTGGATCTGTTTTATTTTTAGTGAATTCCAACGGGCATTTTTAGTTTCTAAGTGTCTAAACACACCCCAAATGACCTGGTATGATTAATAAATGATATTTATCTATTGCCTATATATATGGGTCATTGATTTTCATTTTTAGATAAGAAGTTTACACAAGTTTACAAGTTTTCAAGTTTGCTTCAAAAGAGAAAATTTTTATAGCTTTCAATCTTCAATTTCTTTCTTTTCAAAGTTATTTTCAGTTGGTTTTAAAGCTCTTCCATTCTTTCTAACTGAATTTCATCTCTCACTTAACTCCTTGAGCTACACTTCATATTCCACTCTATAGGAAGTTGTAAGAGAGAGTGTTTGTGATCTTGTTGGATCACAATAGCTTTGTAACCTCAATTGGCTTTGTGCTACCTCTTGTGTAGAGGGTTGAGTTGGTGGAGTTGTGTACTCCAATCTTATTTAGACCAAGTTATAATTCCTTTGTGTAAGGTCACTTTGTGAAAGATCCCTTAGAGGATAATGAAATTCTTCATAATGGTGAAGGCGGGGACGTAGAGCGGTGGCTCGAATCTCGAAACAAATTCTTTGTGTTTGTGTTTGCTTGTGTCTTGCTGTTTATTGTTTTTCATTATTCATACTTGGGTAATTATTCATGTTGTATTTTATAATTGCTTTTATTCCATCACATTTATTATCGGTTTATACTTATCTCAACAAGGAGGCAATTGAACACCTCAACTCATTATCAAGAGGAATTAAAGAGGAAAAGTTCTAGAGCCCTTCACGGGAAATTCAGCTTTAATTCTTATTTTGAGTGACCGTTTGCATAATTCATCATAAATAGTTTTAAAATAGCATTTAATTATCAAAACACATATTCACCCTCCTAGGTGTATTTCAATTGGTATCAGAGCCATGGTTTCTAGATTTTGACTTAACAACCTTAGAGAGATTCTAATTACTAATCACTTCTTTCACAATTTCATTTTCATCCACTTTAGTAAAAATGGCCGAAGGTATTAAGACTTCTCTCAAGTTCGATGGCCTTAATTTTTCTACATGAAAGGTTAAGATGATCGTATTTTTTCAATCCTTAGGAAGCCGGGTTGCAAAAGTGGTGACTAAACTCTTTAGTGTACCTATTGGTGATGAGGACACTTTGTCTTACATTGCCACTAAGAAATTTGATATAAATGTTAAGGCACACTATGCCTTACTTCAAGCTTTAAATGATGACGATATTGTTAGGGTCATCCATTGCAAATCCGCCTATGAGATTTGGACACACCTAGTAGTCACACATGAGGGAACGTTCCAAGTCAAGAGAGCAAAAATTGATCTCTTGCGTTTTCAATATGAAAATTTCACCATACATGATAATGACACCATTGATGACATGGTAACAAGATTTAATAAATTAACTAATGGTCTTACTTTTTTAGGTGATGACATTGACAATGATTAAAAAGTAAGGAAGATCATTCGTGCACTTTCACCCTCATGGGAAGTCAAGACTACTACATTGAAGGAGCTAAACGACAAAGAAGAGATGGAGCTCATCGGTCTTATAGGAATTCTTAAGACCCATGAAATGGAGATGAAGGTAAGGGAAAGAGATGGCATCACAAAAGAAGAAGATCTCTTTCAAATTCACTCCCACCATCTCCGACGGTGATGATAAAAAAGAAGATGGTGAAGAATTCTCCCTCCTAGTGAAAAATGTAAGGAGGATGTACAACAAGGCCAAGTTTAATAATAAAAGAAGATGATATGGGAAAGAAGACAAGAAGGCCATATGTTTTAATTGCTGGAAGCTGGGCTACATGGTTGCGGATTGTCCGGAGACCAAAAACCAACCATCAACCTCCAAGAAACCCTACAAAAAGAAGGCTCTCAAAGCCACTTAGGACTTGGAGAGTGAAAACGAGGAAGAAGTGGATAGACACATGAGCGTTTCATGGCTAATGATAACATACCTAAGATAACTTCCGCACCCTCACTTGATGATCGTGAATTAATAATGGATGAATTGGGTGAGACTTTTGAAGAGTTGTCTAACAACTATGATTTCCTTAGGGCTTGTTTGGTTAAGGGTGGAAGTGAGGAAGTGAAGAAGTGAGGAAGTGGTAATAGTTCCCTTTGGAACTTGGGAATTGGTTAGTAAATTTTTCGGTGTTTGGATGTTGTTGGAAAGTGTGATTTAGAAAATGTTATGTCTTTTCCGACGTTTGGATGGTAATGTGAAAGTGGAAGTGAAAAAGTTGACCACAAAGTTGACCGCAAATAATACTAAAATAAAAATTAATTAAGAAAAATAAAAATTAGACCGTAATTAGAATGCAAGTGAGATTTACATGAGTAAAAAATTAACTGTTTTGTCCTACAACTTATTATAAATGAGATTTACATGACCACAAAATTAACTGTAGCACTCTGAAAGGGAGGAAATGGTTGTGTAAAAGTGAAAAGAGAAAAGGAAAAGAACATTTTCTATTTTCTTTTTCTGATGTTTGGATGAACAGCGAAAATGAAAAAAGACACTTCCCACTTCCTCACTTCCACCCAATTCCTTGAATCCAAACAGGCCCTAAAAAGAAGTATTTAAAATTGAAAAAGAAAAATGAAACTCTTCAAAATAAAATTATTATACTTTCAAAAGAAAAAGATGATTTATCTTCCACACTCATATCCACACAAAAAGATTTTGATGCATATAAAATTTCAAGTAAAGCAAAATTTTCATTAATTAATAAAAATGAGATTTCTATTTTAAAAGATAAAATTAACTCTTTAGGAGATATGTTAAATAAATGTGAGTTTGATAAAGTTTGATTGTAGACAATGTTTCCTAAGAAACATATTTCAAAGAAACATGTTCATACTACACATGCTCATCATACTACACATACCTACACTCTTAAATTATAATATTTACATACACATCATGCTAGACATATTACACATATCAAGCATGTTCGCACCCCCACACTCCTATCATGCTTTTATATATGGTAGAGTTTATTCATACAGTTATTGTGACTGAAAGAGTCACTTAGCCAAATTTTGCTTCGATAGAATAAATGCTTCTAATGATCACATTTGTGCTCGAAAAGCTGACATTATAGGACCCAAGAAAATTTGGGTGTCAAAATCAACCAATTCGTTACTTGACGTAGGTACACACCAAGGCTCCAGGACGTAGGGAGCGGTGGTATCTTGACAGCGGTTGATCAAGGCATATAATTTGGGATATCAACAATTTTACAACCCTATTAAGGTACCATGAAGGTGGCATCGTCACCTTCAGAGAAGATTCCAAAGGAAAAATTATCAGTATAGGTAACATTAAAATTGACTCATCTCCTTTAATTGAAAATATTGTTTTAGTTGATGATCTCCAGCATAACCTCTTGAGTATTAGTCAACTTTGTGATAGAGGTTTTAAAGTGATTTTTGATGATTTAGCTTGCAATGTCTTAGATAGACAAACTAATGCATGTGTGCTTTTCGGTTTTAGTGAAAAATATGTGTACATGATTGATATGTCAAATTTACAATGAAATGCTACATGTTTAAATGTCTTTAATGAAGATTCTTAACTATGGTATAGGAGACTAGGCCACATTTTGTTGACCATCTATCTACAATTAACAATAAGGAAGTGGTGAAAGGTATTCCTTATTTGAAATTTGAAAAGGACCGCATTTGTGATGCCTGTCAACTTGAGAAATAAACCAAGTCCCCTTTCAAAACTATCAAGGATATTGTTTGGACACATATATTGCATATTTGTTATTATATTCCTACACCCATTCTGTAATAAATCCAGCTATACTGTCTTAATACCTAATTTGTGTAAGATATGATAGGAGAAAATAAATCACAAAATCAAGCCAACTAAATCAGATTCTTGGGAATATTTAAATCTCAACTGAAGATTGAGCATATCAGAGAGGATAAACCCAGATCTAATTCAGTTAAAATCAGATTTTTAAAGATCCAGTTGGTTAGCTTGGAGAATCAACGAGGATAAACGAGGATGAGACAATTCCAGAAGTCCAAAGGCAACCCTATCAATATACAAAGGAATATCTAAACGATTTGGACATATATTTAAAAGATTTAGAGAGATAAGACAAAATCCAATTGAAAATCAAGGGATAAACAAATATTTATCTCTAATATTATCTCTAACCTTATCAAAAGATCTTTTCTGTTGACAAGCGATTTTGTTCATATCTCCAACCTTATTAGTAGATCTTTTTTTGTTGAGATAGCGATTTGGTCTCATCCTCAAGCGTGCTCTCCTCTCTCCATTTCTCCTAAAAAATACCTGCAAATTCAGGGGCAACGAGGGCCGATAAAACAGAAAGTAGAATAGATTCATGTATAGGTTTAACTTTGATTTTTCTTTCTAGATTTAACTTAAGTTTCTTTCTCTTTTAATGTAAATTTTTATTTTCTTTTTGTAACTGAGAGGAGAGAAGAATTCCATGGAGGAATGAGAAAGGTGCTTGTACTTAGAGTGCCACCGGTATAAGTATTCATCTTTTCTTTCATTGTTATTTAATCGAATCAAAAGTTACTTTTTCTTCTTTATTCTTGTTTGTTTTCACTTTCTCTTTTGGTTTTTGATGAGTATCTAAGCGAATCTAGTAGCATTGGTATAGCCTTGTTGTGTGTTTGCCACCGATATTTCATGATGATGATCTCCTCCTCAATATTCTGTATCATTTCATTCTTGTTCATCTTGATGATGTAATACGAATGGGGACTGAGCTCGATCTTATAGATTATGCGTTGATCGCCTCCGAAGTAAGGTAAATGTGCCAACGATACATGGTAAGTCATCAACCAAAAAAGGTAAGTATTTCTTTTAGTTTTTTCCTTTTAATTTTTAGTTTAGATCACCAACATCACCATCTCCTAACTCTTTTATTCACTTTTTTTAATTTTTTTATATAAATCCATTTTCTAATTTCCCCACCTTCTCAATCTATCATTTTCTTCTTAACTTGGAGGAATGAGAAAGGTGCTTGTACTTAGAGTGCCACCGGTATAAGTATTCATCTTTTCTTTCATTGTTATTTAATCGAATCAAAAGTTACTTTTTCTTCTTTATTCTTGTTTGTTTTCACTTTCTCTTTTGGTTTTTGATGAGTATTTAAGCGAATCTAGTAGCATTGGTATAGCCTTGTTGTGTGTTTGCCACCGATATTTCATGATGATGATCTCCTCCTCAATATTCTCTATCATTTCATTCTTGTTCATCTTGATGATGTAATACGAATGGGGACTGAGCTCGATCTTATAGATTATGCGTTGATCGCCTCCGAAGTAAGGTAAATGTGCCAACGATACATGGTAAGTCATCAACCAAAAAAGGTAAGTATTTCTTTTAGTTTTTTTCTTTTAATTTTTAGTTTAGATCACCAACATCACCATCTCCTAACTCTTTTATTCACTTTTTTTAATTTTTTTATATAAATCCATTTTCTAATTTTCCCACCTTCTCAATCTATCATTTTCTTCTTAACTTAACTATAACTTTTTTTTTTCTTTTCAAGAACTAAAAGAAAAACTTTAACCATTTCAAGTGAACTAAAGAGAACTTAGAAAAAGATTCCATTGTCAGTCCCTCCTTCAGGATCACGACCCGCATAGCCACTTGCTATAACGGTAGTATTGAGAACTTACACACATTCTATTCTTAAGTTCTGAAATTCTGTATTTTCTGTGTGCAGGTTTTAACTCAATCAAATTTTGGCGTCGTTGCCCGGGATGGATGGTAAGTAATTCTCTTTTTACATTTACATTTTTCGTTAACTTTCTTCATTGTTCTTGGTGTGCAGTGATAGATATCAAGGAAATTTTTACTGCATTGGACATATAAGTGGCCCTGGATTGTACTGAAGAAAGCAGAGCCCAGAAACCCTCATATTTGCTGTATTCACGAGGTAATTTGAGTAAAGTACTAACCTGTATTTTTTTCAGGTTGGTTGAATTGCAAAGTTAAATTTCTGCAGTTATTTATTTTCTTGTTTAACTCACTGTACATAGTTTCTAACCTCAACAGCAAAATTGATGTTTGTTAAATGCTAAAAACGGTTTAGACTTTACATTTAGGTACGTGTCTAATTTGTTTACATTTTACATTACTGTTGAAGAGTGCTGGAGGAAAGATACATGTCATAGCATGTAGTATAGGAATACTTTTGAATTGCTTACATTGCTTAAGTGTTATTTTTCATGTACATGTTGTACCAGATTGATTTAAAGGCTAGACCTATAAATAAGATAAGGTGGGAAAGTCATTACCCTCTTTTAGCCCACAAATAATCTTCTCACTCACTAACCCAAGCCTAACTAAAACTAAGTAGACGTTAGCCCTAGGGACATCTCAGACTCAATAGGAGATTGACCTGAGGGAAAAGTTGATTAGAATTTGACTCTTGCCAAATCGGTGTCAAAGGTTGGGGATTGATGAGGCAAAACCTCAAAAAATAGTGGTTTGACATAATTAGGCCTGTTTCTTAGGCACGAATATCTCCCACTGATCTTATCCCTATCTGACCGATTAACTTGTGGTTAGATTCTGTAATATACCCCCTGTGGATAGTCTAACCAGTTAGGAGTTGTCTAGGTCTAAGATCTACTCTAACTTAGGCTATATTTTTCTTTTTTGTATATTTGTTTGTTTTTTTTGTTTTTGAAATTTCTTGTGTGATATGGCTTATAACAATAATATTTCTAATTTTAATGATAATCTATATTATACCCCGACCTCTTTTGACTTAGATATTACTAACCTGGCATATCATAACTTTAACCAACCTAGTGTACCAGAGTAGTCTTATCCATATCAATACATGCCCCAGTCCTAATACTATGAACAAGACTGGAATAATCATTACTACTCTTCACAGAGTCAATGGGGATACAACCCCCACGAGTCATATTGTCAACCACCATTCCAACATCCAGCGTATAATTTTTCTAGTCACGATCAATCAATAGAAGAAAAATCTGAGGCTATGAAAAGTATAGAAACTATGATTGAGTCCCAAGAGCAAAAGCTGAAAAATGATGAACTTACAATTCCCACAAGACTCTCAATCCAAGATCCTTACTCCATGTTCCAAGTCTCACAACAAGAAGAAGAACCTATGGACTCAGATAGGAGTATGAAAAAGCTGATTCAGTCCAAAAATAATTTTAACAAATCTATCAATAGGCTAGAAGTACAAATGAGTTGTTTGATCAGCATAATGAAAGAAAGGAATGAGGAAACTCTACCTAATACAAGTTCGACCATTCCTGATTGCCCTAGTCATATTAAAAGGAATGAAGAATCTTGGTGTCTTGAAGACATTGATCAAGACTCAATTTCATCACATAAATTTAAAATTGATCAATTTCAAACCTTAGGTAAATTGGCAAGTTTTCTATTCTATGAGATTGAACTTGAATGTGAATGTGACCCTGATCCCCAACCTTGTGATTCAGTTTTCATCTTAGAATCTATGTTGATTTCGGTATCATTACCTAATTTGGACTACTTTTCGGAGCCAACATTTATTCTCATACTCATAGATCTATACATTGAATCACCAAATCTGGATAGTCACATATCATTGATGGGAAAAGAATGCGAATTTAATTTCTTTGATTCGGACTCAACTCTTGAAGCAAAAACGACTTTCGAACCCAAAGTTGATTTTTCTGAGAGTATTGGTTCCCAAGCCTATCACTCTTGAATTCATGTCAACCATTCCACCAAGTCACATTCTTTTGTTGGACATAGGATAAACCATAATGACTCCGTAATGATTTTTCAAGACCGGTCATGTAAAGGAAATGAGTTTCATGATAGGGTCTTTCATGATCCTATTCATATTAGGGATTGTAATTATGTACATAGAAAAGAGATCAATAAAGGTGGGTTTCATGAACTAACATATTATCTTGATTTGGTAGCATCGCTTAGCCCAATCCGACCACCACCGAAACCACCACCTTAAGGTAATATTTTCCTTCCCTTTCTTCTTTTTCATGTATTTATGCATTCATTCAAACATTGAGGACAATGCATGAGATAGGTGTGGGGGAGGATTCTAATATAAGATAGGTTTTCTTTTTATTTAAAAAAATAAAAAATCAAAAAAATTAACATTTTCTTTGACTTTAAAAACTTTTGAAAAGAGGAACAATATTTTGACTTATTTTTTGTAAGAAATTAAGTCAATTTTAAAGAATAAGAAAATCATAATTAGGATTTCCTATACTTGGTCAAAATAAAATTATTTGTTTGATTTCTATTATTAGGAAGAAAACTTAAAAAAGTAATTTAGTCTTGATCTTTACATTGATGAAATATGCAACTTTATAACATTTATACACTTATGGTTCAAAAACAAAAATACTTATGCCTTATTAAAAAAAGAAAAAAGAAAAAATATCAAAAAAATTCATTGATTAAGCTGGTTACTTGTGCCTCATAAAGCATAAGTATTCACACCTAAAAGTGATCTATATAATAAATAAAATTCTTAGTTTTGTGGTCTTTTTTGCTCGAGTCCTTTGAGTGTTTTCTCACTCGGTGTCCTAAGACCGTCCAATTTAGGTGTCAGTGACTAAATGCTCGTTACATAGGCAGATTAGAAAGTCTAAGAGAATTAAGGAATAATGTCGCCAAAAATACAAAAATGTAAAAAAATAAAATTAAGCATAAGAGTTAGGGTTAAAGAACCCCTAGTTAAAATTTCATGGGCACAAGGGTACATATGACTTAGGAAAAAGTAATAGACTAGATAAGAAATACAAATTTACTCCTTATCTTGATTGATAACAAGTTTTTGAATAGAGACTAAGTTTAGGAATAAAAAATTCGATTTTCCTATAACTTATAAATTACTTGAACTCTTACAATAATACTTCAAATATTTCTCTCTTTTTCAAAATGTTTGTCGAAAATACTAACACTTTGTTTCTCTTTCTTTTTGGATTTTGTGAGTGTAATCTACTGAAAACCCTCACGAGACAAAACTCGTCCTCTAGGAGTAACCTAAAGGTTTAATGGC
Source organism: Agave tequilana (assembly GCA_038442645.1). Lineage (NCBI taxonomy): Eukaryota > Viridiplantae > Streptophyta > Magnoliopsida > Asparagales > Asparagaceae > Agave > Agave tequilana. The sequence goes on along the minus strand of JAVJIF010031893.1, from coordinate 177,872 downwards.
TTGTTGCACATGCTAAGTGCAACCATTATTCCTACAAAAGTGAGTTAGGTTAGTTCTGTTTTATTGTTTTGCTCGAGGACAAGTAAAGGATAGGTGTGGGAGTGTGTTTGGACATATATATTGCATATTTGTTATTATATTCCTACACCCATTCTGTAATAAATCCTGCAATTATAATATCTTAATACCTAATTTTTGCAAGATATGATAGGAGAAGACAAATCAGAAATTCAAGCCAACTAAATCAGATTCTTGGGAGGATTCAAATCACAACTAAAGATTGGGCATATCAGAGAGGATAAACCAGATCTAATTTAGTTAAAATCAGATTTTTGAAAATTCAGTTGATTAGCTTAGAGAATCAACAAGGATAAACGAGGATAGAGACAAATCCTGAAGTCCAAAGGCAACCCTATCAATATACAAAGGGATATCTAAAAGATAGGGACGTATATTTAAAAGATTTTGAGAGATAAGACAAAATTCAACTGAAAATCAAGGGATAAATAAATATTTATCTTCAACATTATGTCCAACCTTATCAAAAGATCTTTTCTATTGGCAAGTGATTTTGTTCATATCTCTAACCTTATCTCCAACCTTATTAGTAGATCTCTTTTTGTTGAGATAACGATTTGGTTTCATCCTCAAGCGCTCTCGCCTTTCCACCTATAAATACCTGCAAATTCAGAGGCCTGCAAATTCAGAGGCAATGAGAGACGATAAAACAGAGAGTAGAATAGATTTTTGTACTGATTTAACCTAGATTTTTCTTTCTCTTTTAATGTAATTTTTTATTTTCTTTATATAACTGAGAGGAGAGAAGAATTTCATGGAGGAATGAGAAAGATGCTTGTATTGAGAGTGATGCTAGTGAAAGTATTCATCTTTTCTTTCATTATTATTTAATCGAATCAAAAGTTATTTTTCTTCTTTATTCTTATTTTCTTTCACTTTCTTTTTTGGTTTTTGATGAGTATCTAAGCGAATCTAGTAGCATCAGTGTAACCTTGTTGTGTGTTTACCACTGATATTTCATGATGATGATCTCCTCCTCAATATTCTGTATCATTTCATTCTTATTCGTCTTGATGATGTAATGCGAATGAGGACTGAGCTTGATCTTATGGATTATGTGTTGATTGCCTCTGAAGTAAGGTAAATGTGCCAATGATACATGGTAAGTCATCAACCAAAGAATTTTAGGTTTTCTTTCTTTTAATTTTTAGTTTAGATAACCAACATCACCATCTCCCAACTTTTTTATTCACTCTTTTTAATTTCTTTGTATAAATCTATTTTTTAATTTCTTCACCTTCTCAATCGACCACTTTCTTCTTAACTTAACTATAACTCTTATTTTTATTTTCTTTTCAAGAACTAAAAGAAGAACTTTAACTATTTCAAGTGAACTAAAGAGAACTTACAAAAAGCTTCCATCGTTAGTCCTTGTGGATCACGACCTGCATAACCACTTACTATAGCGGTAGTATTGAGAACTTGCACACATTCTATTCTTAAGTCCTGAAATTCTGTATTTTCTGTGCGCAGGTTTCAACTCAATCAAATATCATGATATCAAGACTTTGGAGTTAATTCACATGGATTTGTTTGGTCCAATAAATACCAAAAGTCTAAGTGAAAATCGTTTTATTTTTATTTTTATTGACGATTTTTCTCGTTTTACATGAGTTTCTTTTTAGAACACAAAGATTAAGCTTTCTCATATTTTCAAGTATTTAGAAAAGGAGTTGATTTTCTGATTTTACGCATAAGAAGTGATAGAGGTGGTAAATTCATTAACTATTTCTTTATCACTTATTGTGAAGAATATGGAATCAAATATGAACGATCATGTCTTGAAACTCCACAATAAAATGGAGTCATTAAAAATAAGAATCATATTCTTCAAGAAATGGTTAGGACAATGATAAATGAATACAGACTCTCTCAATACTTATAGGCCGAGGTCATAAACACATCATGTTACATCTCAAATAGAATTTATTTTTGTAAAATACTTTTAAAATTTATTTGAAATTTACTATTTGAGAAGATTTAATGTTTCTTATTTTAAAGTTTTTGGTTGTAAATTCTTTGTTTTAAACACTAAAGACAATTTAGGAAAATTTGATGCCAAATCTTATGAAGCAATATTTGTTGGGTATTCAAATACTAGTAAGGCCTATAGAGTCTTCAATAGATCTATCTTGACTATTGAAGAATGTATACATGTCAAGTTTTAGGAATTTAATGCTTTTGTGAAGAATATTGTAGAGATTGATTCCTTAGGTGAAGACATGGAGAAGATAACCTTGAAGGACTCACCTATAAAAGAAGAAAAGTCAAAGATTGATGAATAAGGTAAAGTTCAAGAGGTTGAAGTGGAGACAACACATCTACTTCCAAAAGATTGGAGATTTGCTTCAAATCATCTCAAGGACCTCATCATAGGTGATGTATCCAAGGGGGTAACTACTTGATCCAAACTCCATGACTTATGTGGGTATTTTGCTTTTATTTTACATATTGAGTCCAAAAACATCCTCGAAGCCGAGGCCGATTCATATTGGTTGCTTGCTATGCAAGAAGTGCTCAATCAATTTGAGCGCAACAAAGTTTGACATCTTATTCCTAGACCCCATGATAGATCAAGTATTGGTACTAAATAGATTTTTAAGAAAAAATTGGATGAGTTGGTAATATTATTAGAAATAAAGCTAGGTTAATTGCCCAAGATTACATCCAAATCGAAGGTATCGATTTTGAGAAAACTTTTTCAAACGTAGCACAACTTAAAGCCATACAAATGACACTTGTCATTTCTTCTTTTAAAGATTTCAAATTTTTTCAAATGGATGTCAAAACTGCATTTTTTAAATGGTTTTATAGAAGAGGAAGTGTATGTTGAGTAACCCCCGAGTTTGTTGATCCTACACATCTAGATTTTATTTACAAACTTGATAAACCCTTATATGGTTTAAAACAAGCTCCAAGAGCTTGGCTTGAAAGGCTTTCAACTTTTCTAATTTTAAATAATTTTGTTAAAGGTAAAGTTGACACCAATTTTATTTACAAAGCATATAGATAGTGATATCTTAATTATTTAAATTTATATTAATGATATTATTTTTGGATCCACTACTGAAAGCGTTGTAAAAAATTTGAATCATGCATGAAGAATGAGTTTGCGATGTCTATGAAGGGAGAGCAAACTACTTCCTAGGACTTCAAATCAAGCAAAAAAGTGATGAGATTTTCATCAATTAAGCCAAGTACACAAAAGAACTCATCAAGAGGTTTGGACTTGAATATGCAAAGCTAAGTAAGACTCCCATGGCCACTTCTGCAAAGTTTGACAAGGATGAATAAGGTATAAATGTAGACATTAAACTTTATAGAAGCATGATTGGTAGTTTACTTTATTTAACGGCTAGTAGGTCAGATATTATATTCAGTATGTGTCTATGTGCTAGATTTCAATCTCTTCCTAAAGAGTCTCACATAATTGCGGTAAAATGCATTATTAGATATCTTAAGGGCACTATTGGAATGGGCTTGTGGTATCCGAAAATCAGACAATTTTTCATGATGAGTTATTTGGATGCTGACTATGCCGGTTGTAGAGTGAATAGGAAGAACACTAGTGGTACTTGTCAATTTTTAGAAAATTGTCTTGTTTCGTAATCTTTGAAGAGACAAAATTTCGTAACCCTCTCAACCGTCGAGGCGGAGTATGCTGCAGCCGACGCTTATTGTGCACAAGTCCTTTGGATGAAACATACTCTCCTTGACTATGATTTGCATTATGACCATATTAAAATATTTTGTGATAATACTAGCACCATTCATATGATTAAAAATGCAAACCAACATAGCAAGACCAAGCATATAGATATTCGATATCACTTTCTTAGAAATCACTATGAGAAAAACGAAATTGAAATTGATTATGTTTTCACCGATTTTCAAATTTTGGACATTTTTACTAAACCAGTAGACTATAATAGATTTTTGTTCATTTGTGGTGAGTTAAATGTTTGTATTATGGATTCATAAGTTTTGAAATTGTTTCAAGTATTTTTAAATCCTTTATACATGTATTTTTTAAATTAATATCTCTTTTATGTTGATGACTTTTCCTTTTTTGATGCATGACAAAAAAGGGGAGAGATATTTGAGTTATTAAGTTTCTTATTTGATATTTTTATGAATTTCATGTGTATCCATTTCATGTATATCCATTTTCATGCTTATATGCAATGTCATGATTCATTGTTTTTATTCATTGCATATTATTTTTAAAAGAAGGAGGAATGGAAGGATGATAGGCTATGTATGCATATTATTCTAAAATTAGTATCATCTTTATTTATGCATATATGTGTGACTTGCTTATATTGTCAAATCTTTTTAAAGTCATAATATTTTCTTATACTTGATAGATATCATAATTTGAGTGGAAGCTTTGCCAAGCTCTTTCCTATATTTTATTTTAAATATCTCATATGTTTTGTCATCATCAAAAAGGGGGAGATTGTTAACCCAAGGTTACAATTACCTAGTTTTATAATTTTGATGGTAACAAAACATATGTGGTTATTTAGTACTAATCAAGTTCAAGCATTTAAGTATATTTCAGGGTTCTAAGGATTCATGGAGTTTTCTTCCTATAAAGAAAGGTGTTGAAGACTCAGAAGATTCAAATACGGAATTAAAGCTCAAAGCACTCAACGTCACTAATAGAGAAACTCGGTTGAAGATCTTGTAGTCAGCTAAAGCCTTGTAACATATTAGTTTATTAAAGTGTAGAAATAGTAGTGATGCTCAAGAAGTTACACGCACAAAATACACGATTTTAAAAATACAAGTTTTAATAGTATTGATTTTTTTACATATTTGGTTTTGATACATGTCTCATAATTTTTCTAAATTTTATAACAAGTTTAAAATATGTATTTTATCACTTATACATTGCTACATTACCCATAAACTAATACAAAATATTTAGAAAAAATATTTGAAACTCAAAAGTTTTCATAAAAACTGTCTCAGGCCAAGTTGGTCGACCGGACGGTCGACCGGTGCCCATTTCAGGTCAAAACGGTCTACCGGGCCTTTGACCAAGGGGCGTGCACGTTTGTGCATGTTGTTGTTTGACCGACCGGTCGACAACAACCGCTAACCCTCAGTTAGGACTCGTCGACCAACATTTTATTTTTCTCTTTTGAACTACCGAGCGATCGACCGGCCGGTCGACCGGAGCCAACGGCTCTTTTCTGGATGAGCTGTCGGTCGACGGTCGACCGATAGCCTGCCAGTTGGCTATAACGGCTAGTTTTTGAATCTATTTTTTTTAGTGAAATCCAACAGGAATTTTTGGTTTCTAAGTGTCTAAACACACCCCAAATGACCTGGTATGATTAACAAATGATATTTATCTATTGCCTATATATATATATATATATACAAGAAGTTTACACAAGTTTACAAGTTTACAAGTTTATTTCAAAAGAGAAAAATTTTTCTACCTTCCAATCTTCAAGTTCTTTCTTTCCAAAACTATTTTCAGTTAGTTTTAAAGCTCTTCTATTCTTTCTAACTGAATTTTATCTCTCACTTAACTCTTTGAGTTAAATTTCATATTCTACTCTATAGAAAGTTTGTAAGAGAGAGTGTTTATGATCTTGTTAGATCACCAAGAGCTTTTAACCTCAATTGGCTTTATACGACCCTTGTGTAGAGGGTTGAGTTGGTGGAGTTGTGTACTCCGATCTTGTGTAAACCAAGTTGGAATTCCTTTGTATAAGGTCCCTTTGTGGAAGATCTCTTAGTGGATAGTGAAATCCTTCATAGTGGCGAAGGCGAGGTCGTAGAGCGGTGGCTCGAACCTCAGAACAAATCCTTTGTATTTGCGTTTGCATGTGTCTTGCTTTCTATTGCTTTTCACTATTCATACTTGTGTAATTGTTCATCTTGCATTCTATAATTGCTCTTATTCTATCACTTTCCTTATTGGTTTATATTCATCTCAACAAGGAGGCAATTGAGCACCTCAACTCATTATATAGAGGAATCAAAGAGGAGAAGTTCTAGAGCCCTTCACGGGAAATTCGGCTTCAATTCTTATTTTGAGTGACCGTTTACATAATTCATCATAAGTAGTTTTAAAATAGCATTTGATTAGCAAAACGCCTATTCACCCCCCAAATTCATCATAAGTAGTTTTAAAATAGCATTTGATTAGCAAAACACCTATTCACCCCCCTCTAGGTGTATTTCACTCCTACCCCCTGCAGCCCTTCCCCCCGGCTACCTGTCCCTCCCCCAGACCCCCTCCCCAGCAACCTCCCCCTCCCTCCCCCGTGCCTTCTCCCCCGCACCCCTCTCTCGTGCCTCCTCCCTCCTCCTCCCCCGGCTCTCCCCGATCGGCCGCCGCCTTCCTCTCCCTAGGTGAATTTTCATGTCTATTATTTATTTTCATGTTTTCCTTGTTTATTTTGTTTGCCCTGCTTTTGGATGTGTCCTAGTAGTTTTGGTTGGATTGGCTTGGTCAAGAGTATTTTGAGTTAATTTTATGGTTGTTAAGGCTGCTTATTGATTTGTTCAAGAAAGAAAAAAGACAAAGTTATGATCTTTCTTTCTCTGTATTGAATATCACGGAATCCTCGCATAGTAGTAAAACAAGGGGCAAGAGGTCTCTGGTTTAAGACAAGGTTACGTTCTTCCTATACTCTCACATTTTCTTTGTATTGAGTGAAAATTTCTGATCAACATGAACTTATCTAATTATTCTTAGTGAATTAAACTAATGAACAATGATTTTCACATTTAATTTCTAAAAGGCTTGTCCAACTTCAAGTCTTGAGAAGGGGGGACACGAACATAACACATACATATGACACGTGACAGGGACATGAGACACGAACACGTGATCAGGACACAGACACAAACATTTATATGAAGCACGAGCACAGACACGGGATACAAACATGACACGGACATATGACACGTGAAATGGGACACGGACACATGACACAGACACAAACATGTATATGAAGCACAGACACAGACACGAGATACAGACATGACATGGACATATGACACGTGACACGGGACACTGGCATAGGCATGTACATAAAGCAGAACACAGGCACATGACACGGACATGACACAGACATATGACACGGACATGACACAGATATGTGTATGAAGCAAGGACACAGACACGGGACACGGACATGACACAGACATGAGACACGGACACGACATGATCACAGATCACAGACACGAACACAGACCCAATAAACCCTAGATTCCCGTTCAACAAATAACGTACATTACCTATCTTATAACTACTCTCTGATACAAACAACTTATGGATCTTGAACATGTGGCTTTTATAGACTTTTTATTCATACCAATAGTTAATTCATATTGTTAGTGGTTATAATGTACGGTGATTTTTGAATTGTCCGTTTGGACAAGTTTGGACATGTATTGTAAAGTTGGACATTGTATACGTGTTGTGTGTATTTTGACTAATATTTTGGAAGTATCTTTCGTTGTTCTCTTGGTCACAACTACCCTATGTGGACCTAGAGAACACGGGAGGTGCAGCCGAAATTTAGTCAAAATATGCAAAACACGTATGTATTTCCAACTATACAATGTAATTCTAAAAGGGATAGGACCCATCACCCTAAATCCTAAACAATAATCCTGAATGCAGACATGAACACAGACACAGACATGACTAAATGAACCCCACATTCCCATTCAATAAACAACGCACATTACCTGTCCAAACGAAACCCTAAACAATAATCCTGACCTAAACTAACTCTAATCACAATACCTAGCTAATTAACATACCTCAGTACAGGACACTCATGTATGCCGAAATGCACAGCGTGCATAATCATGACATGTTTAATTTATGATGAAATTACCCCTTATATTGAGTACGTAACACTATAAAAATTTTAAGCTTTCGTACATTTAAAACGTTGTGAAGTTTCTCAACATGTCATGTATGTCTTACAGACAACATCGGGAAATCATTAATGACAGATTCTCAATGAGAGATTTTAATTATAAATGGCTTGTTTAAAATGCACATAATAAGAAATTTTGAAATTGGTTCCGAGAACATTTAAATGTTATCAACAATATATTTTCGCATAACTCTAGTCTAATAATTTTGTGAAATAATCTTGTTTAACTAAATAGGCTGCACGAGAGACCGGAATAGATGTAAATCTGTTAACTCTGTCTCGGTCTCCTGAATTTAAAGTCAAGACATACAAAAGGTTGGATATACAAGGTTTCAAATTTCGCACGAAGTCATCCAAAGAGTCCAACTGTACTCAGAATAGCAGAGTTGTTGTCATGACGACGACGATAAGCTACACAAGTGTGCATGATACTGACCCAAGGGAAGGAGTTATTACTTATTACATGGTGATCAAAGATATCATTGAACCATCATTCAATGAGGGCGCATGAATATCGTTTTGTTTGAGTGTGACTGGGCTAATAACAACAAGAACAAAACAGACAAACATGACTTCACACTTGTTGACTTTATAAAGCCAAATAAGAAAACTTGTCCCTTCATTCTACCTTCTCTGGTATTGCAAGCATTCTTCATGCCGAATCCATTGGATAAGTCTTGGGTGGTGCCTATTGTCACAAAATCAAGAGATACATTCGATTTAAGTGCCGAAGGTGAATACTTAGAGGTAATGCCCATCCGAACCAATTCTAATATGGCGTCTACTTTTACTAATGGTGTTGACCCTATGGAAGTGTAACAATTCACAATGTATTCTGATTTTTTTTCAATTTATTTTTAATTATATACTAAATTTTCAATGTAACACAGTATTAATGTACAACTGCTCTTACTATATGTCTAGAGATGATCTAATTGCATATATGTACTTTATTTCTGAAGATGAGCTAGTTGCATGTATCTTATGACTGCTTCACTTTATGTGTTGGGTACTTTATTTTCTGTGTTGACTTACATATATCTATTATACGACTGCTTAATTTTATATCTGGAGTTTATAATTGTAAAACACAAGTATTCTAAAATGGCAGCATCATCCTCTAGCTAGTTTAGGAGAAAAATCAGGCCGGTTGGCCCAATCTAGATTGATGGAGGTGTTTGCCTGTTTGGCCCTCACTACGACGCACTCTCAGATTGCATTAGCGTCATGTCTGTCATTACGATGAGTTCTCTCTGGCCCTGAGTTGGCCTGACCACTAGAATTTAGGGAGAGTTGAAGCATTATATCATGAGTTGGTTGTACGTTGTGTTATGCTTTATTGAGATTTTATGTTATATTCATAATTTATTGAGATTTTAATCCAACTAACATTGGAATGACACGATGGATATTTCAAGAAAATTCTGCAAGTGGTTCAATGATAATGCCAGGAAGAAGTGGAACGTCAACAAAATTATTCCCTGCATCGTACCTTTGATCGTTACCAGAGGTCCCTAGATGATGCTACTGCGTTGCAGCCGGGCAGAGTCGACAGTGAGACTTGGATGAACCTCTTGTTGACATAAAAAGAACAGGTAGGACAACGAGAGTGGATTCGTAAAATGAAAAAGTTATGAATTTTTTATATATTGTTATACCTGAAAATTATTGACTTTTTTAATTTTTAAATTTGTAGTCGAAGAGGGAAACATATAAAGCCTCTCGGGCTGCAAATGACTTGCCCCATAAAATGGGTAGAGATGCACTTTTTGTGTGAAAGGGCAAATTTGTAAGTATAAATTTATATTCATTTGATTTTATAGCATATTTGCTTTTTAAGTTAATTTAATTTTTTAAATTTCTTGCATTTCTAATAGAGAGGCCTGCGGGAGGGAGCCGAACGCAAAGGAGATCTACAAAAGGAAATTCCTGAAGATGGATGCGCTCGATGCTTCTGAGGGCGAGCTTCCAATGTCCCGCACCCAGGGCAAGCTAGTCACTGACAATGCCATGTTTATTGGTGTAACTATTAAAAATTTATTTATATATCTTTACATTTATGAAAACGATAGAAATCTAATTATACTTTTAATATCTTTGTTAATTTTCTGCTCCAGCTCGAAAGGAATTATGATGTGGTGGTAGCAGATGGCAGCGATGAGAGCACTGCCTGTACACGAGCGACCCTCGAGATATTTGAATGTGTGACGAGGCTCGGGCTGCACATGGATATTCCCAGAGTCACCAGGCCTGCTAGGAGGGACCCCTACACTGCCCAGCCTGAGCAGCAGATTGAGTCAATGAGGCAGTAGTCGGAGGCCGACCGACAGAGGATTGCCAGTTTGGAGGCTGCTCAAAGAGAGATGCAGTTATTCATAGCCCAGTTTACGGCGAGTCAATAAAGCGCCGGACAACCTAGTGACAGGGGCGACAACACCGATGACAGAGACAACGACGAGCCCTAGGTGAGCTATTATAATATGATTGTGATTTATATTACTTGTATGGATCTAACATTTATGAAATTACTTGAATTTGTGAGATTTGTATATATTGATGATATTTGGTGTTATTGGTGATATAACTAGAACTTATTAGTGATATATTTGGTGATATATTGGTGATATTGAAAATGTATGTGGGTATATATTGGTATATATTAGTGATATATTTGGTTTTGGTGTTATATTGGTGATATTGAAATGCATGTGGATTGTGTGCTGCAGGTCAGCAGGTTGTGTGCTACAGTTTAAAAAAAAATCAATAAATTACGTCTTATTTTCAACACAATCTGTGACACATAATTGCGTCGAAAATTAAAAATTCGACGCAATTTGTCGACACAGATTGCATTTTTATATCAAAAATTTTCAAAATCTCTAGAACTATAGAATCAGCTCTCAAATTGCGTCAAAAACATAAATTTTTGATGCAATTATAGGACATCACTGTATTTTAAAGTTAATATTTTCACATGTTTTGCAGATATGAAAGCTGACAAATTGCATCGAATTGCAATTTTTACACAATATGTGACCAACAATTGTGTCGATATTCAAAAATTTGACATAATTATTTGCCACAGATTGTATTTTTATATCAAAAATTTTCAGATTTTCTGCAGATATGAAAGCTGACATGTTGCGTAGAATAATATTTTCGATGCAATATTCAAATTTTAAATTTTATTTATTTTATAATTTGTGTAAAAAATAAGACGTTGTAACACCCCGCTCTCGGAATACGTACTTAGTGCGTATTCAAATTATTCAATCATATTTTTCGATTTACTTCTTGTTTGTTTTGTATTATGAATTACTTATATGATCTTTTTGTCTTGGATCCGGATTCGTGGACTCGGAGTCAGCCCTTATCTGAACCGGAGACCTGATCCTAGTGTATTACTCGATTTAATATTTTTGGTAGTCAGATTTGTCTGATTTCAGTTTCAAATATTGTTTTCCAATATTCTAGATTTTCTATGATTTTCTGAGATTTTTCTGAATTAAATTAAAAACCTTCAAAACTAGTGTCGATCAGTACCGCTGATCGATTCTCGGATTTTTAATTTACAAATAGAGTTAAATTTTTAAAAACTGCTTTCACATTTACTCTTAAAATCATATTTTCTATTTAAATGCATTTTTGAAAATTTTTCAGAACTTATCAAAATCCGGCCGACCCGGTGTATACCGGTATCAACAGTGGATGTTAAGATTTTTATTTTAAAAATGGGATAAAGTTTCTAAAATCTGATTTTATCAAACATCTTAAAATAATATTTATTATTTTTGAGAATTTTTAGGAATATTTTCGAGTTACTTTATTTTTCAAGCTTTTCTAAAGTTTTCGGTATTTTCCCAGATAACAAAATTTTATCCAAATATTTTTCTTTTCTCTTCCTCTCATTTTTTCTCTCTCCTTTCTCAGACGTGAGATTTGTCAGACGTAACCTTGATTTTTAATACAGAGATTCACTCTCTTTCTGCATTTAATGTTCTTCTAATCAATCTAACCAAGTCATTATGACTCTGTCTCCTTTGTCAGACACGAAGCTAGCGCTGTCAAATGCGAAGCTAGCGTTGTTCTCAGACGTCGAGCTTAACTCCGCATCTGGCTCTGTTTGCCCTTGACGCGAGGCTAGGGTGAAGGAGACGCGAACCTCATTTATATGCACGGCAAACTTGTAGATATTTTCATCTCCCTTATATATATACACCCCCTTTTTCCTCCTCTTTCATTTTTCTTTCTTCTTGTTCCAGCCAACAAGAACCAACGGTAGCAGGAGCAAAACTAGCCCCTATGGCTGCGTTTTTAGGCCTTCATCTCCACCAACTCCTTTATGATCCTTCTCTCCTCCATCTCCTCCTCCATTCCAACAACAACAACCATAACACCAACTTCACCACCATCTTCTTCTTCTTTCTTCCACCAAAATAACCCATCTCTACCATCACCTTCTCCACACTTACACCTCTTTGGCCACCACCAGCCACACCATATTCTTCTCCTCGGTGTGCTATTTCCAATGAGCTACTCTGTCACTCTCTGAAGCCATGTTTTAAAAACCCCAAAATTCCAAAATGAACTAGACTTGCACCTTGGTTTTTGGATTTGGGCTGCCGCCCATGGCCGCTGGCCACCTCCGTCCACCAGGCCTGTCAGCTATGGCCAACCATCTTCCATTTCTTTCCCTTCCTTCTTTCCTTTCTTTCTTTCTTTTCTTCCCTTCTTTCTTTCTTTCTTCTTTTTTTCTTCTTTTTTCCATCCTTTCTTTCTCTGTTCCCTGAAATTCATCTCTCTCCTTCCTTACATCTTACACACTCTCTCTCCCCCTGTACTCTCTCATACTCTCTTTCTGGACTTCTCTCTGGCTCTCTTTTTCTCTCTCCTCTGGTTCTTACTCTCTCCTCTGGTTCTTTCTCTCTCCTCCTCCATATAATATAATGTTTATTATATTTGAATGTGTTACGCGTTGGTTACCTGAATTTCAGAGATCGGAGATTTCACAGTGTTTTCCAAAGATTTAGGCGAGCGTCTTCACCCTGATTTGGGTTTCCCTGCTTCGTCAGGTCGAGTGTATTTATTTCATGTTTAAATATATTTTATACTGGGCGGTGCTCCTGTATTTGTGTGTGGCCGAGTGTCCGTGATTGTACATGTATATGCTATGATAAATACTTGTACTAGTTTAGTTTACTTCTCGCACATATACCATGCATGTGATGTACTATTTTTACTGCTTTATATTATGCGTGGCCGACCCTTCGTGGTCGTTAGCCTTCAGGCTCTCTACTTGGCCTCTGGTCCCTTTCAGCTTTCGAGCTTTTTACTTGGCCTCCAGGCCTTATTAGTCTCTGGGTTTCTCCACTCCACAGTAGTTGAGACATTATTACGCTTGTATGTATGCTCGTGTGATACTAACATTTCGTGCAGATACTCGTACCAACTCTGGGTTTCTACCCACTCCCAAGCTGGCTACCCAATGGTTCTAGGCATGTACCCTTATGGGTTTTGTGGTAGCTACCGAGAGTGCGTTTAGACCCCGAGCGTACTTTAGCCTTCGGACTCTAGCTCACTACCTTGAAAAAGAAGTGCGCTCAGACCGTCAGGTCTTTCAGCTCCGCCTGGTAGGCATGCTTAGCGCTCATCGCTTTACCACTTATTCGTCTAGGCGAGATGCCAGCGGATTTTCTACTCGCACTTTAAGCCGAGTTGTCCCGGTAATCTCGCCAGGTGCTCTAGTGTTAAACATTATTTGTTGTTCATACCTCCAACTTGCTCAGCTCCGCTTGATTGTGCTCAGCTATTACTCTGTCACTTACCATGTACATACTTATTATGTTAACCCTTGACATATACCTGTTTGTATCACTTAAACAACTGATATGTTATCACTTGACATGCTACTATTTGACACCTGCTCATGTTATATTATCTCTTATCATCTGTCCCCTGTTATGATATGACTTATCACTTGTCATATGCCTGATCACTTGTCATTGTTATGTTAAAACCTGATACCTATTATGATTAACTCTTAACTCTTGTATCACATTACGGAATGTAGTACCTGATCTCTTGTTATGTACTCCAGTTATACTTATTATGAACTCCTGTTATGCTTGTTATGTACTCCTGTTATAACCAGTTATGTTCCTACTTATTCCCGTAATCTGATAATTATGTTTTATAAGCTATAAAAAGGATAACTTACACGGGAAATGAGAGGAAGTGATGAATGCCGGTATGATGCCTTGCTTATAGTAGTGGAATACTAAACTGAGTATTCGTGTTAGGAGTATTTCAGGCCCCCAGAAGATGCGTGTTAGGGGATTTCAGGCCCCAATGGCTGTGTCCCGAGCAGACGGGAACTACTATAAGTATGAGCTATCAGTTCTTTATCAGCTTCCAATAACCAACCTCGACTAATATATGGATGTATGCGTGTTGAGATGTACATCAGGACACATACCTAGATATATGGATCAGACGAGTAATAATAATAAAATATGCCAACTATGTATCCGTTGTATGCTTTGCCGAGTATGCTTTCATCGGGTTTTACATCAGATTTCTGATTTATGACCATTATTATATTATAACTGCTTACATCTTTCTTTACCAGTTGTGTTCTACTCCACCAGTTTCCTGCTCTTATCTTATCATACCATGAGTATTCCCTGCTTGATATCACTTGCTGTATAATTACTTGCTCCTGTATGCTTGTACCCATGACACAATTTTTAATGCATGTTTATGATTCGGTCTATCGATACACGTGTGCTTATCTTCGCACGCCATTTGGCATTAGCATCACCACTCGCTGAGGAGTTCTGACTCCCTTGGATCCTCATGTCCAGCTTTTGGAGCTTGGAGCTTGAAGATTCTCCCAGTGCTGATCAAAGATACGCAATGGTAGTGTGGATCATCGACAGACCGTCCAAAAGCCCCATCCTTCTAGGCCCCCTGCTTGGCTCTAGAGTTTTCCTGTTATGACTTTGAGTCTCCTTTTGTACTGTTCATTATTATATATCCCCTTGTATTCTCGCATTTATGCCTATCGGTGATATAATATTCTTGAAATATTGTGTCACATCCTGTGATAATTTTGTAAATGTACTCATATGTTGGAATGTATAATGCACCACGTGCCTCCGTGCTCTGATTCTTACCTGTACTGATGCTTAGTATATATACATGAGGGTATTTCTGACCTGCGTATATACGTCACAGTAACGTCTCCGTACTCATGGGATTGGGATGTTACAGACGCAAACTATTACTAATTGAGTCCAATTTTCAACGCAAATTATAAAATTCAATTTTGTAAAATTAATTTTATTTAACAATTTGTGGTGAATTTACACTGCAAAATTTATATACTGCATCGAAATTTTGACGCAATATTTAAAATTCGCAAAATATACAAAAGAAAATTGCGTCAAAAATTCGATGTAATTTATCATCTTACGGCGAATATTCGACGCAAATTTTGCATTGAGGACTTCTGCGTCAAATTTCTTCGACGCAAAATTTTGATGCAATCTGTAAAAATTCAACGCAACATGACTATTTTCGACGCAAATATTTGACACAATTTG
Source organism: Agave tequilana (assembly GCA_038442645.1). Taxonomy (NCBI): domain Eukaryota; kingdom Viridiplantae; phylum Streptophyta; class Magnoliopsida; order Asparagales; family Asparagaceae; genus Agave; species Agave tequilana. The sequence goes on along the minus strand of JAVJIF010031893.1, from coordinate 162,271 downwards.
ACAGACTTTCTAGTAGTGGTAGCCCATCAGAGGACGACAACGCGACAGATGACGTCAACGAGCACGAGGAGGGCAACCGACTCGAGCTATCGCTTTCCTAAATGCGACAAGAGTTGTCGGTTCCCGAGGAACCAACGCTCGACACTGGACATGAGGCATGTGGCTAGCGACGCGCCTCGGGGGATGGCAATGCGTCTGTTGAGTTGGACGCATGTGACATGTGGGGGGTCCCGGGGGTGGGTCAGCTGAGCTGGGCCCGGGCTGTTCTGAGGTTGATCTTCGTGGGCTCACCTACACTGGGCCACTAGTTGGGCCTTTCTTAAATGAAGAAAAGGTAAAACAACGGGTGGCCCAAGGTTTCCAGGGTTTTTCTTGACACTGAATTTAAAGCATTTTTGGGCCAGATCCTATTTAATGGGCTAGTAGTGATCTCCCAACACCATTGAGAAGGGATTAAGAGTCAACAACGGACTCCAGGGCAGTGCACTATGGCAGTGACCGACGATAACAACTAGAGGGATGAGACACCTGACGATGTCGTTATCGACGCCAGTGTTGGCCAAGAAGAAGGCTAGTGCGGCCACGATGGATCAGAGAGGGATGTCGTAATTGAATCACTGATAGTTAACTTCACAGTAGGGGACTTCGTCATCACTTGTAACTCAGCTGACCTAAAAGCAACAGACTGAACTCACCTTAAATGGGCCTCAGCGTGGTGGTCGCATGAGGTACCGTCACAGGGACAAGTGGCGCTGAAAAAGAGCTTGAGGCAACAACTATTGTGGGGAGACAAAAATTCGATCGGGGATAGGATCAACTGCGCTATCATTTACACCCATTTTGTCTCTATTGGAAATAATTGACAAATATTGGTAATTGTTTGTCAGATGAATTTCTACTTTTTATTGCTCATATTTGTGGGTTTAGGATGGGAAATGAACTGGTTCCTTAAGATAAATTCCTTATTAATGCTAAGTTTTTTGAGAAAGAAATACTAATTAAGCCGAGGGTGGGAGGCACACACAGACAGAAGGTACACAATGAGTGCCAGGAAGTACACTCTAGGGTTGAGGAGTGGGGTCACACATTAGAACTATGACAGTTCTATTTTGAAATGTGAAGGGGCCAGGTAAACTGGCAAAATGTCGTATGGTTAAGCAGACCATTATAGGGGCAAAAGCGGATATTGTTTATATGTGTGAGACCAAGTTTAAAGCACCAACACCTTATCTGTTTAGTGCCTTAGGTCCTTATAGCATCAATAAGTGGAAGCTTCGGGTGGGATGTTTATCGGGTACAATTCCTCGTTATACACATTGGAGGAAGAATGGACAGGGAAGTTATCTCTCTCGTTCGTTCTTAAGGGGTGAAAAGATAAATTTTCACAAGTTATTACTTCAGTGTATGGCCCTGATAGAAGACCGTTGAAGTTGGAATTATGGCGAGAGATCTTTTTTATCAAACAAAAGTGGGACCTTCCTTGGATCTTGAGAGGGGACTTCGATATCATCCGTCCACACATACGAACAAAAAGGAGGAAGGGAATGATCATGATAGATGAACGTTCAATTCCGTTATCGATCAGACTGAGCTTATAGACCTTCCTATTACCGATCAGGCGTTCACATGGTCTAACTTATAGGATAGACCTATCCTGGCGAGACTGGATAGGGTGCTTGTCTCACCAGATTGGGACATTTATTTTCCATTAGCATATTTACACACACTCCCCAGACCCACTTAGGACCTTGTCCCACTATGTCTTGACACCAGAGAGTCTATTGTTAATAAATGCAAAATCTTCCATTTCAAAAAAAAGTGGTTGTAATACCAGGCATGTGGGATAATTATCAAAGACAGTTGGGAAATCACAATTGTATTGCAAAACGCTGCAAACATCGTGGCCACTAAACTTAGGCATCTCCAAAAAACTCTAAGGAAGTGGGAACCACACTCTTTTGAATTTGTGCTTAACAAGAGAGATATCATGGGTTAGACTGACAACTTAGAAAGGGACCAAGCAGAGAGGGAACTAGACCACGAGAAGCTAGCAAACCTGCATTCTTTACAAGTTGGTATTCAACACGTATACAAAAGGAGGAGATAATGTGGAATCAGAGAGCGAGATTGAACTGGATCAAATATGGGGACCTTAATACCGCATTCTTCCACAAAACTGCCAACATGAGGAAGAGAAAAAAAATATGATTCTTAGCTTGGAATTGCAAGGGGAAATTATTGAGGAGGAAAGCGCATTATAAAGACCTTCCAGGAACACTTTCAAATGTTGTTCGGCTCTAAGGTTGACCACATATGGCCTAGGTGTGTTCCAGACTGCCAAGTTTAGACACGAGGAGGAATTGACAAGCTGGCCGACCTATCCAAACTCTTCTCAGAAGAGAAATCAAAGCGACAGTATGGGGTTTGGGGCCGACAAAGCTCCGGGTCTTGATGGTTTCCTTATTCTTTTCTACCGCAGATTTTGGGACATCATGAAACTAGAAATCATTACACGTTGGAAATTCTTCACAATGGTTCCATCTAACTTAACAAACTCAGTTATGCACATTGGGTGATGACTCCTAAAAAAGGCGAAGCAAAGGAGGTGAAAGACTTCAGACTTATTAGCGTCCTGAATGCATCGGTTAAGATCATGTCCAAAGTATGGGATAACAGAATAAGGGAGGTTTTAGGGAACCTGAACCTGATAGATGACCACCAAACATGGTTCCTAAAAGGCATAAGTATTTTGGAATCAATAGCATTCGCTAATGAAGTTATCCAATTTTTCAAGCAAATCAAGACCCCAAGATTCATGCTGAAACTAGATTTCCAAAAGGCATATAACATGGTGGAATGGGATTGCATCCTCGAAACCCTACAATCTTAGGGCTTCCCACCCACATGGATTTCTTGAATTACCCTTTGGTTGCGATCCATAAAAGTATCAGTTTTGGTTAATAGTGTTGGCCCAAAGGCTCATCACTCTAGTTTTGATGATGATCAACTCATGTAGTTATAGTACTAATGATCTTATGCTCATTTAGTTTCAGATATTTTATCAAGATCTTAATCGGTGTTTAACTTTAATAAAAGATTCGAAGTCAAGTTTTAAAGCTAGCACGTGTTGATTTAAGCGCTCACGCTTCAAGATCACATCAAATACTCAAGAGAAGTCTAGATCTTTGGATCAAGTTTTAGACCAAGTCAAGTTGGAGAAGAAGATTTTCAAGAAGAAGATTTTCAAGACTTGACTCATATTTGTAAGTGTTAAGATTAATATTTTAGATAAAATGTAAAGGATAGTTAGTTGTGGATTGCTCAAGTTCATATACACACACGCACAAAACTTTGGTTTTCAGAAAATACGATTTTGGTTTCATGATTAAATTTCTATATCTCAAAAACTAGTGTACATGTTTATAATAAGTGTTAATTTTTCATCACACATATTTGTACTTCATAGTGTTTCAATAAACTTATTTTTGTGGGATTTATGGAATGTATAATGTACCACGTGCTTCACTCTGATTCTTACCTGTACTGTTGCTTAGCATATATACATGAGGGTATTTTTGACATGCGTATATACGTCACAGTAACATCTCCGTACCCGCGGGATCGGGGCGTTACAGGATGGTATCAGAGCCTTTACTCTCACATCTTCAGTACGTCCATATGGCAAATTAATGGTAAAGAAATTTGCAATTGGAATACATGAGTCCTGGTTATACAGTCCAACTACAAGTACAGAGTTATCTATTCTTTCTTGATCATCCTTCCTTTGATTCCTATGTCCTTCCATCTTTTCATTGTTTTGATTTTTCGTAACCTATATGCCAACTTAAGATATGAAGAGACTAGAGATGTAGCAGCGGATGGCAGAACCGAGCTATTATATGATCTCTTCAGCCAACTCTATGAAGTTTGAGTATTCTCAGAATTGATCCACGATCGGGTCATCTTTCAAAAGTTCGTATTCAGATTTCTCTACGACTATTCTATATTCTTGGCTAGTGATCGATGCTTGCTATTCAGAATTCTTAACTATCGGTCTTCTTTACTTATGCTCAGTATTTTCAGGGTTCTACTTCATCTTCGGTATTCTGACTTATTTTTGAAGTGATATTAAGTATGCTGTACAGTGGGAATTCTATTACAAAGCAATAATATCAGATCAATATTATTTGGCATCGTTTGAAAGATTTATACAGCAGAAAGTGCAGAAGATATCTATGTTCCGATCATCTTCATTCGACTTGAGAGAGTAACCCTTAATTATTCATATCTTAACTGGTATAATTCTCGTCTCATGTCCTCTTTGCGTTCATTTTACCCCATATTGAAATTGCGAGGATACAATTTTTGTAAGGTGGATGGAATGTAACACCCCGCTTCCGAAATACGTACTTAGTTGCATATTCAGATTTTTTTTTATCGTATTTTTTGATTTACTTCTTGTATTTATTTTTTATTATGAATTACTTATATGATCTTTTTGCCTTGGATCCGGATTCGTGGACTCGGAGTGAGCCCTAATCTAAACCAGGGACCCGGTCCTAGTGTATTTCTCGATTTAGTATTTTTGGTAGTTAGATTTGATCGGTTTTAGTTTCAAAGATTGTTTTCCAATATTCTAAATTTTTTATGATTTTTTAGAATTTTCCTGAATTAAATTGAAAATCTTCAAAACCAGTGTCGACCAGTACGGCTAATCGATTCTCGGATTTTTAATTTACAAATGGAGTTGAATTTCTAGAAACTTCTTTTACATGTACATCTTAAAATCATATTTTCTATTTAAATACATTTTTAGAGAGTTTTCAAAATTTATCAAAATCCGGCCGACCCAGTGTATACCGGTATCAATGGTGGATTTCAAGATTTTTATTTTGAAAACGGGATTGAATTTTTAAAATCTGATTTCATCAGATATCTTAAAATAATATTTATTATTTTTGAGAATTTTTAGACATCTTTTTGAGTTACTTTATTTTTCAAGCTTTTCTGAAGTTTTCGGTATTTTTCCAGATACCAAAATTTTATCCAAATATTTTTCTTTTCTCTTCCTCTCATTTTTTCTCTCTCCTTTCTCAGACGTGAGATTTGCCAGACGCGACTCTGATCTTTAATGCAGAGATTCACTCTCTTTCTGCATTTAATGTTCTTCAAATCAATCTAATCAAGTCATTATAACTTTGTTTCCTCTGTTAGCAGTCAAATGCGAAGCTAGCGTTGTTCTCAGACGTGGAGCTTAACTCCGCGTCTAGCTCTGTTTGACCTTGACACGAGGCTAGCGTGAAGGAGACGCGAACCTTATTTATATGCATGGCAAACTTGTAGATATTTTCATCTCCCTTATATATATACACCCCCCTTTTCTTTTCTCTTTCATTTTTCATTTTTCTTTCTTCTTCTTCCAGCCAACAAGGGCCAATGGCAGCGGGAGAAAAACCAGCCCCCATGGCTACGTTTCTAGGCCTCCATCTCCACCAACTCCTCCACGATCCTTCTCTCCTCCATCTCCTCCTTCATTCCAACAACAACAACAACTATAACACCCACTTCACCACCATCTTCTTCGTCTTTCTTCTACCAAAACAACCCATCTCCACCATCTCCATCTCCACCTACACCACTTCGGCCACCACCAGTCACACCATATTCTTCTCCTTGGTTACTCTCTCCAACGAGCTACTCCGTCACTCTCCGAAGCCATGTTTTAAAAACCCTAAAATTTCAAAATGAACTAGACTTGTACCTTGGTTTTTGGGTTTTGGGCTGCCGCCATGGCCGTGGGCCACCTCCGGCCGCCAGGCCTGGTCAGCCATGGCCGGCCATCTTCCCCTTCTTTCCCTTCCTTCTTTCCTTCTTCTTTTCTTCCCTTCTTTCTTTCTTTCTTCTTTTTCCATTCTTTCTTTCTCTGTTCCCTGAAATTCATCTCCCTTCTTCCCTGCGTCACACACACACTCTCTCCCCCCGTACCCTTTCATACTCTCTTTCTAGACTTCTCTTTCTAGCTCTTCTTTTCTCTCTCCATCTGGTTCTTTCTCTCTCCTCCTTCATATAATATAATGTTTATTATATTTGAACGTGTTACATGTTGGTTACCTGAATTTCAGAGATCGGGGATTTCATAGTGCTCTTCAAAGATTTAGGCGAGCATCTTCACCTTGATTTGGGTTTCCCTGCTTCGTCAGGTCGAGTGTATTTATTTTATATTTAAATATATTTTATATTGGGCGGTGCCCTGTATTTGTATGTAGCCGAGTGTCCATGATTGTACATGTATATGTCGTGACGAATACTTGTACTAAGATAGTTTACTTCTCGCACATATACCATGCATGTGATGTACTATTTTTACTGCTTTATATTATGCGTGGCCGACCCTTCGTGGTCGTTAGCCTCCGGGCTCTCTACTTGGCCTCCGGTCCCTTTTAGCTTTCGGACTTTTTACTTAGCCTCTGGGCCTTATTAGTCTCTGGGCTTCTCCACTCCACAGTAGTTGAGACATTATCATGCTTGTACGTAGGCTCGTGTGATACTAATATTTTGTGCAGGTACTCGTACCGACTCTGGGTTTCTACCCACTCCCAAGCTGGCTACCCAATGGTTCTAGGCATGTACCCTTATGAGTTTTGTGGTAGCTACCGAGAGTGCGTTTAGACCCGAGCGTACTTTAGCCTTCGGACTCTCGCCCACTACCTTGAAAGAGAAGTGCGCTCAGACCGTCAGGTCTTTCAGCTCCGCCTGGTAGGCATGCGTAGCGCTCATCGCTTTACCACTTGGTTCGTCTAGGCGAGATGCTAGTGGATTTTTTACTCGCACTTTAAGCCGAGTTGTCCCGGTAACCTCGCCAGGCGCTCTAGTGTTAAACATTGTTTGCTGTTCATACCTCCAGCTTGCTCAGCTCCGCTTGATTGTGCTCAGCTATTACTCTGTCACTTACCATGTACATACTTGTTATGTTAACATTTGACATACACCTGTCTATATCACTTAAACAACTGATATGTTATCACTTGACATGCTACTATTTGACACCTGCTCCTGTTATATTATCCCTTATCATCTGTTCCCTGTTATGACATGACTTATCACTTGTCACATGCCTGATCAATTGTCATTGTCATGTTAAAACCTGATACCTGTTATGATTAACTCTTAACTCATGATTATCACATTACGAGAATGTAGTACCTGATCTCTTATTATGTACTCCTGTTATGCTTGTTATGAACTCCCGTTATGCTTGTTATGTACTCCTGTTATAACCAGTTATGTTCCTCCTTATTCCCATAATCTGATAATTATGTTTAATAAGGTATAAAAAGTATAATTTACACGGGGAATGAGAGGAAGTGATGGTTGCCGATATGATGGCTTGCTTATAGTAGTGGAACACTAAACTGAGGATTCGTGTTAGGGGGATTTCAGGCCCCCAGAAGATGCGTGTTTGGGGGATTTCAGGCCCCCAATGGCTATGTCCCGGGCGGACGGAAACTACTATAAGTATGAGCTATCAGTGCTTCATCAGCTTCTAATAACCAACCTCGACTTATATATGGATGTATGTGTGTTGAGATGTACACCATGACACATACCTAGATATATGGGTCAGACGAGTAATAATAATAAAATATGCCAACTATGTATCCGTTGTATGCTTTGTCAAGTATGCTTTCATCAGGTTTTACATCAGATTTCTGGTTTATGACTATTATTATATTATAACTGCTTACATTCTTCTTTATCACTTGTGTTTTACTCCACCAGTCTCCTGCTCTTATCTTATCATACTATGAGTATTCCCTGCTTGATATCACTTGTTGCATAACTACTTGCTCCTGTATGCTTGTGCCCACGACACAGTTTTCAATGTATGTTTATGATTCGGATTATCGATACACGTGTGCTTTCTTTTGCACGCCATTTGGCATTGGCATCACCACTCGCTGGGGAGTTCTGACTCCCTTGGATCCTTATGTCCAGGTTTCGGAGCTTAAAGCTTGTAGATTCTCTAAATTGCTGATCAGAGATGCGCAGTGGTAGTGTGGATCATCAGCAGACCGTCCAGAAGCCCCATCCTTCTAGGCCCCCCTGCTCGGTTCTAGAGTTTTCCTTTTATAACTCTGAGTCTCCTTTTATACTGTTCATTATTGTATATCCCCTTTTATTCTCGCATTTGCGCCTATCGGTGATGTAATATTCTTATAATATTGTGTCACATCCTGTGATAACTTTGTAATTGTACTTATATGTTGGAATGTATAATGCATCACGTGATTCCGTACTCTGATTCTTACCTGTACTGATGCTTAGTGTATATACATGAGAGTATTTCTGACCTGCATATATATGTCGCAGTAACGTCTCCGTACCCACAGGATCGGGGCATTACAGACGCAAACTATTACTAATTGCGGCCAATTTTCAACGCAAATTGTAAAATTCAATTTTGTAAAATTTGTTTTATTTAACAGTTTGCATTGAATTTACATTGCAAAATTTATATATTGCATCGAAACTTCGACGCAATAGTTAAAATTCACAAAATACAAAAAAAATTGCGTCAAAAATTCGATGTAATTTATCATCTTACGGTGAATATTCGACACGAATTTTGCATCGAGGACTTCTGCGTCAAATTTTTTCGATGAAAAATTTTGATGCAATCTATAAAAATTCAATGCAACATGACTATTTTCGATGCAAATATTCGACACAATTTGACAGACATTCTAGTAGTGGTAGCCCATCAGAGGAGGACAACGCGATAGATGACGTCAACGAGCACGAGGAGGGCAACCGACTCGAGCTGTCGCTTTCCTAAATGCGACAAGAGCTGTCGGTTCCTAAGGAACCAACATTCGATGCTGGACATGAGGCATGTGGCCAGCGAGGCGCCTCAGGGGACGGCGATGCGTCTGTTGAGTTGGACGCATGTGACATGTGGGGGTCCCGGGAGGAAGAGATGGGTCAGCTGAGCTAGGCCCGAGCTGCTCTGAGGTTGATCCTCGCGGGCTCACCTACACTGGGCCGCTAGTTGGGCCTTTCTTAAATGAAGAAGAGGTAAAGCAACGGGTGGCCCAAGGTTTCCAGGGTTTTTCTTGAAACTAAATTTAATGCATTTTTGGGCCAGATCCTATCTAATGGGCTAGTGGGTGATCTCCCAACACCATTGAGAAGAGAATAAGAGTCAACGACGCTCTCCAGGGCAGTGTGGCTATGGCAGTGACCGACGATAACAACTGGAGGGATGAGACACGTGACGATGTCGTTATCGATGCCGGCGTCAGCCAAGGAGGAGGCCAGTGCGGCCACGACGGATCAGAGGGGGATGTCGTAATTAAATCACTGATAGTTAACTTCACATTAGGGGACTTCGTCATCACTTGTAACTCAGCAGACCTAAAAGCAACAGACTGAACTCACCTTAAATGAGCCCCGGCGTGGTGGTCGCATGAGGTACTGTCATAGGGACAAGTGGCGCTAAAAAGAGCTTGAGGCAACAGCTACTGTAGGGAGACAAAAATTCGATCGGGGATAGGATCAACTGCGCTATCATTTACACCCATTATGTCTCTATTGGAAATAATTGACAAATATTGGTAATTGTTTGTCAGATGAATTTCTACTTTTTATTGCTCATATTTGTGGGTTTAGGGTGGGAATTGAACTGGTTGCTCAAGATAAATTCCTTATCAATGCTAAGTTTTTTGAGAAAGAAATACTAATTAAGCCGAGGGTGGGAGGCACGCACACACAAAAGGTGCACATTGAGTGCCAGGGACTACACTCTAGAGCTGAGGGGTGGGGTCACACATTAGAACTATGATAGTTCTATTTTGAAATGTGAAGGGGCCAGGTAAACTGGCAAAATGTCGTATGGCTAAGGAGACCATTATAGGGGCAAAAGCGGATATTGTTTATATGTGCGAGACCAAGTTTAAAGCACAACACCTTATCTGTTTAGTGCCTTAGGTCCTCATAGCATTTATAAGTGGAAGCTTCGGGTGGGATGTTTATCAGGTACAATTCCTCGTTATACACACTGGAGGAAGAATGGACGGGGAAGTTATCTCTCTCGTTCGTTCTTAAGGGGTGAAAAGATAAATTTTCACAAGTTATTACTTCAGTGTATGGCCCTGATAGAAGACCGTTGAAGTTGGAATTATGGCGAGAGATCTTTTTTATCAAACAAAAGTGGGACCTTCCTTGGATCTTGGGAGGGGACTTCAATATCATCTGCCACACATACGAACAGAAAGGGGGAAGGGAATGGTCATGATAGATGGACGTTCAATTCCGTTATCTATCAGGCTGAGCTTATAGACCTTCCTATTATCGATTGGACGTTCACATGGTCTAACTTATAGGATAGACCTATCCTGGTGAGACTGGATTGGGTGCTTCTCACACTAGATTGGGACATTTATTTTTCATTAGCATATTTACACACACTCCCCAGACCCACTTCGGACCTTGTCCCACTATGTCTTGACACCAGAGAGTCTATTGTTAATATATTCAGAATCTTCCATTTCAAAAAAAAAAGTGGTTGGAATACCCGGCATGTGGGACAGTTATCAAAGACAGTTGGGAAATCACAGTTGTACGGCAAAACGCTGCAAACATCTTGGCCACTAAACTTAGGCATCTCTGAAAAACTCTAAGGAAGTGGGAACCACACTCTTTTGGATTTGTGCTTAACAAGAGAGATATCACGAGTTAGATCGACAACTTGGAAAGGGACCAAGCAAAGAGGGAATTAGACTACGAGAAGCTAGCAAGCCTGCATTCTTTATGAGTTGGTATTCAACACGTATACAAAAGGAGGAGATAATGTGGAATCAGAGAGCGAGATTGAACTGGATCAAATATGGGGACCTTAATACTGCATTCTTCCACAAAACTGCCAACATGAGGAAGAGAAAAAAATATGATTCTTAGCTTGGAATCTCAAGGGGAAATTATTGAGGAGGAAAAGCGCATTATAAAGACCTTCCAAGAACACTTTCAAATGTTATTCGGCTCTAAGGCTGACCATATATGGCCTAGGTGTGTTCCAGACTGCCAAGTTCAGACACAAGGAGGAATTGACAAGCTGGCTGACCTATCCAAACTCTTCTCGGAAGAGAAATCAAAGCGACAGTATGGGGTTTGGGGCTAACAAAGCTCCGGGTCTCGATGGTTTCCTTATTCTTTTCTACCGCAGATTTTGGGACATCATGAAACTAGAAATCATTACACGTTGGAAAGTTTTCACAATGGTTCCATCTAACTTAACAAACTCAATTATGCGCATTTGGTGATGATTCCCTAAAAAGGCGAAGCAAAGGAGGTGAAAGACTTCAGCATTATAAGCATCCTGAATGCATCAGTTAAGATCATGTCCAAAGTATTGGATAAGAGAATAAGGGAGGTTTTAGGGAACCTGATAGATGACCACCAAACACGGTTCCTAAAAGGTAGAAGTATTTTGGAATCAATAGAAGTCTCTCAAGAAGTTATCCAATTTTTCAAGCAGATCAAGACCCCGAGATTCATGCTGAAACTAGATTTCCAAAAGGCATATGACATGGTGGAATGGGATTGCATCCTCGAAACCCTACAATATTAGGGCTTCCCACCCACATGGATTTTCTGAATTACCCTTTGATTGTGATCCACAAAAGTGTCAGTTTTGGTTAATGGTGTTGGCCCAAAGGCCCATCACTCTAGTTTTGATGATAATCAACTCATGTAGTTATAGTACTAATAATCTTGTGCCCATTTAGTTTCAAATATTCTATCAAGATCTTAGTCGGTGTTCAGCTTCAACAAAAGATTCAAAGTCAAGTTTTAAAACTAGCACGTGTTGATTTAAGAGCTCACGCTTCAAGATCACATCAAGTACTCAAGAGAAGTCTTAGATCTTTGGATCAAGTTTTAGACCAAGTCAAGATGGAGAAGAAGTTTTTCAAGAAGATTTTCAAGACTTTATTTATATTTGTAAGTGTTAAGATTTTATATTTTAGATAAAATGTAAATGATAGATTAGTTATGGATTGCTCAATTTCATATTCACACACACAAAATTTTGTTTTCAGAAAATACGATTTTGATTTCATGATTAAATTTCTATATCTCAAAAACTAATTCACATGTTTATAACATGTGTTAATTTTTCATCACACATATTTGTACTTCATAGTGTTTCAATGAACTTATTTTTGTGAGATTTATGGATATTTTATGATATTTAAAATGAATTTAAAAAGATCCTTAACAACCCTGAAAAATGTGTTTTTGGGCTACTTGCGGTCGATCGAAGGCTGAGCCGGTCGACTGAGCAGTCGACCGAGGTGCATAAGACATGCACAAGCCTATGTGAGTTGATCTCGATCGACTGACCGTCGACCGCAGTAGAGATTGGCTTACCGATCAGTCGACCGACTAAGTTTGCAGAGCTCTTGGGTTCTCTCGGCTGACCGGCGGCCGACCGTTCTGCTGATCTGCTCGATACCCTTATAGTTTTATGGCCATAATATTTTATGCTTACATTAAATCAATATTATTTAAATTTCATTTTAAAGATAACTTTCAAGGCCACATTTCTTGTTTAATAGTCATTTTTTGATTCAAATGATAAAGATGTCAAATATTGGGTGAAGTCTATTCTTGTTCTGAAAATAGTTTATAGTCTCTAGTTTGACACCTTTCAGTACTTTATTGATACCGTTCTACTAAAAAATGTTATGCATTTGATTTAAGTTGCATTAGAAAGAAAACTTAAAGATCTACAAATTCTTCCTATATACTTATTTCCAAATGCTAATGTATTAAGCCTCAAAATTGTGCTCAAAATTGACCTATTGCACACTTTGGGTCTGTGGTCAGTCGACCGCCCAGTCAACCACCACAGTCAGAAATTAGACCGTTGATCGGTCGACCAGGCAGTCGACCTACAGGCCATTTCTGGCAGTTTTTGAACCATAACGGCTAATTTTCCTTGGCCTATAAATATGAGATTTTTGGGTGAGTTTTAAACTAGTTTTTTAAGAGCATATTTTTCCATCTTCACTAGAGTTTTCCCAACATGTTTTTAGAGCTTCATTGCCATATCAAAAGAGAGTTTATCAAGAGTGATTCTCTTGAGTTTTCAAAAGCTTTTTCTTGAGTTTTTTTATTTTCAAACTATCTAGTTTCTCACACAAATTTGAGTCTTTTCATTGCCATATCTATCCTATAGGATCCTTGTTTGTGAGAGTGTTTGTTGGTGATTAAGAGAAGAGATCACCAAGTGTTCCATCCATTATATTTGGAGGAGTTGTAGAGATTGCGGCCTCGGTGAACTTGTGGGTTCGCGTGTATTGTTCTTGCGGGAATAAGTGAGGGACTTGCGGGTCAAAGAGTTCTTGAGGGAGCTCATTGTAGGTGTTGCGGCACCGAGTGATCTTGCAGGATTGATTATAGTGAAAATCCTTTATAGTGATGAAGGTAGGGACGTAGAGCAAGTGTGCTCGAAACTCGAAACAAATCTCTCGTGTTTGCGATTGCTTATCTCTCTCTCACTCACTTGTGTTTATATCTTACATGCTTATATTGTTCATTTCTTTATATGTTTGATATACTTGTGCTTAATTGAATATATACTTGTGATTGTTTGCTCACACTTGTATTCAACCAAGAGAGCCATAGTGGCACTTCAACTTTTAATTTAGAGATATCTTGAGGAGATTGTTTAGAGCTCATCACCGAAAATTTGGCTACTCTATTTGGTTATACGTTGTGTTAACCTAATAGTTTTTAAGTTGCGTAATTAGTTTTAATTTTGCATTAGATTAGCTTGTCATCTATTCACCCCCTCTTGGTGACTTACAATTGGTATCAGAGCTTGGTGCTCTTGATTTAGATTTAACAACCTATAGTTAAAGATTCTACTTTTGCTAATCACAATATTTGTACACACATTCATGGATTTTATGACGCCTCCCATATTTGACATTCTTAACCTTTAAACTTGGGAAGTTCATGTACCTAAAAGCCCTAGGTATTCATGTTTATTTTGTCACCATTAAAGAGTCATATTTTCTAAATGGAAAAAACCTTGAGGCTAATGCAAAAGCCATCCATGTATTAAAGTCAACCCTAAATGATGAATATTTATCTAGGGTTACTAATCTTGATTCGACTTTTATAGTATGAAACACTATTTACTCTCTTGGGGAACAAGTGTCACATGACAAAGAGAGTGACTCGGATGATGAAAGTGCTACTTCCAACATGTGTTATATGGTCCAAGGGGATGACCTCCTTGAGGTATATTCCGAATTCGAGGTAGAAGAAGATATTGACATGCCTTATGATGAGCTTGCAACTTTTTGTCAAAAACTTCTTAAGAAATATGATTTGTTAAAAATTGAAAATGAAAAGTTGAAGAAAGAAAACAATTCTTTGTTAAATAAAAATGATTCTTCAAATTTGAGTATTATTCCAAAAAAATGAATTTTTGAAAAACCAAATTATTTTGGTGGGAAAGGAAAAGGAAATTGTTTTAAATAAAATTAAATCTTTGAAAAACAAAATCGATTTAATTGAAAAAGAAAAGATTTCTATTTCTAAAAAGAAAAAGAATTTTGTTTCTCATGCACATGCCTCTTCTTCTAAAATTGAAAATGATATATGTATTTTGATGAAAAACATTGATTGTTTGGGCTCCACTTTAAGCCAATGTGCATTTAATCATAATAAGTTAGAATATATGTTTCACAAAAATAAGTTTCACACATGCATGCACATACCCCATGACATACACATGCACATCATGATTACACCCACTCATATATGTATGCTAGAGTGTACAAATGTACACATTGTGGCCGTAAAGACCATTTAGCAAAATTTTATTTTGATAGAATAAATTTATTAAATTTTACAAATAAGAATATTTGGGTTTCTTATAATGCTAACCCTCATGGACCCAAAAAGATCTGAGTACTAAAATCCCCATCACTTGTATTTGAAGTAGGCGTGGGCTCTCACAAAACGTGCGAGGATTGGTGCCTTGGTGGTGGATGCACTTCAAACTTGATGGACATACCCAATTGATGTATCACTATCAAGGAAGCATAGTGGGAGGACCACCTCTTATTTTGAAGAAATAAATTGGCTACATTGATTTTGGTAACCATTTCTTCCTCCTCTTTCAAAATGCTTTTAATACTTCTATGCCAGTATAGTGACCTAAACTCAATCATATATTATTTTATTCTTAATATTGAGTTCATTAGTTGTTAGCTATGCATATATTTTGAAAAAAATTTCAATGAATTTACATTCCTATTATTTTTGGATTGATTTATGTTTTTATATGCTTTAATTAAAGCATATATTGATTTAAATGCTTATATCATGTTCATATGCATATTCTATTAAAACTTGTGTTATACATGTACAATTTTTTAGATACATGCTTTACATATATATTCTTTTTATGTACTCAATTATTTATTTGATTGTACATTGTATGTCCTAATTTTGATGATTCTTGCATGTTTATATGATATAACATATTTTTGTGAAAAAGAATTTTCATATGAGTTTTGTTGTGAGCTTTATAATTTATTTTTATGAATATGTAATTTACATGATTTTTGTACACTCACATTTTTATGTTTACTCTTGTCTTTATTTTCATGAGGATCTATGAGCTTTATAAATTTTGAATGTCAATTTTTGTGTAATATACATGTTTCATGGGATACATGTTTTGATTTCATATTTTGAAGGATCTTTAACTAGTTTTTCAAAAATTATTTTAAACTAGTTATTTATTCTTTACTTGGTAGTGTTTTTAATTCATAATTAATTTTAAATCTTATTTTTGAAAAGTTTGCCCTCCAAGGACGGTTGGTTGGGCGACCATGCCTTGTGCGCCTTCATGAGAACATCTTTTTAACATGTGTATGATAAGGATGGATGATATGTGTTATATACTTGATTTTCATGATATTTTATTTTTATATACTCATATGTGTTTTCTTATATATGTATGCTTCAAATTTTAAATTGATATTTAAAATGACCATACATACATATATATAATTTCTTGTGCTAGATAAAGTATTCATACATATTCTTTAAAGTACAAATTATGTTTATGCTAAGTTTGATTTAATTTGAAATGTTAATTGATGTCTCTTACAAGCTTATGCATTGATTTTGTTAGTATTTCAAAAAGAAGTGGGAAAATTATTTCTTTTTGAGAAAAATAGTTTAAAAGAATCCATAATATCGATGATTATTTTTCTTCAATTGGTATAATTTATATTCATGTTGATTTTCAATTGGCATTTTTTGGTATCAAAATGTACTTCATGTTTCACCTTCACTTAGTATAAAAATTTATTTCAATTGATATCAAAATTTATTTTGTTGACTTCAAGAAATTTCAAAATTTTTTTTTAGTGTTATCAAAATTTTTAAAATTTAGTTGATATGTATTGCTTATATGCAAGGAGAACTTAATATCTCCTCTATATATAAATTCATGTTGAGTTTATTTTACATATTGAGGAGTTTGACCTCTCTTTTTTATGTGATACACGTGTGTAGGGGGAGCTTAACATCTCCGTCTATGTATTGACTATTATGATTATGTTGGTTAGGGTCTAGTCATCCCTTCTTCATGTAATGCATGTATGCAGGGGGAGCAAACTTAACATCTCTCATCTTCATGAATGTATATCGCATATACATCTTTTTTTGTTTGTTTTTCTTCACCCCTTTGTTGATGATTTGACAAAAAGGGGGAGAAAAATTTAGAGAGTTTATATATGCATGCTATGTATTTTTGTTTATGCATATGCTATGTATTTTTATTTATGCATATATGTTTATTTTGTTTATATGCTTCATTGAATATCTATTTGTTTTTCCTATGCATGAGTTAAGGGGGGTATATGAAGCTTATCTTTAATCCATGCATATATAACTCCATGAGCTTTGTCATCATCAAAAAGGGGGAGATTGTTGGCCCAAAGGCCTATCACTCTAGTTTTGATGATGATCAATTCATGTAGTTATCGTACTAATGATCTTGTGCTCATTAGTTTCAGATATTTCACCAAGATCTTAGTCGGTGTTTAGTTTTAATAAAAGATTCGAAGTCAAAATTTGAAGGTAGCATGTGTTTATTCAAGACTCATGCTTCAAGATCGCATCAAATACTTAAGAGGAGTCTAGCTCTTTTGATCATGTTTTGGACCAAGTCAAGATGGAGAAGAAGATTTTCAGAACTTGAGTCATGTTTGTAAATGTTAAGATTTTGTATTTTAGATAAAATGTAAAGGATAGATTAGTTGTGAATTGCTCAAGCTTATACACACACAAAAAAAATTTAGTTTTCGAAAAATACGGTTTTGGTTTCATGATTAAATTTCTATATCTCAAAAACTAGTTCATATGTTTATAATATGTGTTGATTTTTCATCACACATATTTGTACCTTATAGTGTTTCAATGAACTTATTTTTATGAGATTTATGTATATATTATGATATTTAAAATGAATTTAAAGAGATCTTTAACAACCTTAAAAAATGTGTTTTTAGGCTGCATGCGGTCGACTGACCGATCGACTGAAGGCTAAACCGGTCGACCGAGAGGTCGACCGACGTGCACAAGCCCATGTGACTTGAGCTTAACCAATCGACCGGTCGGTCGCAGTAGAGGTTAGCCGACCGATCGGTCAACCGACTGAGTTTACAGAGCTCTCGGGTTTTCTCAGTCGACCGGGTGGCTGACTGTTCTGCTGATCTGCTCGATACGCTTATAGTTTTATGACCACAACTTTTTATTTTTACATTCAATCAATATTATTCAAATTGCATTTCAACGATAATTTTTAGGGCTACATTTCTTGTTTAATAGTCATTTTTTTGATTCAAATGATAAAGATGTCAAATATTGGGTTGAAGTCTATTCTTGTTCTGAAAATAGTTTACAATCTCTGGTCTGACACCTTTCAGTATTTTGTTGATAAGTTCTACTCCGAAATGATATTGATTTGATTTAAGTTGCATTAAAAAGAAGACTTAAAGATCTACAAATTCTTGCTATATACTTATTTTCAAATTCTAACGTTTTAGGACTCAAAACTGTGCTTACAATTTGGCCTATTGCACAGTTTGGGTCTGCGGTCAATCGACCGCCCGGTCGACCGCTAAACTCCAACAGTCAGAAATTTAACCGTTGGTCGGTTGATTGGGCATTTGACCGACAGGTCATTTCTGGCAGTTTTTGAGCCATAGTGGCTAGTTTTTCTTGGCCTATAAATATGGGGTTTTGGGTGAGTTTTAAACAAGTTTTTCAAGAGCTTATTTTTTCCATCTTCAATAGAGTTTTTCCAACAAGTTTTTAGAGCTTCATTGTCATATCAAAAGAGAATTTATCAAGAGTGATTCTCTTGAGCTTTCAAAAAAAAAATTCTTGAGTTTTTCATTTCCAAATTTATCTAGTTTTCTCACACAAGCTTGATTGCCATATCTATCCTATAGGATCCTTATTTGTGAGAGTGTTTGCTAGTGATCAAGAGAAGAGATCACCAAGTGTTCCAACCATTATATTTGGAGGAGTTGTAGAGGTTGCAGCCTCGGCGAGCTTGTGGGTTCGTATGTGTTGTTCTTGAGGGAACAAGTGAGGGACTTGTGGGTCCAAGAGTTCTTGAGGGAGCTCGTTGTAGGTCTAGCGACGCCGAGTAATCTTACAGGATCGATTACAGTGAAAATCCTTCATAGTGGTGAAGGCGGGGACATAGAGCAAGTGTGCTCGAACCTCGAAGCAAATCTCCCGTGTTTACGATTGCTCATCTCTCTCTCACACACACTTGTGTTTATATCTTGCATGCTTATATTGTTCATTTCTTTATATGTTTAATATACCTGTGCTTAATTGAATATATGCTTAGGATTATTTGTTGACACTTATATTCAACCAAGAGAGCCATAGTGGCAACTCAACTCTTAATCCAGAGAAATCTTGAGGATATAGTCCAAAGCCCTTCACTGAAAATTCGGTTACACTCTTTAGTTATACGTTGTGTGTTAGCCTAATAGTTTTTAAGTTGCATAATTAGTTTTAATTCCGCATTAGATTTGTATTAGATTAGCTTGTCACCTATTCACTCCCCTCTAGGTGACTTACAAACGGCACTCAAGAGAGGGAGATTGTCTGCAAGAGGGGCTAAGACAAAGGGATCTCTCTCTCCTCTAATCTTCATTCTGGTGGCAGACAGACTTCATTATATATTATCCAAATGCAGGAAGGCTTACTTAAGGGTTTGCGATGCCGAGATGATGCAATGCGGTTATCAATTTACAATACAGAGATGACACGGTCATCTTTAGGAAAGAAAGCATACCACACGTGTTAGTTCTCAAGGGGTTCTGCTATGTTATGAGAAGTGATCCAGCCTTAAGATCAATTTTCACAAGAGTTCTTTGATCTTCTTGGGAGATATTTTAGTCAGAGCATCCTTATATCGTTAATCTTTAATTGCCCGGTTCATAAGTTACCTATCACCTACCTGGATTGCCACTTTGTACATGTAAGATTAGCAAGCCACAGTGGAGGTGGCTCATTGATAGGATTCAAAAGAGACTATCCGGTTAGGAAGGGAAAGTGGTCTTTTTTGGGGAAAGATCACCATGATTAGTGCAGTTCTTTCATCCATTCCCATGTATTTCCTTTCCTTCTTTCCACTCTCTAGATGGTTGAAAAGAGAGATTGATTCCCTTAGAAGAAAGTTTCTCTAGGATAGGACACAACAAGAAAGAAAAGCTTACTGCCTCGTAAGCGGGAAAGTTTGTAAAAGATGGGAGTTTGGCAATTTAGGGGTTATCAATCTCCGGGATATCAACACGACCTTATTCCTGAAAAGGTAGTGAAAATTTTTTGAAGATCCCACTCGCAAGTGGGCCATGCTCATATCCCACAACTATCGCCCCCTCACGGGTTGGTGGTCGGATCGGTGCAATAATTAGGCTTTCTCTTCCCCTTTCTAGAAAGGCATGTCCTTAGTTAAGAACATCTTCTTCTTTGGAATTGCTAAGAAGGTCAACGATGAGAGAAGTACGAGGTTTTGACAAGGCAAATGGTGTTCGATCGTCCCTTTGGGGTTCCTTTTCACACATTTTTTTCTCGAGCCCAGAACCCTGTACGACTGGCCCTTTCACATTAGTCGGAAACAGGCTGGAACATCCAAGTGCCTTTTGAGTCAAGAACCTGCGGGACAAAGGGATGAACTGCTACAACTCTTTCCTCACCATTTGCTGAATTCTGAAGGGGCTAGAGACCGCCCGGCGTGGAATTAGGATCCTAAATGTCAATTTCAGTGAAGAGTACCTATTTCAGGCTGAACTACATGGGACTACAGTGCCCATTTGCAAAAGGTATTTGGAGCATTAAAGTGTCGCTTAAAATCAGAGAGTTCCTTTGGTTGGTATGCAAAGAGCCATTCTAACGTGGGAGAAGCTCATAAAAAGGAGCTGGCAAAGGTCGAGTGTTTGTGCTTTATGTGCGGGGGATGAGGAATCTATCGATCACTTGTTTATAAGGTGCATGTTTACACTTCAGATCTGGCAGAGGATGGCAAAATACTTGAAAATGCGCATTCCACAATGGCCTACAGGGGTGAAATTGTTCTGGTCTTCGTGGAGATATACATATTTTAATAAACAACAAAGGGTTATATGAGACTTATTAGCGACTACCCTTTTTGGGGGATATGAAGGGAATGTAATAATAAATTATTTTTTTATGTGACCAGATCGACAGATCAAACATTCCATGTTTGCCTATCATATTCAATCTCCGCAAAAGTACCACCAGAGTATTCTTTAGTTGTGTGGTGATTATACTTTCAATTGCTTGCTAGTTGTAAATCTTCTACGTTTTCGCTTCCGCTGCAGAGTCTTCAACTCAGTGTTTCTATTTTATTTGATTGGTGATGGATCACAACATGTTTCACCTATATATTGTATGAGGGAAGGTCTTTAGTTTTGGAGGATTTTGCTTGTTTTGTATGTTGCACGCTTGTTTTGGCCTTCTGCATCTGTGAGTGCAGTAAGCTACTCTAGTTGGGGAGGAGGATTTTACTTTACACTTTTTCTTGTGGGGTTGTTTCGTTAAAAGCTTATTATTGAAACACGAGAGACCATTTTGGTTCACGGTTTACTCTCAAAAAAATCAGTTCAACCCCCTGAAATTAATAACAAAGTCAAGTGTTATCTTACTGAATTAATTATCAGTTAGTTCTTGGTCGATCACAGAGGAGTAGGGATGGGAGTGTGGAACACGCACAAGTACATATATATTTTGGGGTTTTACTTCTACAACTGTAAATTAATCTATAAATAGCAATTCATATCATGGATGCAGTAAGATCATGGCATTGCACATTGTTAACTTATTAAACCTCAAATTAGTTAATTATACCTCTTGAGCCTCCTGTACTCCCTGTCAGCAGGATTCCGGCCCTTGCGGTTCTTGGGTGGCCCCTCGCCGTGCCCGCTGCTGGTGCTCTGCTGCTGCAACTCTGCCTCCAGCTGCTGCTTCCCTGCAGAACTGCTTGGCCCCGATTCAACATCAGGAACCGTAAACAAGTCCTCGTCACTGTCCTCTGTATAAACAAAAACTCCACAGATTAAAACATGCAGCTAATTGGAAGAAGAGATAAGTAGCAGTGTATATACTATACTACAGAAGTGAACAGACTGACCCTGTTTGGTGTTGTGGGGTGGGAGAGAGGAAGAGGTGGAAGGAAGAGACATGAATGAAATTAGTCAGCTAGTAATGTTATGTTAGTTTCGGTAGTGTGAGAAGTGAAGAGATCTATAAGGAGGAGGAGAAGGAAGAAGAAGGAAATATTAATGGTGATGAATAATGTGAAATTGGGGAGAGAAGGATGGGGGTGGTGATGGCACAGTGCTGCAGGTTAATGGAGGGGAGAAGAGAAACGTGGCACTTTACCATTTGTCTCTCTTATATTTGACTGGGGCTGGGGATTCTTTGAATCCTTCTTCAACTTGTAGTCAAAAAATCAAGGGATTATGGACAGCAAGCAAACAGTGTGCTTGTGAGAGAGAGAGAGAGAGAGAGAGAGAGAGAGATTAGTGAGGGAGAAGACACCACGTTGGCGCGCAAGCAGCCACAGTTTTCAACTGTCAGCTCATATAAGCTACAATCTACTGTGGTTATTACGAGACGACAACAACAAATATATTTACAGAGATGGACTTTGTCCTTTCAAAAGGATTTTAACTTGAATTTTTCTCACTCAAATTCAACCATCCTACATTCAAATACAAGATCCATCCGTTAAAGTTGATCTAAATATTTACAAATCAAAAATGAAGTGTTTGGAATACTTTTTGCCTATCCATCAAGTGACACAAAATAGATCACCGAAAATAGTGAGTTGGTTAGAGTTATGTCTTTAGACATACAAATTCTCGATCTGACCATTTAATTATGATCTAAACATTTAAAAACTCTTATAAACCAATTTCTGTTAGGTTTCAAATGTTCTATACCGTTAATTAACCAACTCACTATTTAGGCGTCCGTTTTTTCCCCACATGATGCATGGGCAAAAATATTCATAACATTTGATTTTTGATTTATAGATACTTGAAATAATATATATCAACTACAACGGAGTGGATCTTGTATTCGAATGTCGGATGTTGAGTGTCCTTCCAAAAGGATTTGACGCCGAATCCTTCCCACTCAAATACCGTGTATATATATATATATATATATATATATATATATATATATATATATATATATATATATATATATATATATATACATACTTGTGTCCTACCAAAAGGATTTGAGGTCGAATCATTCCCACTCAAATACCAACATCCGACATTCGAATACAAGATCCACTCTGTTGAAGTTGATATATATTATTTCAAGTATCTATAAACCAAAAATCAAGTGTGCATCAAGTTGGAAAAAAACGGACGGCCTAAATAGTGAGTTGGTTAGTTT
Source organism: Agave tequilana (assembly GCA_038442645.1). Taxonomy (NCBI): domain Eukaryota; kingdom Viridiplantae; phylum Streptophyta; class Magnoliopsida; order Asparagales; family Asparagaceae; genus Agave; species Agave tequilana. Next base: position 139,222 of record JAVJIF010031893.1, on the reverse strand, counting down.
AATGGTATAGCACATTTGAAACCTAACAAAAATTGGTTTGTAATGATTTTTTTAATGTTTAGATCATGATCAAATGGCCAGATCGAGAATTTGTATGTTTAAAGGCATAGATCTAACCCACTCACTGCTTTCAGCCACCCATTTTGCGCCGCTTGATGGATAGGGAAAAAGTATTCAAAATACTTGACTTTTGATTTATTGATACTTGAAATAATATACATCAACTTCAACAGAGTGGATCTTGTATTCGATTGCCGGAGGGTTGTATTTGAGTGGGAAGGATTCGTGCTCGAATCCTTCTGGAATGACACAAATATATATATATATATATATATATATATAAGAAAATCTTCAAATGAGAAACTTTCTCAAAATAAGTTTCGTCAGAAAACTATATAGGAGCGATCATGTGGATGATCCGAATCGTTCATTTTGATCTACATACTCTAGTTAGGTTACCAATAAAAAATCATGCGATTATAAGCCTTTTTATCTATGCATCAAATGATATCTTTATTCTACGACGAATATAACGTATGTTTTGTAACCACTTGCCGCATGGGTAAAAAGACTCGGAATCGCGTGATTTTTTATTGGTAGCCTATATAAAATATGTAAATCAAGATGAATGGCTCGAATCATCCACTTGATCGCTCCTTTATAGTTTTCTCACAATCTCCGTGTGAGAAAGTGACCTCTCTCTCTCTCTACACATACACACATATGTATGTGTGTGTATATGGGCAATGTTACAATACGCATACGTGTAACTAAGTTAAGTTACACGCATAATTTGTAAAAATTTTGCTTGGTAAGATACAAACAAAAATTCGGGTCAGTGGCCCCTACAAGGTATTTAAAAAATATTTTTTGTGATGGAAAGATGTATCTGTAACTTAACTTAGTTACACTTATGTGTATTGTAACTCTACCATATATGTGTGTGTAGATAGACTTGTGTAGTTTTAGAAGAATGTGAGCCCGACTCCTTTCCGCTCAAATACAATCATAAATCATCCGAATACAAGATCTATTCTGTTGAAGTTGATCTATATTATTTCAAGTATATAAAAGCAAAAATCAAGTATTTAAATACTTTTTGCTCATGCATCAAGTAGGAAAAAACGGACGGCCTAAATAGTGAGTTTGCTAGTTTAACGGTGTAGAACATTTAAAACCTAACAAAAATTAGTTTGTAGGGAGTTTTAAATGTTTAGATCATGATCAAATAGCCAGATCGAGAATTTGTATGGCTAAATACATAGGTGTAACCAAGTCACTATTTTCAGCCGTCCATTTTGCGCCGCTTAATGGATGGGCAAAAAGTATTCAAAACACTTAATTTTTTATTTTTAATTATTTTAAATAATATAGATCAGCTTCAATGGAGTGGATCTTGTATTTAAATGTCGGATGTTGGTATTTGAGTGGGAAGGATTTGGGCTCGAATCATTCCGGAACTACACAAGTTTATATATATATATATATATATATATATATATATATATATATATATATATATATATATATATATATATATATATATAATAGACTTGTATATAAGATCTACTCTGTTAAAGTTGATCTATATTATTTCAAGTATCTATAAATCAAAAATCAAGTATTTTAAATCCTTCCCACCCAAATTCAATCCTCCGACATTCGAATATAAGATCTACTCTGTTAAAGTTGATCTATATTATTTCAAGTATCTATAAATCAAAAATCAAGTGTTTTGAATACCCTTTGCCCATGCATCAAGTAGGAAAAAAACGGACGGTCTAAATAGTTAGTTAGTTTAACGGTGTAGAACATTTGAAACCTAGCAAAAATTAGTTTGTGGGGGTTTTTAAATGTTTAGATCGTAATGAAAAGGTCGGATAGAGAATTTGCAAATCTAAAGACATAGATCTAACCAACTCACTACTTTCGACCGTCTATTTTGTGCCGCTTGATGGATGGTCAAAAAGTACTCAAAATACTTGATTTTTGGTTAATAAATAATTGAAATAATATAAATCAACTTCAATGGAGTGAATCTTGTATTTGAATGTCGGAGGGTTGAATTTGAGTAAGAATTCAGGCTCAAATCCTTTTGGAACTACACAAGTTATATATATATATATATATATATATATATATATATATATATATATATATATATATATATATATATATATATATATATATATATATAGGGCTTACTGTACCTCAGCCTGCGGGCTGAGAGAGTTTCTCAGCCTGCGGGACGTGGCTGACTATAGGCCACACATCGGTCGCAGAGTGTGGGCGCCACAAAAAATCAAAAAATCCCGCCTAAACAATCGTGAATCAAAATGACAAAAATACCCCTTTTAAATGACGACTGCGACTTCTAGCATTCAAAAGTAAAAAACATTCCATGGTCGCAGACTTAATACAGAATAAAGAATACAAGACAAAAAATGCTATCGCATAGCAATGCGACCTCCTTCGGTACTGCGACCAAATTCGCAATCTTCTTTCTCATGCCTTATGTAAAAGAAGTAATTAATATTATATCTACCGTGATACGACACCAGTCTAGAAAAAAAGAGATGCACTAATGTTAATCTCGAGAAAGGAAAGATGTGCACCATACGTAATCTAAAGATATAGCCAAACAATTCTATAAAAAGTTAATTTGTACTTCGGATTCTCCAGCAATAAATCTTCAATTAAATATTTAATTCTTTTTACCACTTCCTACCATACTCAACCCTCACCTGTAACAATTATTATTACTATTCATGTTCTTCCACAATATTGACCTTTATATAATGCTTGTAACTAATATATTACCTCATACCTAAAAAACTATAATTTTGCTCTTCCTTTTCAATTTGATTTCAAAAACTTTCAAAAAAAAATTCATTCTTGAATCATGTCTTCCCCATCTTCTTCCTCTGAACACTCAGAATTCAACTTCAATCAATCCCCCACCGTCCTTTGTCTTTAGGATATTCTAGTGAATCTGATACCTGTCTGGACTTCACTCCTTTTGACTATCTCACTACATCAAATAATGTATTAACTGATCCTCCTATTCATGATGATAATGAATTTTTCATGTGCGTTAGTGAAGAAGACATTATTCCTCTGCCACTTGACGGAGACATGCTTGATGAAAGCATGTCCTCTGATGCTGTAGGCTCGCTTCCTAGCAACGGGTCAGACGAAGAGCTTGATAGAGACGATCCATTCTGGGAGTTCATCGGTGAAACAAAAAAAACCTCAAGATGATGAGGAAATAAGTGATAAAGAGGAAGAGCAGAAGAATGAAGACGATGAATCTGCTTATGATGGTGATAATGACGAGGATTAGGATTTCCTGATCTTCTGATATTCAATTATATTTTGTCTTCTTTTAAAAGCTTTAATTCTATTTTTTTTGTAAGGTCTCTTTCTCACTATATTAACTTATAAGCTCTTTTAATTACATATCCAAACTGCGACTGCTGCTCTTAAACACTGCGACCATAGTCGCCATCCTACTACGGATGCAATTTATGGTCGCAGTTAATCATTTATCAGTTCCCAATGCGACTTTGGTCGCAATAATGTACTGTTTTGGAGTTCAAAGTAATTTAAAGTTATAGTGTATTAACTTTTAAACTGTTTTGGATAACTGAACAGTCACCTAGGAAGTATACAATTTTTGGGAAAAGATAGAAAATATATTTGAGAGATATTCACGTGGTCCGAGAGCTTAAACCTTTTGGAATTCCGGGATTAAATACATATAAAGGGTCATGAGAAAAGGATTAAAAACATACTAAGTTATTTTTTGCTCAAACTCGTTACTCTCACTGTTCCGAAAATACATTCAAAAAATGTCTTCACCATCACCACCGTCTTCACCGGAAAGAAGCCAATCATCAAATGATGATTTTATGTTTAGTTCTGAAACAATGTCTCGCTATGAGTCAGAATCTGAGCTTGATACAGACGACCCTTTCTGAGAGTTCATTGATGAACCAAAACACAAACATGAAGAGGAAGAAAGTGACGATGAGACTGTACCTGAAGAGGAGGAAGAGACAGAAGACGAAAGCGATACAGAAGACGAAAGCATGACTCTTGACGACGAATCTGATTACTATGGTGATGACGACGATTAGAAGTTAAAAAATTGTATTTTGTTTTTTTCTTTTAAATATATATAAATCTGTTTTCTAAAGTTATTTGTGTGAATTACATTTTTTACTACTATGTATTGGTTGAAATACTGCGACCATGGACGCAGACTTAATAAATACAATGCGATCAAGGTCGCAGTAGCTGGTCTTTAATCTTAATCAACAACAACACTGCTACCTTGGTCGCAGTTTCTGACCGTAGTCTTCATAATATAAACTGCGACCTTGATCGCAGTTGTTGGTGTTTAGTCTTAATAAAATACACAGCGAACTTGGTCGCAGTTGTTGATCTTTACTCTTAATCAACAACATCACTGCGACCTTGGTCGCAGTTGGTGGTATTTATAAATAATCAACAACACTGCGACTTTGGTCGCAGTTGATGAACGCAGTCTTAAAAAAATAATCTGCAACCTTGGTCACAGTTTTTTGGTCGCAATGTCGACCCTGGTCGGAGTTGTTTCTGTTTCCACTGTAGTCTTATGCGACCTTGGTCGCAGTGTGGTCTCTGGTCCAAGTTGTTTTGTTTGCAATGCATGACTGCGACCAAAGGTCGTAGTTTATTAAAAAACAAATATGCTTTTTATTTATTTTCATGCATTTATCTCCAGGCATGTGAAAATGATAAAAAAAACGATCTCTTATACAATAAGATTGAGTGTTACAATATAGTAGTAGAAAGAAAACTAAACATCAAAAAGAGCCATTGTTGACTAAGAGCAGTGTTGTTATTGAGGTCTTTTTATTTATGTCCAGGCATTTATCTCCAGGCATGTGAAAATGATACAAAACGCTCTCTTATACAATAAGATTGAGTGTTACAATATAGCAGTACAAAGAAGACTAAACATCAAAAGAACCAAGAAGACTAAACATCAAAAGAGCCCTTGTTGAATAAGAGCAGTGGTGTTATTGACGTCCCCGTGTACTAAAAAACTGTGGACGTCGAGGACCATGACTTCTTCCCTTGTGGACGAATATCGATCAAGTTCACCGGCCAAAATATTCTCCCACAGGCCCAGCGAACCTGAAAAAGGACAATCAAGCTCTGGGTCTTCTTCGTGCATAGGGTCATCTTCATCCATGGAGGCAGGCCCCTGTTAGAGACTCTGAAGAAGGCGGAAATTCTCAGAGCAATTGCTCTCAAATGAACACAGTCTAATTATGGGCTGTTAAAGGGAGAGGGTGAGCCCTATTTATGGGCAGCCCATAATAACAGCTTCGGGAAACAGCGAATGGTGCGGGTTCATCAACGTAGACTTGACGTTAAAAAGATCTCATAAATCTTTATGACAGGTCGCGTCTCACGGAGTCAGTCCAAGTCGCATCAGACAACAGACAACTTTTCATTTTTCATTTAGATTCAAAAAAATGACTTAATCCAAAACAACACTTAATAAAACAAGAACACGGCGACCTTGGTCGCTATGCATGTTAATCTAAAGGAAAACACTTACTTAACGTACTGCGACCAAGGTCGCAGTCCATGTAAAGCGACCTAAGACTGCAGTTGCTGGCCATCTTTATCAACAACAACACTGCGACCTTGGTCACATTTAACCATGTACACTGCGACCATCTTTATCCTTAACAACACTGCGACCTTAGTCGCAGTTAATAATTATATTACTTCACCCTTAAAAATTTTTAAAATGAAAGGTTGCGACATTGGTTGCAGTTGCTAGACGCAGACTCTATAAATACACTGCGACCTTGGTCGCAGTTGCTGGACTTTAGTCTTACTCAACAACAACACTGCTACCTTGGTCGCAGTTTCTGACCGTAGTTTTAATAAAATAAACTGCGACCTTGATCGCAGTTGTTGCTGTTTAGTCTTAATAAAATACACAGCGACCTTGGTCGCAGTTGCTGGTCTTTACTCTTAATCAACAACATCACTGTGACCTTGGTCGCAGTTGGTGGTCTTTATAAATAATCAACAACAACACTGCGACTTTGGTCGCAGTTGATGGCCGCAGTCTTAAAAAAATAATCTGCAATCTTGGTCGCTATTACTGTTTGCAATGTATCTTATGCGACCTTGGTCGCAGTGTCATCTATGATCATAGTTGTTTTGTTTGCAATGCATGGCTGCGAAAAAGTACGTAGTTTATTAAAAAAACAAATATGCTTTTTATTTATGTCCAGACATTTATCTCCAGGCATGTGCAAATGATACAAAACGATCTCTTATACAATAAGATTGAGTGTTACAAATACAGCAGTACAAAAGAAGAATAAAACATCAAAAAAATCCCTTGTTGACTAAGAGCAATCTTCTTCTTGAGGTCTGGTGGCAGCAGAATCAATAAGATTGAGTGTTACAAAGAAGACTAAAAATCAAAGTAGCCAAGAAGACTAAACATCAAAAAATCCCTTGTTGACTAAGAGAAATCTTCTTCTTGAGGTCTGGTGGCAGCAGAATCAATAAGATTGAGTGTTACGAAGAAGACTAAACATCAAAGTATTCAAGAAGACAAAACATAAAAAAGAGCCAAGAAGAGCCCTTGTTGACTACTAAGAGCAGTCTTCTCCTGGAGGTCTGGTGGCAGCAGAATCTTTCGT
>JAVJIF010031893.1:0-127500 GCA_038442645.1 Agave tequilana | reverse complement strand
TCTTTGGGAAATAAATGAAACCAAGATAGAGAAGTTCAATTCAAAAGCTTTTCCCAAAACCCTTTTCTTTGATTTTTCAAACCCTAATGAAAACACCAAAAAGATTGTTCAATTTGAATCAAAAACCTATTTTGATTGCAGCAAAAACACCTGAGAGAATAAAATTTTAGCCCAAAAATTCTTAGAGAAAAACTCTTACAAATGGGGTATTTATAGGCTAATCCAGAAAATAGCCGTTGGCAGCAGAACTGCCAGAAATACCCTGGCGGTCGACCGCCCGGTCGACCGTCCAACGGTCAATTTTTGACCATCGACAGCTGCCGGTCGACCGCCCGGTCGACCGAAACAAACAGAGAGCAACTCTGTTAACAGTCGGTCGACCGCCCGGTCGACCGGCAAACATGCACACTGATACGTGCATCTGCCAGAACCACGGTCGACTTGTCCGGTCGACCGGACAAGACTGACACAGGCACGGTCGACTGGTGCGGTCGACCGGCTCAGATCAAAAGTTGAGTTTAAAACACAATTTTGAAAAGACTTTGATTTTTATGAAAATATCTTTAAATAGTACTAAGTATAAAACATAAAAATTGATTTGTAGGCAGAGGATTTTGTATCAAAATATTTTTGTATCTAATCATTTTTACTAAAAACCAAAAACTGTATTTTCTAAAACTTGAATAGAAAATACGTTTTGTCCAAAACACTTCCAGATACAAAAACATGATAATTAAACACTTTGAAGCATGATGCATATGGATAGAAATCCAATATACATGAAACAAATATATATATCATAGTTTTTGTCGTTAATTCCAAAATATGTTTTGTCAAAAATACCAAAACATATAACACATGAATAAAGGAGTCAAAACTAAGTTTGTCTAGGAAATTAAAGCATGCATGTATATAGAACAAATCATATATACATTAAACCATGTAAACTTGTTTTGATCTATCTATTCATGAAAACCAAGATCGGTTAAACCTAAAACCAAAAAAAAAACCAATATTCAAAACATGAAACGTGTGAGTTGTGAACTTGAGCATTATCATACTATTCTAATCTTTACAATTTGGATCTAAACACAAACTAAATTAGGGATACCTAAGTCTTCTTGTAGAGCGTCGTCTCCAAGTTGACTCGGTCCAAACCGTGATTCACCAAGCTTGACTCCAATGAGTGCTAGATGTCATCTTTGATGCTTAGGCTCTTGAATCACCTTGTGAAAGATGTGTGGAAGCTTTCACCAACTAATATCTTGTTAAATATCTGAAACTTAAAACATCACAAGATTATTAGTACACATAACTACATGAGTTGATCATCATTAAAACTAGAGTGGAAGGCCTTTGGGCCAACAATCTCCCCCTTTTTGATGATGACAAAACTCATGGAGTTATATATGCATGGATTAAAGTAAAGCTTCAAAGAAGCTCCCCCTTAACTCATGCATAACAATAAAACATATAAGATATGCAATGAATGTTCTTAAACACATATAAACATGTTCTGGATACCAATTAAAATAAAACATAAACAATGAAACATGCTCTTGACACCAATAAAACAATAATATTGAAACCAACATATTATTACTAATGAAAACCAACTAAAACATATGCATAAATCAACCATGCATATAAACTACAAATTCTTCTCCCCCTTTTTGTCAATCATCAACAAAGGGGTAAAAACAAACATAATGAAAACAAATACTTCTCCCCCTAAATCTTCAAAACAAAGAAGCAATAAATTATTCCAAGGGGTAAAACCAAAGTCAATATGATATCAATTGAAATAACAAACTTTGAGAAATGCCAAATCCTATTTGAAATAAAACAAGGCATTGAAACAAAATAACATTTTATATCAAAATGAAAACATGTAATGTAAACTTGATACCAATAGATAATAAAAAATTGATACCAAATTAAGGAAACAAATAACATCTTGATACCAAAAGATGATATTTTTCATTATAAGCATATGATACCAATTACTTTAATATCATAAAGTTAGGGAGTGGGAAACAAAAAAAATAATGGTAAACCAAATACCAATTGAAATATAAAATACGAGTTTTCTCCCCCTTTATGAAATACCAAAAGAAAATATGTATAGACTTGAAATAAGATACCAATTGAAAATTAAATCAATTGAAACATGATATTCATTAAAAATTCAAGCTTAGCAATCTTAAAATTATGATAAAGCTTGTATATGGATACCAATTGAAAAACTCAAGCTTAACATAACCAAAATTTGTGCTTCAAGATATAGGGATAAAATAAGCACAAATAAATCATCTATATATGTATGTAAGGAATAGATACCAATTGAAATTGATACTATATGAAGTGTAAGCATACATATATAAAACAACACATATATGAGTATACAAAAGGATGTCAAGATTGATACCAATTGAAAGAATTCAATGATACCAATTGAAACAAGAATAAGATCAAGTGTATGACTCATATCAACTACCACCCATTTCATGTTCAAGTTTAAAATGATTTTCATTATAAAGCATACATGAGCATGATCTCCCATCCAACCGCCCATTGATGGTAGGGGTTTTCAAAAAATAGATTTGAAAATAAGCTTGTTTGAAAATCTCTACCATAGTGAAGAATACCGTAACTAGTTAAATGGAAAATCTTTTAAACTAGTACGAAATCCTTCAAGTAAGGAATAAAACAAAATAGTTTTTCATGAAATAAGAAATCCACATGAAAATCAATACTCTAATCTAATTGAGCATAATTTTGACTCATGAAAACAAAACATGAGCAAGCAATAAAAGTGAGTGTACATATAAAGTGTGAATATCATAATCATGAAAATTTTTCATTAAGCTCAATTATTCCTTAAACATGAAAACACGAAAATCATCAAAACTCATTTAATCTTCATGGCATATGTATGTCCAATACAAACTAAAGTATACATACATATCCAAAACACAATGAGTCCACAAAATATATGCATTAAGGCACGTGGCTCAGAAAGGATAAACATGTATATCTAATAGTTTGGACAAGATAGACATATACATGAAGTTAAACAATTAAACACAAAATCAAGAAAAACTAAATCTTCACCAAAACGAATTTCATTTCAAGGTATATGTATGAATCATCAAAACTAGACTATAGTAGAACATCTAATGGGTACAAATAGGCATCCAAGCACAAACATATATAAAGGTTTATTTGTGGCCCATTCTATGTACAAGTATAAATCCTAGTTTTAATGAAAACTAACATCTAAGCATATATCCAAATCATTAAGCATAAAACGAGTCATAAATCAACAAGATTCTAAAAATGATCATTATGTAAATCCACATGCTATAAGAATCATAATATCAAAACAATTGTGAAAACATAAATTATGGGTTCATCTAAATAATGGTGATTTCAAATTGCAATACATGTATAGCAATAAACATACTACTCAAAACATGGGTCATTAAAACGAAAGTTATAGAACATCATATGATCATTATGCAAATGCATGTGCATTAGATCTAGAGCATACATGTTAGTCTAAACAAGGTGAGACACTAAATATAGATCCATATGAAGCATGGGTGCTCAAGTAGCTAAACATGTACAACCTTAATCTAATGAACATGGCACAAAGCATAATGAATAACAAAACACAACATGCTATAAAAGATGAACATAGAAAGCATGTAAACACTAAATGGAGTAAGGGATTGTTACCAAAACGGAAGAGGCAACTTTCCATGTCTCCAAAACCCGGTGGTCCTCCCACCAATTCTCCTTGAGAGTGAAGCATCTAAATGGTTCTCTTTTAAGCTTAGAATGCATCCACCTCAAGGCACCAATGCCCTCAAGTGATGCGAGAGCTCCCACCTACATCAAAAGTTAAAGCGGTGATTTTTGGTACCCATTTTCTTGTGGGTCCACGGGGGTTAATATCTTTTCTCACCCAAACATAATTTGTTGCTAAATTTTCAATATGTAATCTATCATAGCAAAATCTAGCAAGGTGGCCTTTTCGACCACAATGTGTACAAGTGTACACATGAGCATACATGTTATGTTGTGTCCGTGATGAGCATGTGTATGCCGTGATGGGTGTGCATGCATAGTTGGAGCTTGTTTCTTGCGAACCAAGGATTCCAAACAAGTGTGATTTAAAGCACATTAGCTCAAAGTGGAGCCCAAACAATCAACACTTTTCTTCAAATTATTTATATCATTTTCAATGCTAGAAGATAAAGTGGAGTATGCTATAGGTGTGCAAGAAGTAGAAGCTACACTAGCATGGCAAACATGAATATCAATATCATTTTGCAAAGATTTATTTTTATTCAAAACCAAATCCAATTCTTTTGTTATGAAATCAATTTCATTTTTCAAGGTAACATTTTCTTTAAAAACAAGATCTAATTTTGAAGATAAAATCTCATTGTGCTTTACAACATCATCACAATCATTTTTGTTTTTCAAAAATTCATTTTCCTTTAAAGCAAGTTCGAGTTGAGATTTAAGTGAGTCACATTCACTTGCAATCTCTTCCTTCTCTTGCAACATCAATTCAAAATTAGAGCATAAATCCTTTAATTCATTTTTCAAAACAAGATTATCATCTTTCAACAAATCATGTTTTTCTAACAAATTTTCAAGCTTTTGAACAAGTTCCATATTTAAAGTTTGAACTTCAAAACATCCATGACAATAGGAACTAGAGCTATCATCTATTTGAGAATCCGATTGTACCTCAAGGGAGTTCTTCCCTTGGACCATGAGGCATTGCTCTTCGGACTTTTCTCTCTTAGATCTCCTCATCTTGTTGATAATCCTTGGAAGCTCGGGAGAAGTCAAGATGCTCCAAACTGCAAAAGCCGAATCATAATGATCAAAAACATGCAATAAATGTTCATTTAGAGATGCTCTAAGTGCCCTAAGTGCTAATGCATTGGCCTTCTTATGCTTGCTACTATTTGGGAGGGATTCTATGGTAATGGCTTGATAAACTAGATGTCCTAGGTCTTTTAAATGTTTAGTCATATTAGCCTTCCGAACATCAAGTCTAAAATGATCAAACATAGGAGGGCTAGCCATAAGTGCAAACTAAATGTGTGCAAATGAAAATGCAAATGAAGATTAGCAAACCAAGATCTCACTCCTAGGTGGTTAAACCTAAATATCAGGAGCGCTAGCTCTGATACCAATTGAAAAGTCACCTAGAGGGGGGTGAATAGGTGACGATGCTAATCTAGTGAACTTAATGCGGAATTTAAAAACTAATTGCAATTATAACAATGATGCACACACAAGCAAGTATAAGATATAGCAATTTGCACAATACACAAAGTAAAGAGAGAGATAGAGAGAGTCAATGGATCAATCGCAAACACAGAGATATGTTATCGAGGTTCGAGCACCCAGCTCTACATCCCCGCCTTCGACACACGAAGGATTTCTAATCCACTAGCTAGTTCACAAAGAACTCTCACAAGGAGTACCCAACTCCTCTCTTTACAATCACAACCTCCTCTTTGAGGCACAACTCCAAGCCAACAATCTCCTCACAACTTGAGGGATTTCCAAACTCAAAACCAATACAAGGATCACCTCACAACCTTGAGGGATACAACCCAATAGCCAAACTTCCTCAACACAATGAGGGAAAGGCACAAAGCCAAGCTAAAGATAGGGTTTACAACTTAGTGGTTTCAAACAACAACCACAAAACAATCTCTTTTTCCCACACAAAATCCTATAGAAAAGATAGTAGATTTTAGCTCAAGTGTGGAGAAAATCAAGGGATTTGAAACCAGCAACTCAAAGAAAATCTTTGGGAAATAAATGAAACCAAGATAGAGAAGTTCAATTCAAAAGCTTTTCCCAAACCCTTTTCTTTGATTTTTCAAACCCTAATGAAAACACCAAAAAGATTGTTCAATTTGAATCAAAAACCTATTTTGATTGCAGCAAAAACACCTGAGAGAATGAAAATTTTAGCCCAAAAATTCTTAGAGAAAACTCTTGCAAATAGGGTATTTATAGGCTAATCCAGAAAATAGCCGTTGGCAGCAGAACTGCCAGAAATACCCTGGCGGTCGACCGCCCGGTCGACCGTCCAACGGTCAATTTTTGACCATCGACAGCTGCCGGTCGACCGCCCGGTCGACCGAAACAAACAGAGAGCAACTCTGTTAACAGTCGGTCGACCGCCCGGTCGACCGGCAAACATGCACACTGATACGTGCATCTGTCAGAACCACGGTCGACTTGTCCGGTCGACCAGACAAGACTGACACAGGCACGGTCGACTGGTGCGGTCGACCAGCTCAGATCAAAAGTTGAGTTTAAAACACAATTTTGAAAAGACTTTGATTTTTATGAAAATATCTTTAAATAGTACTAAGTATAAAACATAAAAATTGATTTGTAGGCAGAGGATTTTGTATCAAAATATTTTTGTATCTAATCATTTTTACCAAAAACCAAAAACTGTATTTTCTAAAACTTGAATAGAAAATACGTTTTGTCCAAAACACTTCCAGATACAAAAACATGATAATTAAACACTTTGAAGCATGATGCATATGGATAGAAATCCAATATACATGAAACAAATATATATCATAGTTTTTGTCGTTAATTCCAAAATATGTTTTGTCAAAAATACCAAAACATATAACACATGAATAAAGGAGCCAAAACTAAGTTTGTCTAGGAAATTAAAGCATGCATGTATATAGAACAAATCATATATACATTAAACCATGTAAACTTGTTTTGATCTATCTATTCATGAAAACCAAGATCGGTTAAACCTAAAACCGAAAAACCAAAAAACCAATATTCAAAACATGAAATGTGTGAGTTGTGAACTTGAGCATTATCATACTATTCTAATCTTTACAATTTGGATCTAAACACAAACTAAATAGGGATACCTAAGTTTTCTTGTAGAGCGCCGTCTCTAAGTTGACTCGGTCCAAACCGTGATTCACCAAGCTTGACTCCAATGAGTGCTAGATGTTATCTTTGATGCTTAGGCTCTTGAATCACCTTGTGAAAGATGTGTGGAAGCTTTCACCAACTAATATCTTGTTAAATATCTGAAACTTAAAACATCACAAGATTATTAGTACACATAACTACATGAGTTGATCATCATCAAAACTAGAGTGGAAGGCCTTTGGGCCAACAAAGGGGATATGGCAAAACATGTTTATTACCTGAAAATGTAAGGCTGATACTTGTTAACTGCCCAACTGTAAAGGATGCAAGCCCTAAAAAAAAATGTCAGGTAAATAACTGAAGAGCAAATGATAGTGTATGGACCAAACCATTTATTAATCTCCAAGCTGATACCTTTATATTACAGTTTCTGCTCACTGTCAATTGAGCATATAATGAACCCAATTGTAAAGAGACATAGGACATAGAAAAGTAATGGCAAAGAATTGATAAGTTTTAATAACTGTAACTTTAAGGAGAGCTGCGATTTAATCGCCACCTCATCCCCTAGTATGATAACTGTAACCCAAAATCTCATATATATAAACTGTCAGTAGACCAAAGGCCCGGGAATTGGAGAAAAAAGTGACAACTAATAGAACATATGTTTCATTAAAAGTCATAAACAAGAGACAGAAACTCCACCACTGAAAACACATGGTTGGGAAAAAACCCAAACATCCTTGAAATCCTGTCAAGTAGAATGATATGCTCATACTTATTCCACAAAATTCTAAGTATTCTCATATATATATAAAACTGAAGGATCAGCATACATGTCCATTATTGATACATGTTAACAAACAAAACAAAGCAAAAACAAGAGTCTACCAGCAATATGTAAGAAGGGGATATGCCAAAACATGTTTATTACTTGAAATTCCAAGGTTGATACTTGTTACCTGGCCAACTTTTTAATAGACCAAAAGAGAAGCTGCAAGCCCTAAAAAAATATGTCAGGTAAATAACTAAAGAGCAAATGATATTGTATGGACCAAACCATTTATTAATCTCCAAAATGATACCTTTGTAATATAAGATCTGCTCAGCATATAATGAACCCAATTGTAAAGAGACATAGGCATAGAAAAGTAATGGCTAAGAATTGAATAGTTTCAATAACTGTAACTGTAAGGAGAGCTGAGATTTGGTCGCCACCTCATCCTCCAGCAAGATAACTGTAGTCTAAAATTTCAATAATAAAAACTCACAACAGACTAAAAGCACATGAAACTGGAGAATAAAGTGACAGTAACATAGCATACGTTTGTTGAAAAGTCATACATAAGATACACAAACTCCAATATTGATTGAAAATATGTCTGGGAAAAAAATTCAAACCAAAGTTGAAATGTCAGAGAGCCACCAAAAATTAGCTGTTGGTGGTTATAGCTTATTCCCAAAAAATTTGAGTATTCCCATATTATATAATACTGAAGTATCAACATACATGTCCATTAATGATACATGTTAGCAAACATAACACAGCAAGAAAACAGTGTACTAACAATGATTGTATGAAGGGAGATATGCCAATACCTGTTTATAACCTGAAAATGCAAGGTTGATACATGTGGTACTGGCCAGTTTTGTTAATTGACACAAACTGGAACTGTAAGGAGAGCTGTGATTTGTTCGCCACCTCATCCCCCAGTAAAAAACAATCTAGTTCATTATAACTCAGATAAGACCTCCCAAAATCTCATAGATAAAGAGTGACAGCAGACTAAAATCCCATGAAACTGAAAAAAAAAATGACAGGAACTTAGCATACATTTGTTGAAAAGTCATACATAAGAGATACAAACTCCAGTTATGGTTGAAAACACATATATGAGGGAAAAAAATCCAAACATACTTGAAATATCAGAGGGCCACTAACAAGTAGGCTGTGATATGTGCATAATTATTCCAAGAAATATGAATATTTCCCTTATTATATTAAACTGTAAGATCAACATACCTGTCCATTAATGATACATGTTAGCAAACATGACAAAGATAACAAGCAATCTACTACAAACATATTGTAAAGGGAGATATGGCAAAACATGTAGATAACCTGAAAAGTCCTGTTTCATACTTGTTACTTGCCCAAAGTTTTTTAATGACACTTTGTATATTCCCATGCAGCTGTTGCCTACAGTAACAGTAAGAGGAAAAACTCATAGTTATTGAATGATAAAATAAAAAAGAATGAAACTAGAGTAGTGTGGTAAAAGTCTACCAAGTAATGCTGAAACCTTAACCACTTACCTTAATCAAACTTCATTACAACTCGATTAGAACCAAACAAGTTACAACTAAGAATATGTTAGTTCATACAACTATATAGCAACAACAAACCTAACAGTCCAGATTCTGCTTAAGTCCATCATTATATTCTGATTGCATGCAGCAATCTTAATATTACATACCTTAAATGCATCATTCAATAAATAAAAGCGATAACACCAAAGCAACATTCTTATTATGGAAGAGAAAGATAGTTAGCAAAGGGTTTTTCAGTCCATCTGTTTTTTCTTCATAAACTGGAACAACCAGCAAGCTTTCATTTCGTTCTTCCTTTTAAGAAACCCTTTTGCTATATTTGGGTGCTCCACAAGGAAATATAGGCGGCGTCCACCACCTCAGTAGTAAATATGACACCATCATATTGTGTGTCGATCATTCCTTGTAGTACTTCCAAGCATTTGTCCTGAACCTTTTCTTCCTCCGCCTTGACCTCAATGAGGTGATTGGCGATACTGCCTAATGAGCCGGCAAAGTTCTCCATTATCTTAAGTTGAGGGTTTGTCCTTTTTCCTCTCCCCCTTGATCCTTGAGAAATGGACATGCTTTGGGCTTGGTCTCCGGACCTCCTGGCATGCCCTACTGAATCTACATCATTACCAACACCTTCCTCAAACTCCTCCATATCTGCCTCATTTCCCAAACCTACAGGGGTAACACCATCCTTAGCATGCTTCCCGGAGGCCACCTCATCTCCAAAAACGATAGCCATCTCATCATACATATGTATGGACTTGTTCAGATACGGCTTATTAAGCCTATTAGCCTACATACAAGGGGTAAGCATTAATCATGAAATAAACACCAGGCATGGAATATAAAGAATTGATATTTATATGGAAAAGATGTTACCTTGATATACACTTTATATTCCTCTTCTGGCATCCGGAATGTTCGTGTCTCTGCCTCCCAAACAACGCATCCTGACAATTTCCGACAATTTAAAACCCGGTTCCACTTGGCTCTCCATGTTCTCAAATGATTGTATACTGGGCCTCAGAAACGTTCTCTTCAAACTTGTCGTTCACCGCTTTAGCTGCGGCCGCATAGTTATTGCCCCTTAGCCCTGAGGTGATTTGCTCTGCCATAAACTAAATCAAAAAGGCTCCCATCTTCTCTGACCACCTGAAATTTTGGGATACCTGTTTCCTCCGCTTCCTTCCCTCTTCAGAGGGCCCAATATCATTGTCACATGGACGAGTCTCTCCTGACATCCCCTACAGCAAAAGCGTTATATATTATTGCCAAGAATATTTCATATGTTTGCCAATAATATTGAGAACTACAAAGAGATACATAACAAACCAATAGAGTCTAGTCAAATTCCAAAGATAGAATAAAACAGTAAATTAAAAGATAAATTAAACAAACTACATGGTACATAGTAGTAGCTTCAAAATATTACATGCGAAATAAGAACACGCATACTACATCAATTCTCATTATCGTGCCACATTCTTAGTGCAATTTCTTCCCTGAGCTGAATCCAATAATTGGACTCCTCTCTAATCTCTCTACGAGATAGTCCAGATTGAGAAACATTTTGCAAAATGAAATCCTCCTCACTCATGACAAACTCATCTGACCCATGGCCAATGATATAATTGTGAAGAATGCAGCATGCTATAACAATGTCCACTTGAGTGCTAAAAGGGAAGAATGGTCTTGATGCTAGAATCTTAAACCTTCCTTTCAAGGCTCCAAATGCCCTCTCCACAGTTGTCCGGAGCGAAGAGTGACGGTAATTGTAAAGCTCCTTGTAGTTTGAAGGCAATATCACACGAAAATCACTTAAATGGTACCGAGTGTCACGATATGGTGCTAAGAATCTCGGCCTGGTATTGTAACCAGCATCACACAAATAAAATTTTCTTAAAAGTAAGACATTAGATATGGTGGAGACTTACAAACAAACATATCAAATTTTCAATTAGTTAAAATGTTGCATTTGTTAATGAACTACCTTCTGGGACTCTTAGACCATTTGGGCGTGCGAGTGCATCACGTAGTACAGTGGCATCATGAGCTGATCCTTCCCATCCCGTAAGGACATAAGTGAACCTCAAATCGAAGTCTACAGCTGCCAAGACATTTGAGTGGGATACGGTTTCCTTCCATAGAAAGGTCCAACCTCAGTAGCTGGTAAGGTAGCATGGATGTGTGTCCCATCGATTGCTCCGATACAATCCTATTCACAATAAAATTAAGTTGATTTCAAATCAACACTTAATACACAATACTCATCTAAGACCGTAATGTTTTAAGAATTGGTACCTGAAAATAATTACAGAACCTACGGTCTCCTGAGATCTTCTCATGAGTATGGTTGCTAGGTCCACATATATACTCCCATCTCAGTTCACCAATTGCGCGTAGGGTACGTTGAAAATTTCGACTCACAGTTTCACCAGAACGTAAGAAGTTCATACCCACGATTCTGTTACGAACGTTGTGACCTATGGTGTACAAGAATATACCTAGTTGCTCTTCAACGGTTACTTGATCAGAATCTTGTAGGACGCCCCTAGTCCTTAGCATTCCAGAAAGATTGAAAAATAATTCTCTGTTCATCCTAAACATATTGAGGCAATTAGTGTCACTGTACTCCATCACTCTTCTCAAATAAAGCCCTCTTTTCATATTCCTCATCTCTCTCGGGATTGGTTCTATGATGTCATTGCGGCCGGTCATCCACATCATTATCACACACGCACAAGCACAAAGTATAATGATCCTCATGTCCTGGTCGGCACCATCCAATCCCAAATCCATGAACCTATCCATTCACTACATAACGGGGGAGAAATGGTTGTAATTAAATTAACATGCATATAACAGTCTATAGTCAACCCACAGTAGGCTGTATCATGTAGGAATTGGGTGTCATGGATACCAATTTATTCGAGGACAGATTAAATTTAATTAAAGAGACCCTCTTAGTTTACTGAATAAATTCTCATACAGCTCACAATTAACCAAAAAAGTTGGGATGTAACATAAATATAATTGACAAAAAGGTATATGTTACTAACTGTGGATTATCGTAATTTGGCTATAACACACAAAAGCAGGACTGTTTAGGTATAGGATGAAAGCAATTCATGTCAAAATATTGATATTTTCTTAGACTGTTTTTTAAATAAAAAACCTGATAAAATAAAATCTTCTCAAATAGGTGATCCCCTCAGTTAACCCAAATTTTCAAAAGCTAGGAGTACCGTAGAGAAGAAATTTGGTACGATTAATATTCGTTCTTAACAGGGAAACAATAATTATATTGCAGTGATTATTCCAAGAATTATAAATATGTGCATAATTATTTGAAGAATTATGAATATTTCCTTATTATATTAAACTGTAGGATCAACATACCTGTCCATTAATGATACATATTAGCAAACATAACCAAGATAATAAGCAATCTACTACAAACATATTGTACAGGGAGATATGGTAAAACATGTAGATAACCTGAAAATGCCTGTTTCATACTTGTTACCTTAGATTGTCGGACTGATTATTCCAAGAATTATGAATATGTGCATAATTATTCTAAGAATTATGAATATTTCCCTTATTATATTAAACTGTAGGATCAACATACATGTCCATTAATGATACATGTTAGCAAACATAACCAAGATAACAAGCAATCTACTACAAACATATTGTATAGGGAGATATGGCAAAACATGTAGATAACCTGAAAATGTCTGTTTCATACTTGTTACCTTAGATTGTCGGACCTGCACCTTTAGATGGTGCTCTGAAAAATGTATACAGGTGCTCTAAAAAATTAAGAACATTTAACTACCTGAACCTTTAGATTGTCGGACCAAGACTCTTGATCAGAGACTTCAGACAGCCTCCTCTTCCTCCCTTTCCCACAAATGCAACAAACCGCAGTAGATGTGCTCGCCATTGAAGGCTTGAGAGGTGATTTATGCTTGCCCTCTTGCCTCATCTTCAACTAATCAACACAGTCAACGATTCTTTGGGAATCTTGCCTGTAGCCTCGTAGCTAGGGAAAGCGTTTCTCTGCCTTCTTGTCGGGAATCCAAGCGAGACCACCTATCAGTTTTAGCCAATTTCAGAAGAAGCGACTGATCAAGGTTCTTTTGACCGCGAGAAAGGGCGTTGCAGGCTAATTTTGGGAACTGGTCGAGGGCACAATGGGAAAGGTCAGAGATAGGATAAGAATTTCTGGTCAACTTGCAAGTGGAGGAGGCCGCTCTTGGTGGCGGAGGCGGCGGCGTCTAGGGCTAGATCTGAAGGGCTCTCGCTGGAGAGGGGGGGGGAGAGAGAGAGAGAGAGAGAGAGAGAATCGAGGGCATCTGAGTGTTCTCGAGAGAGGGACAGAGAAAGTAAAGGGAGTGATGAGGGTCTGTCAGATTTTTTGATAATGCAAAAAGCAAAGCAAGTTCCCCAACACACTCCATCGCGATTCGCCTTTACCCCTGCACATGCATCAGTTATGGAGATGGGGCCCACAACAGAGGAAATGGGCTGCAGAAGTTAGCTTCACAACAGTGGAAGCCAAACAAATGGGTTTACATTGGGCTGCAATTGGGTTACGACTTGCACCCCAATTACACATAGCAAACAGCCCTTAACTCGAAGTCAATGTGCAACAGGGCCACAAACGATCAACGTCGTCATCAGCATCATCACAGATTTTTTTGGGTGAAATCACTAAAAAATTGAAGGCAGGCCTGACTAGCAGCAATAATAAATTGAAGTCCATTTAAAAGGTCAAGCTGGCTGCCACCTCTTCAACCCCCTTAACCTCGACGCCATCTTCTTCTTCACTGTGCACAACACAAGATCGTCTGCTGATAATAATGATGGTGACCCTTTTTGTTGAATGTAAAATTCAAGTGGTAAGTAAAACCAAGATGCCAAACAAAAGCCATGGAATTTGAACAGGAAAACTGAAAGCAATGTTACAAGGGGAGGGAAACCAAGAGGGGCTATGGAAAACAATCAAATTCAATCCCATGATCAAGCCCAGTCCATTTATTCTATTGGGCCATATAATTAAGTTAAAAAAAATTCAAGCCCAGCCCAGTCAGAGAGGAGGAATTGGTCAACCGGGCAGTCTCAGGGTTTGACTAATAAATTCAAACGTGGTGGCAAAGTCCTACAGGGCTCACGCCAAGAAGTTTCCACCCAACAACACGGAAACCGCGTGGTTAACACTTCAAATGAGAGTAGTCAGCTCAGCCAACAGTCACCTTCTTCCTCCCTTTATACCCTTCTCCTTCCATTTCAAGTCTCTCTCTCACACTCGAACTCCTTAATTTCCCTCTCAGAATGGCTAAACGCTCAGTGATCGTGAGAGTAGAAGCAGCGGAGGAGGAGAAGTGAGAGGCCAGTACAGAGTGCACAACCCCCACCACGCCCGCCTGCAGGATCCCGATGACATGCCCCCCACCTCCAAAGAAGCAACGACCCGTCGCATTGCCACTGCCCGGTGCCCGCAACTTCCTCAACCCTACCAACCTGGACACCGTCTTCGCCGTCCACAATGTCTACTAGATCTCAGAATACAACCACCAGACCAACACCATGAACTGTACTATTAGTGCAGCACTCTGGTTGGTAGATTTGGAATTATCGTCGTGTCTGCAACATCTTTTTACTTTATTTTATACAGGCATACATACATAGATGAAATTGTAGTAATTTATCATCCTTCAATTAGCATGCAATCTGTTCCTATTTCGTAATTACAAACTTACTTTCTTTTTCTCCTTGCGGGTGGAGCTGACAAGTAATGCAACTGATCCCAGCATACCCAACTTTGGGAGAAAATTAAAGCAAGCATTATATTCAAGAAGAAAGAAAGAAACCAACAATATCCTGCAGAGAAGGAGAATATGTAGTTGAGATTTGAGAATGAAAATATAAGAATAACAGTTCATGTCATGATGCTGTGATCCTAAAGATAATCCCTCACCTGTCATCCAATCTAATGACCGCTATAAAAGGAGATTATTTGAAAATTAGCCATATTCATATGCAGCGATGGCCCTTAATTTGCAAGAATTTAGGCGTATGTCGAAGAAATAGACGTTTATGCAGGGTAAGCCGCCAAATTTACAATCCAAACCAGAATGTAATACTTGGACTAGTTAAATAAAACACAAACTCACGCATAGAATAGTATCAATAACTAAATATCGCTTTGGATTGTCCAAAATGAAACATACAATCTCACAAGCCAATAAATATTCCCAGAACTCTGGCCGCAATGAAATTTACAGCCTCCTACATATAGGCCAAAAAGAGATAGGCTTCCAAAGGTGTCAACTCTCCAATGAGATATTCTTCTAATACTATATAAACAAAATATGGAAACTCCAGTCATAATGAATTATACTATGCAAATTTTGATTTTTAAAAAAAAAATCAGAACTTTGGTCACAATGAAATACACTATTTTACATCATCCAAGCAAAATTCAGAACTTTGGTTACAATGAAATATACTATCTTATATAAACTGGAAAATTTTCAAAAATCCTGTTTCTGAATTCTGATGGTAGTGCCAAAAATACTATCTCAAATGATCCAAAAAGGAAAAAGAAAAAACAGAATTTTAGTGAGAATGAAATGAACTGTCTTATGGGAACCAAATAAATTCAGAACCCTTGGTAGTATTCTTGTAGAATTATTATAAAGAATGGATGTAGGATTGACTGATCTGTATATTGGATTAGCAACTTAACAATAACAATTTATGAACAAAGAGTTCTCAAAGAAATGACAGATGGCACCAAAAATTTTCCTAAGCTTCCATGAGACTACAAAATTTGTAGTTTTCAATACCTTAAAGCGCGCGCGCACACACATTGAATCACAGTACTTGATGGATTATTCTCTCAGAAGATAATGTAGAAAAACAAGAGGAAAATTACAAATCTATACATTTTGTTTTACATACATGTATTTTGACTTAATATGAAAATGAACTCCAATCATAAACACAGATTATAGGCACATACTTATTTCTTTCTATACGCTTAAAAACTAACTGGTTAATGTCATCCGTATTCTAGGAGAACTTATTCAATCCTCCTTAACTAAAAAGGTTGACCTAATTTGTCCTTTCAGCTCTCTACCAGGGAAGCTGTAGAAGCCACCATATAGTCTGTGGCCGTCTGCAATCAAAATTTTCCTTTCAATACTTGCTGAAGATTGAAGGAAATAACTGAAAGAAACTGTAACAGCTCTCAAACTTCTAACATTTGTCCAATCACATTGTGTCATGCATGTTTACATAGCTAACATACATGCATACATGTACTATGGATGGCCAGTGAACTCTGTATGGTTGGAGGAAAACAGAGGGAAAAGGAAAGAACATATCAAACCAATGAACATATGAGAGCATCTCTGGATTCTGTTCATGCCAGCTCAGAGCTGTGTATGCTTTCATGCGGAGATTTTGGGCTTTTACATCGATAAGACCGGTCGCCAATTTTCTTGTTTCGTCCCGCCTCCTATTCATTCAAATACTTTCTTCTTCAATATCTTATAAATCTTATCAGGTTTCTGGAGCTTGTCCTTGAATCAATGCCCTGATATACCTTGCTGACTTGTTCAAAAAGCTGATGAGATTTGTAAAATAAGATAAGGCCACTTCTCTGATTTCTCTCTATTTCACTTCCTTTACCTCCATTGTTTTGGGTTACCACGACATGCAAATGAAATTAAGAGCTTAACCATACAAACCTACTGAAAGATCTAACTTATACTTTCCTTATTTAGATCTATCACCATTCCATTTTGTTGTTTATTATCTGTTCTTCCTATACTGTGTAGATGACAGTGGCAATTTCAAGAATAAACAATAACCAGTTAAGTGATGATGACAAGAAAAAGAACGATGAGACTTAATCCTATTACTATTTTTTCACTTATTTTTATTGTTATTAGTTTCAACCAAGGCAAGGTACCAATTAATGTGGGATTGCTGTTTTATTAGGTGTGGAATTAGCTACTAGCCTACTACTAAATGATTGCCACATAAACTGGCTCCTTATGATGATACTCCCTATTCGGTCTTCTCCTTCTCCGCTTTCCCCCTTCGCCTGTTGATTTATGGAAATATGATCTTTATATCAGACCTAGAACTAAGGAATAAAAAAAATTTCTTCTTAACAGATAAGCACTAGAATCAATATTGTTATCCGGATTTGTCAACAATAGAGATGCTTTATGCTGTGGTAGACATCCTTTTAGTTCATTTTTATTGTCAGTAATTTGTCCCTTTCTTGATTCTACCTCCCCTCTTCACTTCTCACCCTTGAACTCAAAGGGGGCAAGAAAAGATTTTTTTTGGTAATATCATCAACTGCACAGCTATTTTTAAGTTTCAGTAATCAGACCTATAAAAGAAAACAATTTTGCCTAATATTTAATGATATTATAACTTTTAGTTATAAAAAGTGAGATGCTTTTCCCCCCATTTCTGTTGAAATATGCATAATAAATTATACTTTTCAGTAAGTATTCATGAGATTTACTATATATTCATCATTGAGTAGATGCAATCATTTCTGAGGAAATGCAACTAATTTTAAGCAAATGAACAAACCTGCATACATAGAGATGCTCTAATTTAACCAAATAAACAAATGAAACTGTGATCATGTCACATTAATAATAAAAAAAATCATACAGAAGCACCTTTAAGTACATTCCGACCACCAAGCTCCAATGTACAAGTGGTAAATGTGCCCCAACTCTGCCAAATCCCAAAATAGTGCATATTTAGTGTGCTGACTGGCTTCTGGAAGGCGTGTGGTTGTATCAAGGTTCCTAGAAATTTTGCGTTTGCACAACAATTTTATCAAACAGATTTCTGTTTGGTTGTGTAGTACTCTGACTGAAACCCTTCATGTCTTCCAATCAGCCAGTGTCTGGAACTGAAAAATACAACAGAAATAATTTCTGCTACTTGAATGCAGTAAATTATCAACCACTTGCTTGAATATGTATACTCACCGTTTCTTCTCATTAATATCCATCCAAGCGAAAGTTGAGGGGTGGCTGATCTCCCAAACTGCACCACTGAATACTTTCTGGAGCATATTTTTACTGCCTGATAAGAGGAAGAGAAGCTTCCCATCAGTTGGGAGATGTAGGCATTAATAAAAGAGAAACTTCCTCATAGAAGAATGTCAGGGATTAATATAGTTTGATAGAAAGCACATGCTGGATGATAGGAACTGGGACAGTGGACTGATTAAAGAAATGTGTACTTGGAAAAAGCAGCATAAGCAAGTATATACGTTAATAGACTAAATCTGCAAGTCATCAGTGTCTGGATCTCTTAGTCTTCCCTCAGGTCTTGTTTTGCTGCTGCTGATTTTCGGACTTTGTATCTGCAACCGGAATAGCATTTGTATCTGCTGAAGAGACACATGGTGGTTGATAAGGCATTGGCACTGGTAACCCCTGCCCTGGGATTCCAAACATCTGTACACTGGTAGGTCCAGGCATCCGATGCAAACCCCGAGGCCCTGCAACTGGGGGGCAAGCAAACTGGGGTCCTTGGATGGGTGAGACTGGAATGAAGGAGCAGCCTGGAGAACCATTCATGTCGTACATTCCCACCCCGTAGGTTAATCCCATGCCCATTCCCATTCTTATGCCCATTGGTGAGAAATGAGCCATCATAGGAGCTTGCATATGTTGCATCATCATTGGAGGCATGCATAACCCACCCCCCATAGACATGATCTGCGGAAAGGTATGAATTTAATAAAGTACAATTCTGAGAGCTCAAAGATTAAAACCACGATAGACAAATGTTCTTTTACCTGTACTTGCATCTGCAGAGACTTGAGATACTCTATTGCCTCATCAAGCATTGAGGCTTTGTCCGTCTGAAATCATAGTAATTCCTTATTAAGCGTACCATATACTCAACTAAAAGATGACTAGTTACAGGAGAAATGTACCTTGCTGCAATTGGGTATGAGCTCTTGAAGTGCCTGCATTCTCTCATTGATTCTATCTCTTCGCCTCTGTTCACAAGTGCAAAGATCAAATTATGCCGCATTTACTTTTGTGTTCCAAATTGCTACAGATTGGGGAAAATGTGACCAAGTGTGTTTCAATGTACTCACTCTTTCTGATAAATTATGCACTTCTGCAGCACGACTTCTTTTCTTGCTTTTTCCTTGAATGGTACCGGATTTCTTTAGGTCGACAGACTCGTCTTCAAGATCCTGTCCATATGCAGCAAAAGACTTTACATAAATAATTCCAATATCAATATCCTATCTACTTTAAACTAAGATAATATTCTCGGAGGGTTTTATTTCCTACTCACTTCGCTCTGGTAACCAGATTCTTCTCCTTCATGACACTTGTTTTTTCCCCTGTGTTTATGATCATTGGATGCTTCACCAGCACTGCAGCCTGAACACACAGATGAAGAAGCTACAACTGCTTCGCTACCCTTCTCAGTTTCATGCCTTCCTAATGCTGCACTTGCTGCAAAGCTTGAGCTTTGCACTCTCTCTGGTGATCTGTTGGAAGTGTTACCAGAATTAGGATTCCTATTCTTCCTGGAAATTTCTCCTTCACAGACAGCCTTGGACTTGTCAGGCAAGATCAGCTCCTGAGGAGGCTTGGGTGATGGTATCAAATCTCCGTTGGGTTGAACTGAAGACAGTTGGTCTTGAGTTCCCACAACGGTCTTCAAACCACTCATATACTCAATCACGGTGGAGTCCATTGGGTTGCTACTCATCACACATGCTGCCCTATTGTTGCCTTCCGACCTGTCAACACCTTCAATATTGGCCCTAGCAAGAGCAACATGTCTAGAGAAGTGGCTGAAGTTCATCACAGCAACACCACTTTCCTTCTGGGCTTTACTACTATTGCCAATACTAATATCCATCTCGCTCGACTTAGCGCTTGGAACTGAACTTTTGAATTGTGTCGGCAACTGAAACGGCTGACTTGCCCTAATTCTACTAGTCTCTGAAGCATGCCCTTGTTCCACGTTATGGGAATCTCTAACTGCTTGGTCTATGAAACTGCCTCTAATCACAGGTACAGTATTGACTTCGGAATGAGTAGAATTCAAATCGACCCCAGAGTAATCATCTAAGAGCCCCGTGCAGTAATCATTATGTAGAGGATCCTCTATAGGGTAGATCCAGCGGACAATATCATCATCTTGAGCATTGATCCCAAAGCCCGCCGGAGATCCATAGGATGGGAAGTTGTTCATCTTTGGTTCTGTAGCTCTAAAATGCCCAATCTTTGGAAAGGGATTATCTTTGTTATCCTTCTCGGAGATTCGATCCCCAGAGGGGCCAAGGAAGTGAAGATGGAGCTCTTTCGAGGCCTAGACGGGGACGGGCCTTGTATCACAGGGCCATTATCCCACAACAGCTCGACAAATTCATCATGCCTTCAGTAGGCATCCATGTCCCAAAAACAAAGATAAAACATGCATCAAATGAGCGAATATTAGAACCATAAAGAAGCTTCAATGAGTTGTGATTCAGTGAAGCAAGGAACTTACATGTAAGATAGATCAGATGAGCAATTGGCCATTTTTTATTTCTAGGATTCAGACTACCCTTTTGTTACTGCAGGATGGAATACAGAGAGAGACATTAGAGTAAGCTATGAGCTGAAGTAAAAAAGCTATAATAACTGGACTCAAACAAGTTGATTTACATTCTCCTCTCAGATTGATACTTATACGTAGTCTATTCAAGTAGAAACAAGAAATTAGAACCCAAGAATTTCAGCATTTAGATATATACCTCTAAAACTAAATTGCAATGCTTATTTCCCACTGAATAGTTGAGAGAGAAGAAAAAGAATTGCTTTAGCTGCTGCTCTGTGTAATTTTAGTGATCCTAGCAAGAGGTAAATCTGCATCATTTCAAAGTGGCTTCATTATACGCTCAACAATTTCTAAAACCCATCAGTTGAACAAGTAAGAAAGAACTTAGTGACCTAAAACTGTAGCGAATTTAAATTTAAAAAAAAAAAAAAATCCAATCTTTCTCCCTTGGAATGCTAAGAAACAGAAAACCCATCAAGCGAATTAACTGCAATCATCCCTACCTGTCAGCAATCTCCCGAAATTATCACTGCAAGAGCGATTTTACCTTCATCAACTCCATTTGAACTCCCTTCAAAAAAGACTCCAGCCAATAAAGAGTAATCTGAGCCAAGATCCAATCTTTCACCTCTCATCAGTTATCAGACAAGAAACCCATGAAGAAAACACTCCCCACCCACACAAACTTTCAGCAAAATCCTCACCTGTGCGCACAAGCGTTTTTGGGAATCTGAAAAGAGGGTGAGCGTTTGATCCAACGGAGACCGAGAGGCTACAACAATAATTTTTAATAATAAGTGAGCACAGAAAAAGAAGCCAAATGACCCAAAGTACTATACGAGGCCCAATCAACAACACAGCCACAGTTGTGCTCTGCGCTCCTTCCCAAAAATAATTGAATTGAGGGACCAATACCAACAACCCTTATCTAATGGCCAGGATTTGCTCCCTTGTTCCCTCACACAGTCGCAGACCCCCACTGCAGGATTTAGCTCTCGCCACTCCCACTCTCTTGTTTTATTTTATACTACCGACTAATCTCTCCTGCCCATCATTAAATTAAATTATGAAGCTCAGTGGGGGTAGAGCTTCAGTTCATATGATTGACTGACCCTCCATCTGTGCTTGGTTATTGGAGGATTAGGATATTTAATGACCAGTAGCAATGATTTGTTGTTTGTTTGATTCCGTAGTTTACATATGCAGATCCATGACACTAAATCTAAACTAGTACTAACTAACTAACTAACTAACTAACTAATAAATACATGCTATGTTATCAACCTTTTATGCATTCTTCAAAACACGGACTCTCCCTAAGGCCTAGTCATCAACAGTGTCATTTGTTACTACTTTTTTTTACCGAGAAAAGAATTATTACATGAAGCGTAGCAACAAATATCTTGGAAGAGGAAGAAAGAGAGTGGGAAAGGCGTAAATAATGGAGCATCTTTCCCCTTGGCACGTCCAAATCTTTCTTCATCCTTTGATGTTGGGAGGGGGGAACAGTGCATGCCATTCACGTGACCGGTGGGTGAACCGGCCAAGTGTGTATGTGTGTCGAGGGATTGTGATGGAGAAAGAGGAGAGTTATTCTCCTCTCTCTCTCTCTCTCTCTCTCTCTCTCGTCCCCTCATTCCATGATAATTATGTTGATGTTTTTTTTATTTGAGAGTTGATAATTATGTTGATGTTGGGCCCAACAATAATGTAGGAGAGTTTGATACCATATCAAATGCATGCACCGGAGGAGCGATAGAGAGCAACGCAATGGTGGGGCTTGTTAATATCTTGTATGCAACAGAGACATAATAATCTAGAACATGGCATGTTTTCTTCCTCTCTCTGATCACTCGTTTTCTAAACTTTCCAAGGTAATAGTTTACAAGGCCCACAAACATTTCTTCTTTCAAATATTTACCAAACCCTTATTTAATTTAAAGCATTCTTCGGCCCAAACAGAGAGCCTATGTTCATCCTCCCAAATTCAGTCTCAGGTTTGACTTGTCAGTCTGGAGAATCCGGCACAATAAATAAATAGTCCACAATCTGGTTTGTTTTTTGAAGTCTGGGTCTAGACTCTAGGCTCCTGGGCTATACAAAGCTTCTATCAGTTTATTGGGCCTTGTGAAACAATAAAATCAGACAGCAGCCCGATCCAATCTCTGTATCATTCTAGGAGTTTCAGGCCCAACCCAAACGCCACAGTGACTACGGTGTCATTTCTGTAAATAAACACAAAGCATAAAAACAAAACAAAAGAGGAAAAAGGAAACAAAATGAGGGGACAAAGGGTAAGGAAAAAAAAAAAAAAAAAAAAGTAAAGATTAGATTTCGATCATTTGCAACCATCTTCTTCGTTCGAGAAAAGGAAATAAGACAATTCCATCAATGGCCCCCGCAGCGGCCATCTCCACCTTCTCCGTCCCGGCGAAGCCCTCGCATGCCGCTCGGTTCCGCCGCTTCCGATGCTCCGTCGCCGGCGACCCAACAGTCGACCGGGACTTGCCGGTCAGCGCCCGGATCTCCGCCGACTGCGTCGTGGTCGGCGGCGGCATCAGCGGGCTCTGCACCGCCCAGGCCCTTGCCACGCGCCACGCCGGCGCCGCCCCCGAGGTGCTGGTGACGGAGGCGAGGGGCCGTGTGGGCGGTAACATCACCACCGTAGAAAGAGATGGCTTCCTTTGGGAGGAGGGCCCTAACAGCTTCCAGCCCTCCGATCCCGTCCTCTCCATGGCGGTAACCATACCATAAACCCTAGGCATTTTCTTGTTTATTTTTATTTATTTCATTTTATTTATAACCACAGAATGTGACATTCAATATCGGCGCAAAAACTGCATTTTTAGTTCTCAATCTAGTTCATGACGTTTACTAAGCATCCACTCGTAAACTAGAATATATACAATTACTTTTTACAGATTGCCCATATGAATTCGCATTTGAATTCTAAGACATTCTCACTGGTCTCTTATACAACCCTTTTGTTGTGGGTAAATTCCTAAGGAATTAATCCACACACCAAAATAATGGAGTGGGTATAATTAAATCACAGAAAGCAATCGCAAACACATGGAACTTATATGGAATATCTGAAAGGGAAAAAAACCACGGAGAGAGACATGAGAATTCTACTATAACAATGGTGATTACAAGTGGGCTTCTCTGGTGTGTTAGGTTTCGTGGATCAATTCATCATGATCTCCCCCTCAATGTTGGGAGGGATCTGTTATTTGTACAGGTCATATCAAATGGATAAGGCTTGGAAGTCCCGCTCAGTTTGAATACTTAAGTTCTTTATTTTGATGGCGGTTAAGCTGAACATCCTGGTTCGAATCGATATAGGGGAGAGTTCATCTCTATCTGGTGATCCTCGCCTTGCTGTAGATGAGGACGAATTGTCCCCGAGTGGTAACTGTCTTGTTTGAATGATGATTGGGCTTATAGAGATCTCCCGTAACCGGATTCGTCTCTTCTTCTAATTATCTGATCCGCTTAAAATTCGAATTGGACGAATACTCTGGATTAGATGTTCTAGAAGTGGCCACGCGTCGCACATCCCTTGGAGGCTGGATAGACACGTGTTACGATCTCGGGTGGGTCAGAAAGTGACCACTACAGATGCCCCCTCTGCTCTCTTCTCTTTGGAAGAGGTCAGGATCTCTCTCGGTGGCAATAGGTCCCCGGGAACTCTGATAGAGAGAGGTGCAGATAGAGAAGTGTATTTTAGATCTGGACTCAAATTACCTGCTGTTGCTTCGGGTGTTATCTTATAGTGGTGTGTTTGCTCTAAAGGCTGACAAAGCCTTAATGTGCGTCACATCCTCCACAATATTGGTCAATTAACTGCCACTTTTCAAGGATTCGCGGCGTTCAAGGAAGGTGCGACATATCCGGCGCGATCGTTTCGATCTGAACCATCGCGACATGTGTATGCTGTTGATCGAGTGGCTTTTCATCTTCTTTGGGGATTAGCTAAGCGGTTGACGCTTGAGCTTCTTTTTTTCTATAAATAGGGAGGAAATCTTCAGGAGATATCTGAGCTGCTTCTTGAGAGTTCCTTGCACGAGAAATCTTGCACTGTTCTGCGGGTAGCGATGTCCCCTTCGTTCGGTGGAGGAAGGAGAGGGAGAGGATGGTGATGGTTGTTGCACTCTTGATGTCCAGGAGTCCGTTTGTCAAGGAGTTTCGGTTCTTGTGATGGGCTCGTCAAGTAGCTTCGGCTTTTGTGACGAGGCCCAGATAGCGGGATGGACAGGGAATGTTCTATTTTCTGCTTGGTCTGTACTCTGGCTGGATCACACTGGGCAGAAGTTGGGGTTTGACCCCCTTTTCTTTCCTTTCAGCGAACATAGAGCAGGGACCATAAGGGCATTTGACGTCGTTTTTAGTCTCTGGGGCTGACCGTCTATACTTTTATGGGGTGCCGCCTCCTTATTCGTCAACGCTCCAGAGTTACGGTTTTGGCATCGGTATCCTTCTTGTCTTTCAGGTGAGGTCTCCCTGCTGGCACCCTCTTGGGAGTTCTCGGTATCGTCGCTCATCCGGCCCTGGTGGATTGTTTGCTTAGGAGTCATCACCAGGACGCAACTAGGAACGCGACAATGAGCTCCTCTGCTTTTTCTTTTCAGAAGAACGCATTCATGCAACACCACAACTTGTACTTATATCACTCATGTAAGATGTATCCACGCTTGTACTTCGATGAATGTAATTGAAAAAACTCTATAATAAGTAAATAATTTTTAATACAAGTATTGTTTGGATCTTGCCTTGTTTGTGAGATTGAGATTTGGCTCGTTTTGCACCTGCTAGGGGAGCCGTTATGTTTCTGAAGCGTTTGTAATGATTTGGAAAATAGTTTCCGAATGGGATTCGTTTCCTAATGGTACTTGCAAGTGTTTACCTGGGTGGGGGACCTCCCAGCTTCGAGGTTGTGTTGTCATGTTGGTCTTAGGTAGACTGTTGACTCGCGCAGGGGACCATCGTAGTGCGTCCTATTGTAGGCTGACTTCGAGCAGTTAATGTAGACGAGCTTCGATCCTTTAGGAGGCCTCCCGAGGGGTAGCTGTCAGGGTGAATACCCATAAAGGCAGTTGACCTGGTCGGGCGGCCATCAGGTCATATCCCATTATAGGTTGGCTCCGAGCATCCAACGTGGGTGAGCCTCAGTCTTTCAGGAAGCCTCCCGAAAGATCGTCGTCAGGGTGAAGACCCATATAGGCGATTGACGAGTGGCTATATGGGTATATTCCATTATAGGCTGACTCCGAGTATCCAATGTCGGAGAGCCTCCGTCTTTTAGAAAGCCCCCTCGAAGGGTCGCCATCAGGGTGAAGACCCATATAGGCGATTGATATGCTCTGGCGGCCATCAGAATATATCCCATTATAGGCTGGCTCCGAGCATTCAACGTGGGCGAGCCTCCATCTTTTAGGAAGTCCCCCGAAGGGTCGCCGTCAGGGTGAAGACCCATATAGGCGGTTGACATGCTCGGGCGGCCATCAGGATATATCTCATTATAAGCTGGCTCTGAGCATCCAATATGGGCAAGCTTTCATCTTTCAAGAAATCCCCCGAAGAGTCGCCGTCAGGCATGGTTCAAAGACTCGGCCGAGTCGGAGACGAGTCGGCCGAGTCGTATCCGTCTCGGCCCACTCCGAGACGAGTCCGAGTCACGAGTCGATCGACTCAACTCAGAGGAGACTGACTAGGCCGAGAATCGGAATTGACTCGGTCGATTCGGCATTATGTTGATAATTTTGTGCCTCATCGCAATTCAATGTGGAAATAACTACATTAGCATGTATTTATGAATGTAGTTTGTTCAATTTACTATATTGTGCATGTATTTTGATATGCTTCTACTGACGACGCGTGTATTTATACTTTCGCTTTAGTATGCTAGGTGATATATTTTGGACATGTGATGCATGAATATGGATGTCTACATTTTTTTAAGATTTATTATGATTTTTTCAGAATTTTTTAGCTTTCTATGTAGCGTTTTGCGCGTATCGCCCGATACCGATCCGAGTCACCGAGACCGCTCCGTCTCAGTGCCCGCCGAGTCGGCGGCCGAGACCGCGACTGTGAACCATGCCGTCAGGGTGAAGACCCATATAGGCGGTTGACATGCTCGGGCGACCACCCCTGAAGAGTCGTCGTCAGGATGAAGACCTATATAGGCGATAGAGAATGCGCGCGATGATCGGGGCAGATATTAGAGTTGGGTGAAACGCGATTAAGATAGCAGAGAATGATTTTTCATTGAACGTCACATGAATTACACATAATATCGCTTCAAGTGAAAAGAATTCCATTACTTATTGAGTTGGTTCCCATCCTGATCGGCCAAGGTGTACGACCCCTTACCTCCCTGAGCGATGAAGATGTAGGATCCCTCCCAGTCCCTGTTTTAAATATAGGCTGAGTCGGCTGAGATATCGTCCGATATCTCCTTTTTTGTTTGCTGCTGATACGATATAGGAAAATCGTTCACAATATCGTTTGCAGCAAAAAACGGCCGATATTTGACATATCGGCCGATAAATCACCCGATATGAAATTACTTATTTATTACACAATTGCATACAAATGTACATTATTTTTTATTGTCTTTGCATGCATATTACATCATTTTTATTAGGTAGATGATATCTATGACACTAAACCAACTTTTAGTTATCAATATTTCATTATATATAGTGTCCGATATGAACGCCCAATATGCGCGCGTATCCCTGATATCTCCCCCTATATCTGATATCCGATATGAAAAACCCCCATCCGATACGATCCCGATATCCAATATTTAGAACCTTGTTCCCAGTTGGGTTTCAGCTTTCATTGATCCCTCTGTCGCGTGCTCTGAATCGCGCGCTTCAGGACCAGATATCCGACTTGAAATTCTTGAGATTTCACTTTATTGTGGTGCGCGGTCTGGATTTGCTGTTAATGGGCCGCAATGCAGATTTGGGCATGTTGTCGCCTTTCCTTTGGGTGATCCAACATCAGGTGGAGTATGGCGTCGTTCTGGTCTTCAACCACCACTTCCACTCGGAGTGTCGGCATGCTGATGTTGACTGGGATGATCACTTCCTTTCCGTATGCCAGAGAACGAGGTTTCACTGGTCGGGACACGTTTGGTGGTCCTGTATGCCCAAAGTACTCTGGAGAGTTTCTCTACCCATTTGCCTTTAGCTTTGCCTAAAATTTTGTATAGATTATCGAGAATGGTGTGGTTACTGATTTCAGCTTGGCCGTTTCCTTGAGGATAATAGGGTTAGGAAAATCGATGTGTGATTTTATACTTGTCGCAGAAACTCGCCACTTGCTGGCGAAATTCGTTCCATTATCGGAGATAATGTGTGGGGAGCTCGAAGCGGCACTATGCTCTGCTAAAGGAACTTGTCAATCTGTTGCCTGGTGACTTCGAAGAGTGACATTGCCTCGACCCATTTAGTGAAGTAGTCGGTGGCTACCGGGAGGAATCGTAATTGTGGTTGCTCTCGGGAGACGGGAGAGCGGCCCGACTACGTCCAGTCTCCATTGCATGAAGGGCCAAGGGCTGTGTAAAGTATGTACGTCGGTACTCGGTCCGTTTGACGCCGGAGCAAACCTTTGACATTGAGGCAAGGGGTCGCCAGAGTATGACCCTTACAGGTTGTTAACTCACTCAAGTAGCCATCTAGGTGAAAATCTGTTTAGGCTTACTCCGAGCAGTCATAGTGGACAAGTCCCCATCTTTCAGGGTCCCCCCGAGGGATAGCCGCGTAGGCTGTTTGAGTGTGCCCGTCGTACCTGGAGAAGATATTGAATACGACAATAAAAGAATTTGCATAATTTTATTGGATGTTACATGATTTTACACGTAGCATCGCTTCGGGTGGGATGAACATTGCCTGACGGGGGTCTTCCTATCCCGAATGATGTCAAGAAGCGAGCGTTTCAGTTGACTGTCTCGGCCGGGGCCTCTCCGACCTCAGGATCTTCCTCCAAGTCGAGGATGAACTCGTCCAGATGTCCACGTTGAATTAGGTCCTCGAGGTGTCATTTGAGGGCCCAGCAATGCACGATGGTGTGTCCTCGACTGCCGTAAAAGGAACAACTTCTTGCTTCTAGGAAGTCCGGGTGGTGCTTGGCTGTCTTAGGGAGTTTCACCCATGACTGATGCTTGATACTGTGAAAGGTCTAGTTAATTGGGAGCTTCAAGGGGGTGAAGGCCGAGGAGTCTTCAGTCTTCGCCGTTGTCGGGAGAGCGTCCTCCTTGGGAGTTGGGGCCCGATGTCCCCTTGCGCGCTTCTTCGAGTTGTCTGCTTGAAGGCTCTCGGGATCATCATGTGGAATGATTACTTTGGAGCGCATTTTGCTTAGCTTGAAACGTAGGTCGGTAGGAGCTGCTGGGTGTTAGTTGACCTCGGGGGAGGAATCCACCTGAGTCTCCCTGGCATCTAGCTCAATGACTCGTTGTTGCACCTCTCGCAGAATTTTTATCTGTGTGAGTAGTTGATGGTTGACCTGCGTTACCGCCTGCTCGCGTTCTGCTGTATCGCGATGGATGGCGACTAGCTCTCACTCGTGATCGGCTTCGCCTGGTGTTCGTCAAATCGTCATCGTAGGTCGATCACCATCTGGACAAGTTATCCGCGAGAGAGGATTGATGGATCGAATTCATCAGAAACATCGACGTCGTGACGGGTGTCTCTCATGTGCTTCATGATTGTTGTGCAAGGGTATTTTCGTGAAAGGGTTTGAGGTGTTGGATGGCGAGAGATCGTGAGTAAGGATTCAGGCTCTCAATGAAAGCACCAAATGCGGTGGGTAAATTTCTAAAGAATTAATTCACACACCAAAATAATAGAGTGGGTATAATCAAATCACAGAAAGCAATCGCAAACACACAGAACTTATGTGAAAAATTTGAAAGGAAAAAAATCACGAAAAGAGAGAGGAGAATTTCACTATAACAATGGTGATTACAAGTGGGCTTCTTTGGTGTGTTAGGGTTCCTGAATTCAATTGATCATGATCCTTCTCCACGTTGGGAGGGATCTGTAATTTATACAAGTCATATCAAATGGATAAGGCTTAGGAGTCCCACTCAGTTTGAGCACTTAAGTTCCTTATATTGGAGGTGGTTGAGCTGAACATCCTAGTTCGAATTGATATAGGGGAAAGTCCATCTCTATTTGGTGGTCCGCGTCTTGCTATTGATGAGGACGAACTGTCCCCGAGGGATAACTACCTCATTTGAAAGATGATTGGGCTTAAAGATAGAGATCTCCCGTAGCCGGATTTATCTCTTCTTCTAATTACTCGACCCGCTTGAAATTCGAATTGGACGAAGACTCTGAATTAGATATTCTGAAAGTGGCCACGCGTCGCGTATCCCTTGGAAGCTAGATAGACACGTGTCACGATCTCGAGCGGGTCAGAAAGTGACCACTACACCTAACAAAATAGATAGATGTCCTTAAAGTCCCTTAATCTTTTAAAAAAACCGTTAACAGGGTGTAGTTATTCACTTGTGTCCTGAAAGTGTTACGGTGTTTTGGATGTCATATCTGAACTTTATGGAAGTTTACTCTCGACATTTCTAAACAGTGTCTAACGCAAGCCTCATAAAATTTTCACAGAAATGTCATTGTCATTCCTTTATAAGTTTCTCATATGTTTGCCACAGACAATCTGGTTCATTTGTCAACATGTCCTTAAAAAGTATCATTCACATTTCTCATGTTTGTTTGGGACGATTGGTGTTTGCATCACAATTCTTATCCTGCATCTTTGTATTATCATGGTACGTATGGGCTGGATTGATCTGATGATCGTGAAAATTAAGCATCTCAATTGGTGTCTTAATGATGCCTTGTTAACTTTTTTGTGGCAAAGTTTCTTCCAATAAGGTGTGTGTGTGTTTTTTTTTGTTTTTTGTTTTTTGTTTTTTTTGGCGGGGGCGGGGGCTATGATTTTAGTACAATATGCATGTGCACTTCTAGGACAAAACCAGGAATTATTTCATGGTGGAGTGGAACTACAACATTGAAATTGATAGAGAAACATTTTAACTTAACCTATGATCTTTAAAGGTGATTAATGACATAGAAGAAACTATCAAAACTGAATATTGTAAATTTTAAATATCATGTTATTAGGGGTTGGGTTGGGGGGGGGGGGGGGGGGGGGGGGGGAGTAAAAATCAAATCTTAACAATATGCCCATCAAACTGAGCATTCATAAGTGACTATTCCCAGGAATACTAACTCCACAATATTTTGATCTATTCACGTGACTCGATGGGTTCCATTTTATTAAAATTGTGGTTTCTTCGTGGAAAATAGGACTCACACAAGGGTCATGATACAGGTGCTAATAAGAAGAGAAATGAATTTGCATTCCTATCCCCACTTTTCTTTTATCCAGTTACTCCTAGAAATTTGCGGATAATAGCAGATTTTTAGACATACGCCTGTGCTCTTAGAGAGCTAAAACCAGCTATTGAATATTTTCAAATTTCTTACTATAATTACCTAAAACTAAGAGATAGTAGAGATACACATGGATATACTTTTTAAGGGATTTTTTGTACTAGGGGTCATGTGCTGTGGGATTGCTCAAATATTTTGGGGGCTGTTATAGAAAGACAAATATGCCAATGCATGTCATAATTAGAAATCAGGAATTGAAATATATTGTTCAGCTTCCACCCACACAATAAAAGAATTATTTTATTTTATTTTATTTTCTTTTTTTGCTATCATCATTAATAAGAAATAGGGGATTAGTTTCCTGTGTCGGCGTCATGGTTCGTTTTTGTGGAGACCATATTTTTTTGTATCTGCCTCACAGTTTGCGTCCCGCATCAACTGTGTCCTGCATCTTTGTCTATTCTAATGACCATGGTCTGGGTTGACTTGGATGGCTTGTGATGCAGCTATCCCATTTGGTGGCTATTAATGATATCTCACTGATTTCTATGTGGCTATCTTCTCCCCCTAGAGAGAAGATGTGTGTGGGTGTGGGTGGGGTGGGTGTGTGGGCGCACGCGTGTGTGGATTATTCTAATTTTTTTTTTTAAATATGTATGTTTGCATGTGCACGCATGTGCTTTTGTATGTTGGATCCTCTTCTTCCCAACATTACTTCACTATTGTGCTTTGATTTCTCATACCATGTTTACAGCTTGATAGTTTACACTTATCATATTGTGTTTGCAGGTTGATAGTGGTTTGAAGGATGATCTTGTGTTTGGTGATCCCAATGCCCCGCGTTTTGTTCTTTGGAATGGAAAATTAAGACCAGTGCCTTCAAAACCAACTGATTTACCTTTCTTTGACTTGATGAGCATTGGTGGTAAACTAAGGGCTGGATTTGGCGCTATTGGCATTCGACCTCCTCCGCCAGTTTGTTCCCAACTTCCCTCCAATACCTGTTTTGTCTATTTGACAATTATACTAGTGGGAAGCATGTTATGTCTACATACTTTCTTGTCATTATTTAATGTTTTTTTTGAAAGGTTTCAGGGACATGAGGAATCGGTTGAAGAGTTTGTCCGGCGCAATCTTGGGATGAGGTTTTTGAACGTTTGATAGAGCCATTTTGTTCGGGTGAGTACCTTGCTTATTATCAATATTGCGGCTTGTGCT
This sequence comes from Agave tequilana, assembly GCA_038442645.1. Lineage (NCBI taxonomy): Eukaryota > Viridiplantae > Streptophyta > Magnoliopsida > Asparagales > Asparagaceae > Agave > Agave tequilana. Next base: position 94,936 of record JAVJIF010031893.1, on the reverse strand, counting down.
TGCTTAATAAAATGCTAGTTGTTAAGTAACACTTATGAGGAAGAAGTCAATGTCATGTGTATACAGCTTCAGAATTTAAGTTTGCAAGTAGACATTGTTTTTCCGAAGCATAAAAGTCATTATTATGTAAATATCATATTTAATTAGCCATATCAGGTCTGCTTTTTGCAACTGATTTATGATTTATACCCTGATGGAACAATCTGCAATCCAGACAGCAGCCATATCCCATGAAGGATAGAACTATCTAGCTAGATAAGCTACAGTTGTAGCTTTGATGGTTTTATCTGCTGTCAAGTGAAATGTGTTCAAAAGTATGGAAAAGTACAAGAACTAGCGTGTAATTGGTGGTTTTGGTTTACTCATCTACAATTTAAGATGATGAACGTCTAAGCTTGTACCATAATTTGTGCTGGACACACCTAACTCTGTCTCGTTCTATTTTTCTAATTAGCATTTCTTTATTATTTGCTTATGAGCGCTTTGATGTGTAAATGTCATCTAGTCTCTCTAAGGTGTGTAACATAATTGTTATTTTTAAAGTAACTTGGTTAATCTGTTAAGCGTAACTCTTTTATCATTTTGATGGAATGCTTTTTTGCATATAGGTGTCTACGCTGGTGATCCTGCAAAGCTTAGTATGAAAGCCGCTTTTGGAAGAGTGTGGAAGCTTGAGCAGAATGGTGGAAGCATCATAGGTGGAACTTTCAAAGCGATTCAGGAGAAGAGCAAAGTTCCTAAACCAGCTCGGGATCCGTAAGGATATGTAGCTAGATTTTGTACCATCTGTTATTCAAAGAATCCAAAGGTCACTAGATGTGCAGTGGACTAAATTTAGCTAATTGTAGGCGATTACCAAAACCAAAGGGACAGACTGTTGGGTCTTTCAGGAAAGGGCTTGCTATGCTACCTGATGCAATTTCTTCAAGGTACCATTACTATTTTTCCTTGTTCATATCCATCTACAGTTAAGTTGAATTAACAGGTAAGTTTCCTAATGTAGTCGTAGATATTTTCATGTTGGTGATGTCCTAGTACACTGCTTTTCTACTCTGGTTTCAAGAAGTTTTCTGGAACTTTAGCAGACCTATAATAAGAATTCCACGTTGACACCCTAGAAACACGTAGGAGTGAGCATTTTCGCTTCTTAGGATCAAGCATTAACCATGATGGTGAGAATGAGGAGAATGTTGCTCAAGAGTCAAAGTGGGATGATTAAAGTGGAGAAGTATGTTTACATATCCATGATGCCAAAGGGAACTTTTAAGACCACTATACAACCAGCTATGCTGTATGGTTCTAAATGTTGGGCAATTAAGAAACAATAAGTTCAAAAAATAAGTTCTCTTAACTGAGAATACTTAAATGGATGACTGACAATGCCAAATGAGTGCATCTGTAAGAAGTTAAAAGGTAGCAATAGGAAATGAGAATGCTTAACTGGATCAGAGGCAATATATTAAAAGATCAGGTAGGAAATGAGCCCCATTGTGAATAAGATGAGGAAGAGTCATTTTGGATGGTTGAACAGGCACAATGGAAACTGATGAGTGTTAAGAGGAGTTGTACAATGGTAGTTGATGGAGCAACAAGGCCTAAGTTTAAACATAAATTCTAATGGATTTATACAATAAAAACAACATGCATGATGGCTGTTAATCTGAGAGAATACACGGTCCATGACAGAACTGGATGGTGAAGAAGTATTCATGTGGCTGACCCAAATATTTGTGATAAAGGCTTTGTTATTGTTGTTAGTCTCATGGTTTCGTTCCTAATATAACCAGTATATTGTTTATTTCAAGTATGATTGCCCTAACTTGTTTTCCTCTTGTGATCAGATTAGGCAGCAAAGTCAAACTATCATGGAAGCTTACCAGCATAAAGAAAATGGATGACTATGGTTATACATTGACCTATGAGACGCCAGAAGGAACTATATCAGTTCAGACTAGAAGTGTTGTCCTTACTGTTCCATCATATATTGCCAGTAGTTTGCTACGCCCTCTTTCTGTAAGTCCTATTATTCAGGCTTTTTGAACATGTTTCAGAAAATTATTATGGACCATTTTGTTTACTATATGCTTACATTTTTTTTACTTGTAGCTACAGCACATTTCCATGCTATATCTTTTTTGATGCATAAGGAGGCCAGTTGTCCTAAATGCCTAGAGTTGATGTTTCTTTTCTTTTTTTATCCTTTTTCATCCTTCATGCTTGGGGACGCTTTTCTATATGACAATGTCACTTACTCTGTCAAAGTTTTTAAGGGAGAATCTTTCCCTTGATTCTTCAGATACTTGTGCTAATTTTAGATTTGTTATGTACAAGTTGTCCATTATTACAAGACCTCTTAGATGTATCAACAATAGCTAGTCTTTTCGAATCTGCTACCCAAAGTTATGTGGTAAATCTTATGTTGTTACTGACTAATGAAATGCATGAGGTATCTTTGACCATTCTTTTAAAGAAAAAATTGTATTATAAATAGCCAAAGACATTAATTTCCTTTGCTCAATTAATTACTTATTCTGGAAACTTATATCTGCAGCATCCCCTGAATTAGACATATGCCTAATCACAATTTAGGAGAGGACCAGTCCGTCATTTTTATTTCAAAGGCTTTTGAAAGAGGGGACGATCTATTACAATAATAAGAGAGGAAATGGGTTACGGTACATGGAATCCACAATGATAATCTGATTTCTCACTTACTTTTCCCTGTATATCATGTGTATACACCATGATGTGAAAGATTACTGACAGAAGGCATTCTCTTTTTTAATAACTTTGAGATAGGTGTCCTTGTGTATTTAATTGGCCTTCTAGTTTTATGGCAAGCTCCTCCACTGATAACTTGAAATATGGATCCGACTAAGAGGATTGACAAGTATCACAAAAACAAAACGAAAACTGCAAAAGGAGTATTGAAACTAAGAGGTTGATAATGGGTTGTCGAATTTAGTCAATCATCAGGCAGAGCTTTCTGAATTTAAATTGATGTTGTTATAACTGACCCTGGGAAAAGGATTAGATGATGAGGACAAGTTGATTTTGTTCTGTTACAGAACTTTTCACAAGCCTTCTTTCTACTAATTGAGAATGTTGGTGTGGCTCTTTTACTGTTTTTTGTATTCATATTTAGACACCTCTTGTTTGATAAATTGATATGCATAAATTGTTTACTTGTCTTTTTCCAGAATGCTGCTTCCGATGCTCTATTGAAGTTTTATTATCCACCAGTTGCGGCTGTTTCTATCTCATACAAAAAGGATGCAATCCGGAGAGAATGTCTGATTGATGGTGAGCTTAAGGGGTTTGGTCAATTACATCCACGTAGTCAAGGAGTGGAGACCTTAGGTCCGTTTCCATTTCTTTTTTCTTTTCTAATTGATATGCCTCTTGTTTCATACATATAGATATTTGTGACATGTATTTATTTATCTTGCGAGTCTACCTTGTTGATTTGGACCATGCATACATAACATCATCTTAAGTCTTTTCCCATCAAAATGGGGTTGAGTATGGTGCAAAAGGCTTTATGAAAAGATTGGCCCAGATTCTACCGCTAGTTGTCTACCTAATATCAGCTCTTTGTAATTGTGCCAAATTCCTTGCCAAAGTATACCGACGAGAGGGTCTTGTACTTGTATCTGTTTCAGAGGACACAGGTTGACATTCTCATGTTATTTAACTTCTCCTTCAGTTATATCATGAATGTGATTCAGATATATCTCAGATATGTTTTTGTTGATCCAGTGTTGTTGTTTGCTGTACAGGAACCATATACAGCTCGTCACTCTTTCCTAACCGAGCGCCTCCTGGAAGGGTGCTTCTTCTGAACTACATTGGAGGGGCTACAAATACTGGGATTACATCTAAGGTATCTGACTCATCCAACTACTCTATTGTAAAACTATTTCATTCATTAGGTTCTCCGTGTGACTTAAAATGAAAAGCTAAAGAAATTGATATAACGCAATTCAAACTAACTTTCTTGCATGAATATGAGTGTTATTTAGTTCATGGTAAACCTGTTCAATGCTTAAGGTGCCAATTTTTCCCAACACTGGTTCAACACTGGTTCATTCTTCAAAGACCTAGAGTTGCGTGTCAATATGCAAATGTAACAGCCATTTTTTATATAACCCTCACTTGTTGATTTGCAGAGTGAGGGTGAACTTGTCGAAGCAGTCGACCGTGATCTTAGAAAAATGCTTATAAACCCTAGTACCGAGGATCCTCTCGTCCTTGGTGTAAGAGTCTGGCCACAAGCCATACCCCAGTTCCTGGTCGGCCATCTAGATCATCTGGAAGCCGCAAAGTCTTCCCTAATCAAAGGCGGATTTGAAGGATTGTTTCTTGGAGGAAACTATGTGGCTGGTGTGGCCTTGGGCCGATGTGTGGAAGGTGCTTATGAAAGTGCTTCTGAGATATCAGAATTTTTGACCAAGTATGCATACAAGTAGCCAGAGAAACAAGGAGGTTGTTGCATCTGTAGGTAGCTGAGGGCCAGTGCAAATGAGGAAGTAGTGTCATTTTTGTTCTCAAGAGCTTTATTTTTACAACCATTTGATTTTGGTGTCTCCTTTTGTGCCTTGAATATTGGTGTATATTTGCAACACTCTGGAATTCTTTTTCCAGTGAGTAAATCATCTCTAATTTTGTCTTTCCAGTTTAAACTGGAATTTCGATTTCATACTGTGCCATTATTCCTCGTCTTTCCAGTGATAGTAGTAACTTGCATTTGGGAGAAGGATGAGCGCATATTTCTCTTCGTCTCACTAAATGTGGGTTCATGGAATACTCCCAAACCTTTTAGTTACCGATATGAGATTAAGGTGTGTTACTTGAAGAATCAAAGACGGAATGGTCTCAAAATCTTCTAATTGCTTGTGTAAGATTGAAGTGTGTTATAATCTTCACTTTTGACAAATGGGACAATTTTCAACAGACAAATCGCTCTGTGATAAAAGTCTGCGGACCCAAATTAGGAGAACACTCAACAGACATTCTCAAGGGTTTATGCCAATGAAAGGGGACATGCTTACATAAGGAAATCAAATGCAATCCTCAAATCCTTGACCTACTTGATGTCTAATCTAAGGTTAATTTAGTCGATTCCCAGGAAGGGAGACCAGTACTGAAGGAGAGGGAGGGGTCAAGTCATTATGATTACAAGGAAATTGTATTGGCATCAACAAGTTGAGCATCAAAAATTTTGGGAACCCAAAGGTATGAGGGCATGGAGAAAACGTAGTGAGAATGTGGGGATTATGGCCTTGTTAGCATAGGACATGGTTCACATATTACTCGGTTCTCTCTCTGATCAACCTCATCAAATTTAATGTTGGAATTGTGATCTTTTCATTGAAGGGACTTTAATTTCAAACAACTACAACATGCCTCTTTAATAATTGTAGTTAACAAAACATTGGATGCAAGATTGCTCAAAAGCGTCTCAAAATGATTTTGATGCATGTAACTGCACCTGACCTTTGAAAGTGAAGAGCAAGAGCCAATGGAACAGTACTGGGTATTGTGTGCATGCATGCTTCATCTACACACCACAAGGCAAGGGCGAGACATGCACCACTGGAGACACTGGACACTTGGGGATGTTTGGTAATATAAGAGTGAGACTAAAGTGTGAAATTGACATTGTTTTGCGTGTGAAAGTACTTTCTCATTAGCCAAATAATTAAAAAAAAAAGTGTTTGTGGCAACAATATATTGATTATTAATAAGTATCAAGCTCACTTTCTCTTTCAATACCCACTTTGGATCTCTTAGAACCGAAATGAGACGTGCAAGATATCCCGAGTGGATGCAAGACATTTTCTAAGTTTCATAATCACTTTCATTTAAACTAAAATCAAAAGTGACTGAAAGTTTTCACACTTTCAGTGTCACTCCCGGATTGTCAAACACCCCCAAATGAAAGATAGATGCCTAAAGAGCATGGGACAACACAACACCCCTTTTATTCTGTTGGCAACCCAGACCCCTTTTTCTGGCTACTGTTTTTTTAAAGATCAAGATAGGCCACTTGCTCCCTGAGTGGAGTGAGTTCTTTAAGAAAAAGGTTCAAGATTGCAGTTTGGTCCTAACCAATACAATTCATATGAGTTTAGACCTCTCATTATCTCTGAAAATGTAATTTTCTCATGATTTTTTTTTTTAAATTGAGATGAACCCTGAAATGCATGCTTTATGCTCATTGTTGAGTACCTGTCATTTTACCAGTGCTACTGTCAACCAGTGTGGAAGGTGTCACTTGGTGAAAAAGGATTTGAGGCTTTTTGCAAAGGAATTGTTGGCCACTATGAGAATTGAGAGATGAGGACTTGGAAGCAAAGAAATCTTGTTGGAGACAGATATTAAGCTTCTATGAGAAAAAGAAAGGCACTCTTGATCTGAGAGAAGGTTGGTTGTCCCTCATTTTTTTTTTTTTTTTTTTTTAGTGTCATATTTGATTGCATATCTTCTTGAAGTCTCTCTCATGTCTTTCTTTTGAGAGGGTCTTGGGATTATTTAAACCCTTACAAACCTCTCACTAAATCAAAGTTTCCAAACACTTTGACCAGTTCTTGTGTTTAAACATCGGGCCCTACTCCTCCTCAAAGAGGATTACATTAAACAATGAGGGCCTTGCCTACAAGTCATTGCTTTGATAAAGATGTCTCCTTTGTTTCAACATCATCTCTTTATTCTACTACCTTTCTTATGTATATCTTGTATTGCATAAAATTGAAACCTTCTTGAACAATCTATAACCAAGATTTGGGCCAGCTTAAAGCGTTGTCGGCATAGACAAGTGTTCTAATATCACAGTCAGATGTTTACTATCGGAGTATTTGTTTAATGTCGTAATATCACAATATTATCCATGAGAATGAGTTTATCATCAGCTAATTGTTTAGCACATTCAATTAAGTGATCAAACTAATAGTATCATCAGTAAATCTTTCACAACTACTCAGTCTAATTTGGTTCTATAAACAATTCAAGAGGTGTTCCTACTTTGAGAGAGTTTGAAAATGAAAGAAAACAGCTATTCAATTTCTATGGCTATTCAGAGAAAGAGATTTGGTAACTGGAGATCTATTCTGTTTTCTTTCTTGGTGTGGGTCTATGTGATCATCAATCTTGGTCGCAAGTGTTGGGTCTTTTGCCAAGTACCTAAATTAGGAACAACATGGGGAGTTCAGCTAACAAGATGTTGTGTCCCAACACAAGCAAGGAATTAAATAGAAAGGAAAGTAGTTTAAGGGTCATGGTCACTGGCTCTATGCCACTCACCCTGGAACTGTATATGACAAGATGATATTTCCAATAAGACCAAACTTATATTTGTTTTTTTGGCAAATCAAGCCTCAACGTACACATTTGGGATTTAAGATTTGGGCATAATACTTTTTGTGTGTGAAGAAGGATAACATAACAACCGAGTGATTACAAAAGATGTAAGATCTTTAGCGAATTGAGAATGGTGTCAGTATATAGAAATTATTGATTATCAAATGTCATTTCTCACTAGATTTAATAAAGTATAATGGTAGATTCTTGAATAATCTGAACTTAACCTAAGATCATTCACCCTAACAACCCGGCAGGTTCATAAAGGAACGATACTTAAGGTCTTGTCTTAGGTAAAAATACAATGCCTCTTGGTGACAAAACCATAGATATATATTCGCTATATCGGCTACAATCCATGCTCACTTTATGGAGCGAAACCAGAAAGAATTTTATGTTCTTCCGGTTGAGTTGCAGTTGAAAAATCTAATGAGATATTGTAAACTTCAAGTCTGATGATGTGTTCCAGAAAGGAGGGAGAAAAAAATGGGGGCCAACCATAATTAGGCCGAGGAGTACAAGTTCACCAGCTAGCAATTGGTGGGCCTGGTTCCTTTTGCAGCTCATGCCCATGCTCTGGATCAAGATGATTCAAACCTGTTAGGCCATCGAAGCTTCAAGGATAGCCTTCATTCCTCAACCTCATAATACTAACTGTTCTCTCTCTCTCTCTCTCTCTCTCTCTCTCTCTCTCTCTCTCTCTCTCTCTGAACTGTACTTTTGTGTGTGTTTGTGGAATGGGAGGAGAAGGGAATTCTCCTACTTCCTCTATAGACAGTAGTAGCCATCCTTGTCTTTCTTCATCATCTGTGTCTCCAACATGGAGAGATTTGAGCACAGACTTGAGGCTTGGTCTGAGCATATCGATCTCTTCTTTGCAGGCGAATTCTTCTAATGCAAGGTATGAGAATTAGATCCCATTAATATATTTATTTTCTTACTTCTTTTCTTTGTTCCCCCTTCATGTTTTCTTTCTTTTCTGATACCTTATTCATGTGCATGCACTACTGTATCTCCTTTCTTGTCCATAATTTCACGTTAGAATTTGATGCATATTTGCTCTTAAAACTGCTTCTTAAATTTAAATTTTCTCAATTTCTTTTTCCGGTTCATTTCTAGCTTGAAATTTTGTTCTCTTGTGAGATATTTCTTAAATTTGGTTATGTTTCCTTTGAATCTAGTAACAGCTAGCCGATCATGTTATGTCTCTTCTCCTATTGCCACATCAAAATTCAGAACGTTTCTTTTTTCCCTTTATTTTTTCTGTTTTGAATCCAATATGCGTCTAGTTCTTCCTGATTAAGTCTCAAGCACAACCTACTACCCCCTTCAGTCATCAGACTCGCAGAGATCTTCTGATTATTCAGAACGTTTATTTAATTCACTTTTTCCCCCTTCATTTCATTAATATGTGTATGTAAACACACCGCGATTCATTTTTCTATCTTCATTTTCTTTTTATCATTTCACCACCTAATTGCGCACATCAAATCGAGATATGTTTCTAATTCCATTTCTATTCGTTCTTGCTTGGCAGTAGATCAGAATTCTCCAATTGGCCACCGATAAAACCTCTACTTAGGAGCACTCTCGCAGGGAGAGGAAATCACCAAAACCCAACAAGCTTCTTTGTGAAGGTCTACATGGAAGGAATCCCCATTGGAAGGAAGCTAGACCTGTATGCCCATGACGACTACTTTGGGCTGATAAGAACACTGTGCCATATGTTTAGCACAACCATAATTTTGAGTAAGCAAAGACACAACTATAACTCAGATAATTTCGACATTTTTGTACAACATATATAACCTGATCTAATCATTACTCTCGTTTACCCGACATTTTGATCTCTGGATGCAGCGCCTGAACTTGCACCGTTGTCCTCAAGAAACACTCATGTGCTCACCTATGAGGACAAGGAAGGAGACTGGATGATGGTGGGAGATGTTCCATGGGAGTATGATTTTTTCATCCTTGTAATCCTATTCACTATGCATTCTGAGAGTCGCTGTATTCATAATGTTTCTTGCACTCTCTTAATTTTTTTGCAGACTTTTCTTGACAACCGTCAAGAGATTAAAGATCACAAGGGCAGACAGATGCTAATGTTTCATAACCCTTCCTCCAATTTTGTTGCCAAAGAGTTGAAAAGGATCAGTTTTTCGGAGGGTAGATGTACAGCCATGTACAATGAGATTTTTTTTTTTTTTTTTTCCCTCCCTTTAAATGGAGCTTGGTTACAAAAAAGATATACTAATAATATGGTAACTATGATTTTATCCTTGTCTAATCCTTTAGACTTTTTGCTTTTCTGAATTCGATGCCTCACTGATATTTAGATGGATTAGAACTTTGTCTGAACATAGAAAGAAAGCTAGTAAGATCTTTAAGGTGATTGATGTGGTCCTTGCTCCAACTATGTCATTACACGAACCTCACTTTTTTCCTAGTTTGTTTAATAAATGGCTTGTAACGAAAGGATGAGCAACAACAAAAAGTCTTTATTTATGGTATTTGAGACTGATAATTTAGAGAAGGACAATTTTCTATATATAATTCATCAAGAGATTACATCAATATATATATATATATATATATATATATATATATATATATGTATATATATATATATATATATATATATATATATGTAGGTATATATATACATACAAGTGGAGGGAGTGAAATAAGAAAATTATACATGTCTAGATATAATGTATCACGTTTTTATATACATATCTAGATATAATATATCACATGTTTGTTAACAGTAGCAATATCTTTGCAATCAAATCCACTTATAGACTTTTCAACTCTTTTGGAGTTCACAATGTCCCACCAAAGCTCATTTTTAGGGAGCAAAGACACATCTCAAGATCAGGACTTTTATACGGTTCTCGCACAGATGAACTTCCGATGTTGATACTCAAGTTTTTTTTTTTTTTTTCTTCGTTTTAAGATCATGAGATTCTTTTCATCTTGATGTTTTGCTTGTTATTTTTTATGTTTCATTAAATGCTTGTTGATGGAATGCTTGTTGATGAAAGTGAGAAATCTTTTTTGGATTTACCGTTTATTTCTTTAAAAAAAAAATTGAAGAATCTTTCATAAAAGAGCTATTGTAACATGTGACTTCTTAACAACTTATGCTTGTGCAAGACAATTAAAGGACTCATGGACAAAAGGGTTGAGTTGGGGAGCTAGCTATTTTATGCAGCCTACATGATCCCACCAAGGAATGCACACGCAAAGTTCTGATCCGACTACAAGTTTTACCTAGGTCATAATCCTAGTAGTGATGTAGAACAAGAATATTGTTCATGATCCCCTAAAGCCAAAAGAATACTATTCAAGTCATTCTTTCATCCCATTGTTTTGATGTTCAATGCCTTTTGTTATGCATGCTATGCACAAGGAGCATAATAGTGCAAAACAAGATCTTGTTCCATCATCTGGTCAGACTCTTTATTTTGTGTTGTTTGAGTTGTTTTTTTTTTTTTTTTGGTTCGAATATGGACCGAACTGTCTCACCACGTTCTAAACCCAACTCACATGCCAGTTTAATGGAAGAATAGCCCAACCCTTGAAAACATGCAACATCCCCAAGTGGCAAAGAGCCGACATTTTGATTTTTTGTTGGTAGTTGTGCATTGCTCTAATCTCTTTTCTCTATTTCCGTCTATCCTTTCTCATTGTGTTTCTAAGCATAGGACGTAAGCATTTTATTGCCATAATAATCGACTTACCAATTTTCGAGCTTGTTTTATTAAAAATTATTAATGGAACGTCTGGTGTTTCTTTTCCTACCTTTTTAATTCAAAAATAAAATAAAATAGAGACATATAAACTGATGGGAAGCATCATGAATCAAGAGTGAGTAAAGCAAGATGAGTGAATTAATGGGTCCCCTCTAATACAAAGTAATGTTGTTAATTTAATTAGGAATAGATGGGAGGTGCTTTATAGATAGTGGACTAGAGCTAATCTTTTTGGATACCTTCAATGTATAAAGAGATGTTTGGACAAATTTGAAGAAGAAGCAAATATCCTGTCTCAGATGTAGCAGGTTCCATGTGTCTGGAAAAGCTACGCAAACAGTTGACATCAGTTGCTTATTTATTTAGACTCCAACTCAAGCACTGTATTCCCATTTCCAAAAGGAGATGCCTTGCTCCTTGCAGTGTGACTGATGGATGTATACATCTTAATTAGTAGAGCAAATTTAATTGCCCCGGCCCCGGCCCCGGCCCGGCCCATTATCATCACAGTTTCAGTGCCCACATCGAAATTTCAAGGCCCAAAAAGCCAGCAAAAAAAGAAAAGACTTAATAGGCTTCTAAGAATTTGGAAGTTTTATAAGCCCAAAGTCCATCACTGTAGTAACTATAACTCTCGAGTTAATTCCTCCACCTTTTGCCTTGTGGGCGGCATTCCCCACTTTTCACACTGTGGGTGGTTCCGTGTACGAGTGTGTGGGGGGCATTCGACAGGTATTGTTGTGTTTAAAGAGTGTGTGTCTGTGTTATGATGACCGGCGAAAAAAGAAGAAAAACGTTAAATTCGTACTTGGCGTCTTGACGGGTGCCACGTGACAGTCGATTGGATACCAAAGATGACACATGAAATTTACCAATGAACCAACAACATATCTCTTTGAACCCAAAATGTCATGTATTTATTGGTGTCTCAGTTAAATAATTTTCATAGTCAGTTAATTTAAAATATTTTAATAGAATTCACACTCTATTTCCCCCTTCTCTACTATTTTCTCAAAGTACCAAACTTATTTTTGAATTCATTTTAAAGGTGTCAAAAAGCTGCATCTAGAATCCACAATTATTGCAATTGTGAGTGAATACTACAACAATTCTACACACTTCCCTTGAAAACATTCTTGCAAAAGGAGATGGAGAAAATGAGTTTCAATTGCAACTACACTTTCCTCTCATGTAAGCCTCTCTTTTAAAAAAAAACAAATTCTTAAAAACAATATATACTAAATGTTATCCATGGGGATTATTTTGAAGTCAACTAAGACTCCAAACCTAGTTTACTCCCTTGGTACCCACAAGCTAGCCAAATAAAATAAAACTCATCCCCACCTACATACATTCCCCTCCGATGATGACATCTCAATCGATCCGTAGGAAGGAGCCTCTTCTAAGATGGCTCGTCGCGCTCTCCTGCCCTCGCCTTGTCCAAGATGGACCACATAACTCCAACATCTTCCTAGGGGCATGCCATCACCTCACCATGCAGGGGCATGCCATATTGGTGTTCATGTCCTGCAACAAGACAATATTGTCACTTCTTTGCTATCCATAACGCATCTCTCCAAACACACACAGCATTGGGGTGAAGATAAATATAGAAATAGAGAGAAATTAAGAGAAACAGACACTAACCAGCTTGGGACTTGTTGTAATCTCTAGGGCAGTTGAAGATCTTTCTGAAGGGGGAGGTGATGGTGCGGACCCAAGATCCCATACCGATGATACGATTGAGTTTTTAATAAAGGGATGAACTCTGAATGAACTAAGCCTCAATGTTCTTGTTCATTAATCTACAACGCACGAAGAAACAGTTGAAGTTCAGTGATTGTTTGATTGTTTGGCAGCATGAGAGAGAAAGAAAGGTTGGTTTCTAAATCTTCGTTGGTTGTTTGATAGAGGATGTGTTTTTCTTTCTCCCATCTGGCATCTGATATGCACCCTACAATGCAGAAGAGGGAAAGAATATCCTACAACACGGAGCAGGGAAAGAAATTCTTCCCTCAAAAAACCTCAGGATCACAATTGGACGGTTGGAGCACTAGAATCAAGACAAAAGCTTATTTTTTTTTAATCTTTAATTTTTTTTTTCTCTCTTTAATCCCCTGCTCTGCTCACCTTCTCCCTTCTTCTTCTCTCCGTCATTTCTTTCTTCCCGCTATCTCTTTTCAATTCCCTGCTCTAGTCATCTTCTCACCTTCATTTTTAACCAAACAATCACCAAAAACTAAGAAGAGGGGAAGGAAGAACTTCTTCCCCTCTCTCTCATTTGCTCTTCCCCTCCCTCGTCCTCTCTTCCTCTCTCTTCTGTTACCCAATCAAGTCCTCGAGTAATTAAAAGAGAATATGAAAAAGAGAGAGTTTTGTCCCATATTGAATAAAGAAAAAATTAGTTAAACCTTCAAATATACATTGAATTTAAATATATATATATATATATATATATATATATATATATATATATATATATATATATATATATATATATATATATATGAGAGAAATGTAAATCAGCTGACACAGGAGGTCTCGTCGCACTCATCAGAGTGAGATCGGCACATTATCATATTCATCTACACATGTGATTTGACGTTTACTCATGATCCGCCACTATTGAAAAAGCCGTAGTTTGAACCCACACTTCAGAATATGTGTACTTAGAATATGAAGATGATAACGGTCATCTTGAAATTTACTCGGAAATATAATTTTGAGTGCGACATAGGATTGCCTAGCTATTACATTTCTGATATCTCTTCTGTATATATATATATATATATATATATATGTATATATATATATATGAGAAAATGTATATCAGCCGACGGCTGAGATCTGCTTATGACGTGGCAATTATTACCACTAGAAATTAAATTTGAAATTACTAAATATTGCTGTTGGATCTGTATATTTTATATTTTTCTGACGTTATTCAATTTTGTCACATTATCTTTTATAACTGCGGCCAAACTGCAAACATTTTTTATCAAATCACGAAACTAATTTGAATGCTTCTTTATTATTTTTTTTTTTATCTGATTTGAAATTTAATGATTTTTTAATATAGTCGCAGTTTTACTTTTTTTCGCATGTAATGTATAAATTATTACTTTTTTTTACATATTGAATTCGGACAAGGACTGCGACTATGATCGCAGTGCTTAACGAGAGCAAGTCGTGGTACTGCGACTATGGTCGCAGTACTCACGACAGCATTTTTTTCGATGAGTTTTTTTGCTAAGTTATATGTAATAACGGTGTCTAAGGACTGATAATATAGTCGCAGTTTACGTATGGTTTTATATATTTGATCTTCACTGTAACTTATTGCATGCGAAGTAGGACTGCGACTATGGTCGCAGTGTTTAAAAACAACAGTCGCAATTTTCTAATTTGTGATATACAGTGAAATATACTGATTTTGAGAGGATTGCGATGATGTTCGCAGTATTATCTGTTCATATAATTTATTTTTGGACTGCGACCATGGTAACTGTTTATAACTTTATTGAATGCAAAATGATCAACCTGTTTATGACTGGACAACGACTGTGGTCGCAGTTTCATATGTAATTATAATATGAGTACTGCGACCATTATTTCAGATAAGTTGCAGAATTAATACCTATACGGTATACTTTATATGTATTTTTAAAATGTAAAAGATTATTTTGCAGATAGAAGTAAATTTTATTTATAACATAATATGGTGAGAAAGAGACCTTACAAAAAAAGAGCATTAAAAGCTTTTAAGAGAAGACAAAATAACGTTGAATATCAGAAGATCAGGAAATCCTAATCCTCGTCATCATCACCATCATAAGCAGATTCATCTTCTTCATTCTCCTGGTCTTCCTGTTCATCACTTATTTTCTCATCATCTTTCTGTTTTTGAGGTTTTTTTGGTTCATCGATAAACTCCCAGAATGGATCGTCTCTATCAAGCTCTTCGTCCGATCCGTTGCGAGAAAGCGAGCCTATAGCATCAGAGGACATGCTTTCATCAAGCATTCCTCCGTCAAGTGGCAGAGGAATAATGTCCTCCTCATTAACCCACGTGAAAACTTTATCATCATGATGAATAGGATGATCAGTTAAATATTATTTGATGTAGTGAAATAGTCAAAAGGAGTGAAGTCCAGAGTGGTATCAGATTCCAGACTGGTATCAGATTCACTAGAATATCTTGAAGAAAGAGGACCGGTGGGGGATTGATTGAAGTTGAATTCTGAGTGTTCAGAGGAAGAAGATGGGGAAGACATGATTCAAGAATGAATTATTTTTTGGAAGTTTTTGAAATCAAATTGAAAAGGAGTAAAAATATAGTTTTTAGATATGAGATAATATATTAGTTACAAGCACTGTATAAAGGTCAATAATGTGAAAGAACGTGAATAGTAATAATAATTGTTATAGGTGACGGTTGAGTATGGTTAGAAGTGGTAAAAAAAATTAAATATTTAATTGAAGAGTTATGGCTGGAGAATTCGAATAGTTCCTTTTTTCAGAGGTTTACTATGTGAAGTACAAATAAACTTGTTATAGAATGTTTTGCCTATATCTTTAGATTACGTATGATGCACATTTTTCCTTTATCGTGATTAACATTAGTGCATCTCTTTTTTTTAGACTGTTGTTATATCACGGTAGATAGATTATTAATTACTTCATTAAATTCAGTGTAATTAATATAGTATTTTTATAAGATGTGATATACGCGAACTGATCTCAGGGTCGCATGGCTAAACTACCTTGTAAAATTATAAAAAATCTTTTATATAAGGCATGCGAAAAAAGATTGCGACTTTGGTCGCAGTGCTGAAAAAAGATTGCGACCTTGGTCGCAGTGTTGTACGATAACATGTTTTCGTCTGTTATTTTTAATGTTATAAGGAATGCGACTATGGTCATGCGTGATATAAAAAAGTTTTTGTTATACTATGACTGCGACTAGTGTCGCAGTCGTCATTTAAAATTAAAAGTTATTTTGTATTAAGTCTGCGACCATGGTCGCAATGATTGAAAGTTTTATTATATTATGACTGCGACTATGATCGCGGAATTTGTAAAACGGTGAGAATTCTGTTACAGAAGGCATGCTTCTGTTTATTTCTTATTTTAGGTAATTTTTGTTTGTGGATGAGTTTATGACAGTTTAGAAGTAAAAATGGGGTATTTTTGTCATTTTGATTCACGAATGTTTAAGCGGGATTTATGGGGTATTTTTGTCATTTTGATTCACGAATGTTTAGGCTGGATTTTTTTTTTTTTTTTGGCGCCTACACTCTGCGGCCGATCTGTGGCATATATTCAGCCACGTCACCGCGGGCTGAGAAACTCTCTCAGCCGTCGGCTGAGGTACAGTAACCCATATATATATATATCACATTTCCATCAATTAAATTGGGTTTTTAAACTATAATTAGTCAAATAAAGTTTTACTTTCGAAGGAAATGCCTAATTTATCAAAAATAAGAAAGGTTGTATACAAACTTTTCTCCCTTCGAGGTGACCCAAATTGGATAGTTGATTTGAAGAGGCTAGGGTTGGCTACAATACACGAAGGATCAAGGGATGGTCCTTCGCGCTGTGGGTCGTCCATCACAGCTGATGTACGGCCTGGAGCAAAAGAAAGGAAAAAAAAAATGAAAATGTGTTTTGTAAATCTCATCACAAAACGTGTTTTCTTTTGTCTCTCTAACTCTTAGTCACCTATCAGAACTGTGATTGACAACCTACATCACAAAAAATTTATCAGGATCCATCAAGCGAAGGTCCCAGTCCGAGTCTGATTTGAAGAAGCAAAGCCAACTTCCTCCCAATTTCTCTCCCAATGAAACGGAGGAATATCAATTCCATTGCCTTGTGCTTGTTGCCGACCATACCATCCCTCCTCCATTAAATTATAAGATAATGTCCGCCAAAGCTTTAGCCCACGTGAGACAACCGCCACCGAACTTTTGGGCAACCTCTACTCTCATGTGAAGAACATGTTGCAGAGAACTTGTGGTCGTTGTATTACTTGGTCAGCCAAAGCACAACAAAACACAAACGTGCAAACTTAAAAATTGAAAGTCTTGTGAGAAATGATACAAAAATTTTTAGGAATTTGACATTTTCATGCCGTGTTTGACAAGTAGAATTAGAAATTAGGACTTAGGCCTTAAGAGAAGAGAACTAAATAAGAGTTAAGAATTAGGTTTTTTTTGAGTTGTTTGGTTAGAATAAGATTTAGTTAGAGTTGAGGGTTGAGAGAGAGAGAGAGAGAGAGAGAGAGAGAGAGAGAGATAAAAGCTAATTCCAATTTTCGTTCAAGATGATCTTCGTGGTGGTTTGATCTAAAACTATCATTACTTGCTAATCCTTGTCATTCTTTAGTCAACTGATAAGAGTTATTTGGCTTAATTCTTGAGCTAACTCTTATTGCCAAATAAGACTGCAAGTTGTTTCATGCAAACTTTCAGCTAGGAGAGACACAGATTTACCCATTTGGGAGAGTGAAACTAATAGTTAATGTAGAATTCATCTTTTGTGAGAATATCAACATAGCACCCATGAAGGATTTTAAGCATGAGCCATAATCCATTAGCTAGAATTGATGTGTGATAATAACTCTTTATATGCATCAGCACACATTACTTCAGCTTCCTCTATTAATATGAAAGGCAGTTAAAATAAAATTTTAAAATTGAATACTTATTCCGCTCATCCCTCTCAAATTTTCATTTTTCAATCTCTTTCACTGGAGTAATTAGATGGACGCGTGTGTATAAACTGAACGGTGACATTCATCTTCTTTTAAAAAAGAGATTTCAATCAGAATTAAATTGGAAAATGAGAAGTTAAAAATAAATTATGGCATTTGTTTCGGAAAGGGAAAAATAATAAAGAAAAAGAGATTATAAACATTTGCACCATAAATTAAAGAAGTTTCTTGCTGACCGATCCCAGCTCCACTTCATCTCTCTCTCTCTCTCTCTGTCCAGTATCTACAAAGATCCAACCATTGATAAAATTTATTATTAATTATCATCTTTATTTGTCAAAATCGACTGAAAGAATTGATTTATATAAAAATTTTATCTGTTTTCTCTTTTTTCTCTCTCTCTCAACTCCCCTCTATTTCTTCCTTCTTCTTCTTGACATCAACGTATACTAGTTTATTTATTATTCTGCAAATAATTAAACATTATTCTTAAACCTTTGCCTATATAAACTCCTCTCTCAGATTCATTCATCTCTCTCCCTCGCTTGCTTCTTCTTCTCAAAGTCTCTAATCGATTGATTGTTTGATAGGGAACTGCCCCAACTCTTTCTTCTTCGAATTCCCAATGGAGGAGGCACAGGGTACGTCTCCTTCTTCTTCTTTTGGCCTTGTCTTTCAATTCTGGGAATTGGGTTTTAGTCTTTTACCTGTTTGCAGTCCAAATTTGCCACCTTTTCCCGATGTCTTCCTCATTTGATGAATGTTTTAATTTGATCGAATACATATGTTAGATTGATTGAGGAGTTGCTGGGATGGAAAACAGATGATGGGTGTTCTTTATTTTTTGGATTCACTTTGATTATAACGATGAAAGTTGCTTCTTTTGTTACCATTATTGGAAAGAATTCGAGATCAAGTTATTTGGTCTTTTATTCCCTTTAATTTGGATATATGGGTCTGTACTGGATTTGCTGCTTTTGCTATATCGAGTCTGGAATTGATTTTTGTTGTGCATTTTGGGAAAGGGACTAGTGAATTGTGATTCTAGGCTTCTGTTTGTAGTAAAGGATTTGGAACTGGAAAATTCTGTGATGGATTAAAGTGTTTATTTATAATTAAAATTGTTTGGATATTTTATTTCTATGATATAATTTGGTTTCACAAGTTTGTGCCGAGTCTGCTGTTATTGCTTCATCAATGGATGCTTTTAAAAGTAAAATACTGGTCTTTTTCTGGTTCACTGTGATATAATTTTGTGGCATTATGAGTGTAAATCCTAGACTTCTTCTATAGTTGGAGTACTAGGATTTTGCAACCACTGGTGGTTGAACTATTATTTATTGATTAAGCACTATGGAACAGTATGTGAAGTCGTGCCTTTTTCACCTTGTTACCTAGATCTCATTTTGAGTTACTGTTGCATAGTTAAAACATGCATCTTTTTATAGCTTTTTTTCCCTTGATTGAACCTTCATGCCCATATTGATTTAAAAAAATGATATATGCCTTATAGAATTAGTAGGTGGAGGAGGGTTGTGTTGCCAATTTACCTTTGGCATATTATATTAATATTTTTTATTTTTTATTCTCATTTTGACTATTTTTATGCTTGTATGTAAGCTCCACAACTTTAGATAGTGATTACTGATTTGTATTTTCCTTTCTCTTTAATGAGTCACAGAGATTTCACCTTCCCTTTCTCTTGACGAGTTGTAGAATGTGGAAGCAAGAATCTCGTTCTTCTTCTAGATAGTGAAAGGATGATTTGTGTGACATCTTTCATATCTCTTTAGTGAGTCATAGAATTTGACATCAAGAATCGTGAGTCAAGAAAACTTCACTACTTTATTTTGTTCCTCATCTAACTCTCCTTTATTATTATCATGTTACCAATTTTATATTTTAAAAGATTTTGTAGTTAGATTAGCTATTATTAGTGTCATTGTTAATTTGTTGACTTTTGTTTGTTGGCTTATGCTTTCACATGTTATCCCAAGCCTAACAAAGGAGGAAGGTTGTGTTAGGTTGTTAACGGCTCATTTAGAAACTACTATTATGCCTCACGAATGATGGAAGGGAAAATAATACCATTAACTTCAAAGTGAAAACTATGTGGCCCACTGTGCTTCATGGGTTCAGAAAAGTAATAAGAAATGTCCAAGTCATCAGAACTGAATGTGGTTGAAATGAGAACCTTGAGATAGATGATTGGCAAGACACTAAAAGACAGGAAACCAAAACATATGCACTTACAAGATGTTAGGTGTAGTTGAATATCCTCTTCTTCCTGGACTGGCTTCTAGTGTTATTATAGTTGTAAACTAAGGGAACTGGTACAGGAAATGTGGGCAGAGAGCAGAGGTGGCTTGATTTGGGATGTGAATAGTAGGTCATATGCGATGAAGACTGATCAGTGCATAGTTTGGAGGATTGATAGGACTATAATTGTAGGAACTACTTGGAAAGGGGTAGACAAACACTGGCTTCTACTAGAGCCGAGTGGAGAGGATGCATGTACCGAATCCAAAAATATTTTTGGAAACGTTTTGTTTCTGCTGCTATTGTCATTTGTCAATGTTACATACTAGAAAGCATGGACATGAACAAGACACAGATACAATACGGTACACCTAATACCGGACACGACAACATGATTATGTATGTTCGTTTTCTCACCTATATATAATACAAAACAAAACTCTAGTGGGCACGTTTTATTAAAATAGGAAAAGAAGAAAATACATTTTAACTAAAATAGAATAATTAAAAACAATAATTTAAGTCATAGCTTCTAATCAAATAATTAGGTTAAAAACAAAGAAACAGGAAAGTCAAATCCAATGCCTGATCTAGCATGAGCTTATGTCCCTTTCATGTTTTTGAGATGTTTAGTTTCAATGAAAATAATATTACTGCTATGCAATGTTTTAAATGTCAGGCGACATTTTAAAATGTCAGGTTCGCGGTATCCACCTGTCTATGTGTCGAAATCGAGGTCGTGTCGCGACATTTCGGCCCCGACCCGAAATGTCGGCTGACATTTCGTGTTCAAAAGTCGTCCGACATTAGAGTCTGGGTTTGGTTTTTTATCAACTCGACCCCATACCCAAAATATAAAAGAGAAAGGGGGAGAGAGATTAGGGTATCAGGTCATTGAGAGAGAGAGAGAGAGATCCTCATCCCTGACTCGCCCGATCTTTGCCTTGCCGAGCTCCGATGAAGTCCGTCGCCGCCGATCTTGTCTCACTGACCTCTACCAAGCCTGATCTTGCCTCGTCGAGCTCCGATGAAGACCGTTGTCACTGATCTTGCCTCGCTGACCTCTGTCGAGCCCGATCTTGTCTTGTTGAGCTCTGACAAAGCCCATCACCGCCGATCTTGCCTTGTTGACCTCTGTCGAGCCCCTATCAGCTTTGTCGCTCCATGCGAGGCCCGCTAACTCCGCGTTGCCACGACGTGCCTCCGACGAGGCCCCAGGAGCTCCGATGACCCCCGACAAGCTCCAACGAAGCCACGCTGACGCTGAGCTTCCTCGAGTTAAGTTCTGCAATAATTTTTTTTGTTAGTATTTTTTTACGGGGGAGAGAGTGCAACAAGATAGACAGAGAGATTGAGAAACTCAGAGAGGGAGGAAAGAGAAATGAGAGAGGGAGAGATGGGGAGAGAGAAAGCAGAGAAGGGGAGGGGGATAAAGAGCTGAGAAAGAGGGGAGAGAGGGACAAAGAGAGCAGAGAGCAACGAGGGGGGAGAGAGGAGGGGGGAGAGAGAGAGAGCGGAGAGTAGAGAAAGGGGATAGAGCAGAGAAAAGGGGAGAGAGTTGAGAGAGTGGGAGACGGGGGGAGAGCAAAGAGGTGGGGGAGGGGGAGGGATTTAATTGTTTTAATTATTTTTATTTAATTTAATTGTTGATTTAATTTAATTGTTTTAATTAATTTAATTGTTTATTAATTTAATTTAATTATTTATAATGATTTAATTGTTGATTCATTATTAATTTAATTATTGATTCATTATTTATTTAATTGGGTGAAAATGTGGATTGTTTATTTAATTGTTGATTCATGATTTATATATTCATAGCCGCAGCTTTAATGCAAGTTGTTTAGGTAAATATATCCTAAACAAGATGGTTTAAATATATATTTTCTTGATATATCATATATGTGATGTTTTAGGATATTTAGGACATGCTATATGATCTATATGACCTCCGTAATTGACACTGAAATTGAGAAAATGTCCCCAAAATTTTTTCGATATCCACAATCTGACGTTACATTTTGCCTTTCGACATTAGGCTGGCATCTGACATTTAGAACATTGGCTATAAGACAACACACTAATGTCTTGGCTCCACATGTCAGATAGAGGTATCCCCACTTGCCATTTAACAATATCAATCATGTTTCACTTTCTATTAACTAAATTTATCGCCTTAAATTTTATCTTCTAGCGTAAGAACCCATTAGATTAACTAAGATCACATTGGTAAAAATACCCTACTTAAAACAAAATCTGATGAAATATCCCTAGAAAGTAACCAAGGCTGTCTTTGGATCTTTTTCCATAGTAAAACCATTTATTTATTTATTTTTAGTTTTTCTAGTATTTAAGTTATAAGGTATTTCAAAAACTTTAATACTTTTTACTATTTGTTTGGTAACAAAGAGATATAGGTTTAAAATAAGGAAATACCACCGGCCAACTATAAGTGTTCATGAAATTTATTCCATTCGAGGTAGATTTTTCAAGGAACATGATTTCTAAAATATCTCGGGTTTCTTTATCCTCTCCAGACTGTTTGTTTTGAAAACATTGATTATCTTTTCCTATAATCAGGCAAGATTTTGGTATTTTTATTATTTTATCTCTCCATACGCCCCAAAAGTTTATCAAATAAAGAAAGTGGATTCAGCTACACATCATTTCTAACCTGCTAGAAAAACTATGACTTACATGGGTTGATTTTACATTGTTCAGGTTCTCAATGCTAGACTTGTTAGCTTGCTACTGTGGAGCTGCATGCATTTATGGTGAAACTAATATATGCTCTGCTGATGACAGTGGCTTGAATTTTCAAACAATGTTGATTTTGTCTCTGGACCACTTTATGAATTGGTCTATGATGAATGTTTCTGAATTCGTGTTTGATCTTTGTATGCGTGAACCTTATGTTTCTCAAACCTGGTTCAATATCGAACACAGTCATTGCTGTGAGAGTACCTAGTTCAGCCAAATTGAGAAAGCTCCATAAAAAAGACGATCTGGGTTTTATGGCCATGAACATGATGTGTCACCACTTTATGACTTACTGCAAAGCTGCTTCAAGATAAACATAAGTGAGGGCCCTTCCATAAACCCTTTATGGTCTGTAGGCCTACATTTCCGGCCTAGTAGTTTGAACTCATGGAAATGAAGGACGCACCGAATTCTGTAGGCCTGGAAAGAGTTTAAAGAAGACATAAGATGAACCAAGCAGCAATGACGGGCTTCATCTTGATTCTAACCCTGTTTTAAATATCTGCCGATTTGGTCGAGATATCAGCCGATATCTCATTTTTTGGTTGTTGACGATACAATATGGGAAAATCATTTGCCCATATCGTTTGCAACAAAAAATGGCCGAGATTTGAATTACCGGCCGTTAAATCGCCCGACATGGGGCGATAAATCGCCCGAGATATCACCCGATATGAAATAACTTATTTATTGCATGAATGTATGCAAGTGTACATTATTTTTTTACTGTCTTTGCAGGCATATTACATCATTTTTATGTGGTAGATGATATTTATGACCCTAAACCAACTTTTAGTTATCAATATTTTATTATAGATAGTGTCCGATATGAACACCCGATATGCGCGTTTATCCCTGATATCTCCCCCGATATCCGATATTCGATGTGAAAAACCCCATCCGTTAGGATCTTGATATCCGATATTTAGAACCTTGCTACCATGTAATACTCTCTTTTTATGTTTTCTCAATGATTTAGGACTACAATGTCTCCGGCATGCAATCCTTTTCTAAATCAACACTGCTCAGGCGTGCAAGTTTTGTTTTTCTTTTTAAAATCTGACACGGCTTGGGCATGTTCAGTAGGTGTTGGGAAAGTGTGTTTTGCCTCTATTTCCATGTATTATTGTTCATCATTTCCTCACCTCAAATTTCTCTTTCTCATTAGTTCATGAAGACCACATGTTTTGCTTTTCTGGGACATCAAAAAGTTTGAACCTTCAGACATTTATTCTGATTAAATAAATGTTAAAAATATATCTGCATTGGCATGTTATCCTTGCCCTGTGTGGTATCGCTCACTTACTGCTTTCCTTACTTGGAAATGTTTAATAATTCAGCACCATGGTAGATTCTTTTTTTTTTTTTTTTGATATGATAGATGGTATCATTGAGTTGTAGTTGTTGAATGTCAGAGTTTCTTTCTCCGAGCATCCAGAATTTATTTCCTTTTCTTGTTGTGCTTCTTCCTTCTCTATTTTGCACTATAAATGCTTACAATTGCATATGCATGTGATTAATCACTCATTTTGTACCTTATTGTTCCAGTTGTGGAGACCAAGGATGGAACCATCTCTGTAGCTTCTGCATTTCCTGGACATCATGAAGGTAATATAGATGTTGGTTTATCTTTCTTTCTTTGTGATGATGCCCAATCGGAAACAATCTAGCCATTCTCTTCCTTAATTCTACCATTTTTGCTGCATGCTTTCGAAGTACTTGCCTTTATCATCATGTTGATTCTTTACAGAGCATTCAAAGTTCTTTTATTATTGTCATTCTTAGTTGATTTGGTCATTTTATCCATCAGCTGTTCAGGACAGAGATCACAAATTCTTATCAAAAGCAATTGAAGAAGCATATAGTGGAGTTGATTGCAGTGATGGAGGACCTTTTGGTGCTGTGATTGTTTGCAACGATGAAGTAGTTGTGAGCTGTCATAACATGGTTTTGAAGAATACAGATCCTACTGCTCATGCTGAGGTGACTGCAATTAGGGAGGTAAGTCCAAGAAAGAATTCCAGATTATCAGGTTGCTCTGTTATTTATTTTCATTCCTTTTTTTCCCTACATCAGCATAAAGTTTTGTTAGGTACACTATTTAAGATTTACTTGGCATAATTTGTGTTTTGTTTTCGGTTGACTTTTCATAGTTTTTCAGTGAGCATAACAAAGTGAATGATCCATGCAATGTGTTAATCGCGATTTGGTACATTTCCCTGTCTTATAGGTTTGAATTTTTACCCTATTGAGATTTCTATTGGATTTGGTAACAGTTTCAATATTAGGCTCATATAAATTAAGAGTAGTAGAGCGCCTGATGCATCTCATATACTTGGTTGTTAATAGTTTATTGTGGTGAACAAATTCTTTGGATGAATTTTACACTCTTGATTGTGCTAGGAATAATTTCTAAAGATCAGCAGTTCACAAAGTACATCTCAAGGGGTCTACTTGATAAATACAAGTGGCTTTTATAATGGCTTGTTTAAGTTGTACTCTCACAGGTGTTTGAGATGTATTCAGGTAAAAAAGTTCATTCTTTGAACCAATTATACATGTGGGGATACATGCTTGTGAGTAGTGGCATCAAAAGATTGGTAGTCAATAGGAAGAGGGGCAATTATAATGAATAACTGAGCTAATGACTGGATTTATCTGATAATATAATACTCCATGATTTAATTAAGAGAGGTAGCTGTCGCTTGAATAGGAAACAAAGAGTATTCTTTGAAGACTTGTTTCTGAAGCTCAACTATTAGCTGAATAACTTCGTGTGTATATTAATGTAGCAACTTAACATCTTCTTTAAGTTTTAAGGAACTCATGTTGTAGTTATTCTATATTTTCCTAGAAGTTCTAGTATTTTAAATTTTCTGTACTAAATGAGGTATTAAAACATAAACAGGAGACATATTATTCTGCAATATTATTATGTAAACAAATTAAAAGGAGAAAAAGATATCTGACATGGGAGAGAGCGGTCGTGATAAATCGCTCCCCTAGACAACCGAGACCCGCCCTATCGCTCGGGCGTTGAACAACCGCCGCGACTAGCGGTAAAAGCCCTTGGAAAAGACCAGCACCCGAGCTTGAGCGTAAGTCTGAGTCTCTGCTCAGAGTTAGAATTTGCCCACAAAAATAGAAAGAAACCCATAAAAAATTAAGATAAGAGAGAAGAATTTGGTTGCTTTTTCAGCTACAGGGTGAGTGCAAGAGAAAGAATGAAGAAGAGAGGAAAGGAGAAGAGCTCGTTGTGTCTTTTCTTTCATTTCCTTTCTCCCTATTTATAGACTACATCAATAGTCCATTAGAGGATTATCAGGTCATGTTTTAACAACTATTAGTTAGTCCGTAAAGACTTAGTCAATAATTAGTTCGTTATGTCAGAGAGTTTGAAAAAGTCAGAGAGTCAAAAAATAAAAATGAAAAATAAAATGGCTTGGGCTCGCGCGCGCCGCGCCGGACCGAGGCAGGCGCATGCGTGCTTATGTGGTTAACCCGTCCCAAAACCCATAACACAAATTAAGTATAGTAAGAAAAGAATGGTATATAAACACTCATCTTCCCATCTCATGTCCCATGTAGGACTAAACATATAGGCTAAAATGAACATTAGTGAAAAAAATTCAAGCTTTCCCATGTGGTTGTGTTCACTCATACCCAACAGTCCCCAAAAACTTGAGTTTCAGAAAAGAATAAATAAATAAAACAAAACATAAAACATAAATAAAGGTTGGGGAACGTCGTACTGTAATTCGGGATATGTAACTTACGGCTTTGAGCCTACTATTGGTGATTCATCACAACCTGAGAGACATAATGTACTGGGTCTTGAATTAGACCTCTTTATCAGATGTGACAAAATACACACAGTAAGTTCTCATCTATTGAGCGAACAGGTTGAACGTTAATGATCATGCTCACACTAATGACTCATAGGAACTTCTTGGGGTCAACGCTACCCCCTAACTACAATCTCACAGTTTTCTCACGTAGGTAAGTCATCTAAGGATATTACAACTGGATATTATACCCTCCACAATTCATGTATTAGACTTATTAAGAGTTTATCTCTATCTAACCAGTTATATAATAAGAGCATAATCATTATAGAGAAGGGATAGTAGCTACATAATGCGCAAATAAGATATAAACATATTCGGATTGGTGCTCCACACTAGTATCACCAGTTAAGATTGTTTCTATCACATTAAACCTCTTTCATGAAAACAGCTCGTCAATCAAGAAGTGTGAGTTTTTGCTGTCAGTGGTCTCATCTATGAGCTTAACCTCATCTCTCTCGACGTATCTAGGACCACACTCTTAGAAAGACTTTTTGTCAATGAGTCAACAATGTTCTTTTGAATTACAATTTTGCCCATTAGGCATTGAATAAATTTAAGTCTGATCTGAATATGCCTATTTAGTTTCTTGTTAACATTAACCTGCTTCAATAACTCAATGGTGAATCTAGAATCAATATAAATTTAGCTTCTGAGTAAGTAATATTTAGAGTAATAAGCTCAGCCGCCATGGTACTCCTGGCAGTTACTATTTTCTTGCAGGATTTTCAGCATGTAGCTGCACCACCAAACATGAATATAAGTCTTGTAGTGGACTTCATATTGTTGGAATTAGTGACCCAATTAGCATCATTATATTCTTCTATAGCATCAGGATATCCACTGTAAGTCAAACAATAATCAATAATACCTCTCAAATATCTAAATACTCTCTCTAAAGCAGTTCAGTGTTCTTTATTAGGGTTGCTAGTATATCTACTTAGTCTGGCATAAGTTATGTCAGGTCTTGTCCTATCGGACACATACAGAAGGGAACCTATAAGTTTAGAGTATTTCAATTGAGAAATTGGCTCATCTGTGTTCTTCTTTAATGCAATTGAAGAGTCATAGGGTATAGAAACATGTTTACATTTGAAAAAAATCAAATTTATGTAGCATTTTCTCAATAATGTGGAACAGACTAAAGGAAATTCCTTATGGTGCATGGATAATTTTATTCCCAGAATCATATCTGAAGGTCCCAAATCTTTCATGTCAAAATTTTTCGGATAGATAATCAATAGGCTTTTAGAATCACCTCAAGTGAAGTTTCAAAGGTAAATATGTCATCTACATAGAGACAAAGGATGATGTAGTCATCGTCCATTACTTTCGAATAGATACACTTATCATGCTCATTGATAGTGAATCTGTAATGTGCAATGACTTTGTTGAATTTCTGATGATATTGCTTTGATGCTTGTTTCAACCCATGTAAAGATTTCACCAATTTGCAGATTTTTTTCTTTGGCTATGAACCCTTCTGATTGATTCATGTAAATCTCTTCTTCGATATCACCATTCAGGAAAATTTTCTTGACATCCATTTGGTGTATTATCATTTATGGATAGAGGCTAATACCAAAAGAACTCTAATAGTAGAGGTACTGGCGACATGAGAGTAGGTGTTGAAGAAGTCAATACCCCTTTGTTGTGTATAATCTTTGGTAACTAATCTAGCTTTGTACTTATCAACAGTGTTATCGAGTCTGACTTTCTTCTTGAAGATCTATTTACATCCTACAGGTTTATATTCTAAAGGTAAATTAGTGAGAATTCATGTATTATTCTCTATTATGGATTTGATCTCACTGTCAATGACTTTTTTCAGAGGGGAGATTTAAAGGAGTCCATTGCTTTTTTAAATGAGCCAGGGTCAACTTTAACAACATAAAGAAAGAAATCTTCTTTGAAATATTTTAGTCTTAGTCTTTTTGCTCCTTGATTCTGTGTCAGTGATTGGAGCAGTACTAGACGAAAGAATATCAAAGGTAGAAGGATTGCAAAAGAGATCATTATGGATTCTAGATTTGAAAGGAACGATGTTTTCAAAGTATACAACATCTCTGGCTCCGATGATTGTGTTGTTGGATATTTCATTGATCTCAGAGTTAACCAATAGGAAACGGTTAACATTGCTATCTAGTACATATTTGGTGAATACAACATCAATAGTTTTGGGGCCACTTTTTTCTTGGATTTAGGTATTGAAACCTTAATCAAGCATCCCCAGACTTTGAAGAACTTAATGTTAGAGTTCTTTCCTTCTAACATTCATAGGAAGTAACGTCAGAGTCTTCGTGGGGAACCCTGTTGAGGATATAGGAAACAGATAGGTGAGCTTTGATGGTTAGTTATCTTTAGTTGGTTTGTTTTTAGTTGTTTTTATTTAATTCTTTGTTTAGTCCCATATTGATTGTGGTAGGATGTTTCTACTTGATGTAGCTATATATAAAGCCAAGACTCTTATTAAAGTAAGCAGTTATTAATGATATTCAGTTTATGAAAGAAATCTTGTTTAGCATGATGATTTACTTAACGTCATAAATCTTTTGTGAGTGAGTTGTAAAAGTGGGTGAGAGATCACCTGGGTGAGAGGCGCAAATCAATCTTCATGTGCAAGGCATGAAGTGGATGAGCGATCACCTAGGTGAGAGGCCCGAATCAATCTTCATCTTTTCCCTAATTTCTCAAAACCCTAAATTAGTTTGTCCTCAATCTCATAAATTTTAGTTTTCTTTCTCAATTTTCAAAATATTAGCTTTCCCCCTCTGTTCCATGTCAATTTTAATATCAGAGTCAAAATTCCTGTTTTTCTCTATCAAAAATTTCAAAACCCTAGCCTAAACTTTTCTTCTCCTCCTCCTTCCAAATTTTTAATTTTCTTTTAAAAAAAACAAAGAACCCTAGATATGTTCTTTGGATTTGCAAAAAATAAAAAATAAATCCAGAAATTCTACTAAAATTGCCCATCGCAATTGTTCATCTTCCCCAATCATCAACCTAAACCCTAGCTCCTCATCTACCATCTCAACCCAAGCTATACCCTCTCCTCCGATGTTTGTCGCCCTCGTCATCGTCTGACTTCATCTGACCATTCTCCTTTCTCGCCGAACTCACCCATAGCTCTAATCGACTTTGTCGACGTGATCTAGGCCTTCAATCGTCCTCGTCGTCGTGATCATGACCCTCGATAGACCTCGTCGATGGTTTGCAGTCGCCACCGCCACGACAGATCTCGCCGCAATTAGATCGACCTGACTTCATCATCGCCATTAGATCTCCATCTCGAGATCTCATCCTCGTTGGCCCGGACCCTCCATCATCGTCGTTAACCGCCTTCTCAAGATCAGAACTTGATCTCACGGACGATCCGACCTCGTCGTCTTCTTCATTCTTCGACCGTGATCTCGTCGCCAGAACCACTTGCCACCGCCGCTAGCAGCCAATGTCGACCGATGCGCCTCCACACAGCCACTGCTAGCTTTCACTGGCAACGTCCACCAGGTGCAATTGGGTTCAGTTCAGGCTCAGATTTAAACAGGTTCAGATCTACCTCAAGTCATCCCGTTGCAAACCCAACCCGATCCGCGTCCAGTCTCGCCCACTATCAATTGGACCCGATCCAATAACAACTCTGCAGACCCGTTAACAGTCTGAGGCCTTTTTAGACCCATTTCAAGTCCGTTTCAAATCTGATTCGAGCCATTTTTGAAGCATTCTTTCAGTCATATCCAACTCTTGTTACTGCTGTTCAAGACTTTTGCATGTAATTTTCTGATTGTGAGTAATCTTCCGAGAAATCTTACATGATTCTACGTTTGGGCGTGAACCACTCACCCCCTTAGGTGAAATCTGACTTTGAACTGAATTTTAATTACTAAATTATTTGCAAATATTATTAGACTGTAATAATTTGTTAGCGATATTGTTATTTGCTTCTCTAGTGGTCTGCATCATTGTTTGCTATTTTCATCATTTTAGAATTGTATTTCCTTTCATTTAAAAATTAAGCTTTTTAGGAGATTTTAATTTTTCATCATTTAGTGCTGATTTAGTTTTGTTTAAATCTAGGATTTTGCATTGCACTCGCTTGTTGGTTTGATTTGCATCTTAAATTGGTGTATATTTCGTAACGAAAAGTCTTATAAGCCAACATGAAAAATCAAGATAACAAACAGACCGACATGTCATGCTTAGGCAACTTCGGGATTTTAATTCACAGTTAGAGAGGATAGAATCATGACTCGAGGATAAAATCTCATATCAGTGCCCCTCAAAGGATTGACATATTGATATTGTGCATAGTGTTGATGTTGATGACTAAAGAGTTACTGAGGATGTCTACGTTTCTTCTGAGATTACTAGTGTCCTTGAGGATTTCAGAATATTGAGTCTTGATGAGGTCCATGTTTGTTCTAAGGGTAGTAGTGATGTTGTGGATACTTTAGTGGAGTCTAGTACACCCTTATTTGATGATTTCTATGTTCAGCAGAATGATACTAGTGAGTCTTATGCATTACATTTGCTTGTAGCATGATGAGATCCTTAAAGAGATAGCAATTTACAATGATTACTACAAATTTATTGCATATTCACATAGTATTTTGTAAGAATTTGCAGTTGATGATGATGCGACATTTACGATTCTCTTCAAGACGTTTTCTCCAAGAACTGTGAGGAAGTTACACGCTCGATGTACAGGTTTTATAGAGTTCTGAGAAGGATTGCTTCTATTACCCATGAATTGGATATTCTATGGGATCCTGTTGTTAATTTGGTTGTTAGTGGGGAGGATATGACTCTTTTTTATGCACGAATGCCAATTCCACGACCACCACCTTGGCCCAATTGAGATAGTTCGTGTAAGAAGATTATTTAGTTCGATCCAAACATGCTTGACATTTGTTATTGCGACATTCACCGGAAATGAATGCTTTCAAGCGGTGGAGAATAAATGGGACATAGTTATCTTTAGTTATCTTTAGTTGGTTTATTTTTAGTTATTTTATTTAGCTCTTTGTTTAGTCCCACATTAGTTGTGGTAGGATGTTTCCACTTGATGTAAGCCTATATACATCCAAGGCTCATATTGACGTAGGCAATTATTGGTGATATTGAGTTTAAAAAAAAAAAATCCTTATTTAGCATGATGATTTGCTTAACATCTTAAATTTTTTGTGAATAAGTTGCAAAAGTGGGTGAGAGACCAGAATCAATCTTCATGTGCAAGGCATGACGTGGGTAAGTAATCACCTGAGTGGGAGATTCGAATAATCTTTATCTTTCCCCCAATTTCTAAAATACATAATTTATATTTTAGTTATGCCAGACATTTTGTTTATCATAGAAATTGTATTGCAGAAAATTTACAATTTTAGAAAATACAAAAAATTTTAGTTCAATCTTCTAGGTGGTTGTGGTTATTCTGTATTTTCCTAGAAGTTTCAGTATTTTATTTTTTTGTATTAAACAAGGTATTAAAATATAAACAAGAAACAAATTACTCTGCAATATTACTATTAAACAAATTAAAAAGAGAAAGATATATCTGGCTTAGGAGAGAGTGGTTGTGATAGATCGCTGTCCTAGAAGATTGAGACCCGCTCTATCGTTCAGGCGTTGAACAGCGACTAGCAGTAAAAGTCTCCGGAAAAAAAAATCAAAACTCTAAGCTGGGTCTCTGCTTAGAGTCAGAACGGTTGCCTACGAGAAATTAGGATGAGAGAAAAATTTTAGTTGCTTTTTCAGTTGCAGAGTGAGTGCAAGAGAAAGAACAAAGAAGAGGAGGAGAATAGCTCATTGTGTTTTTCTTTTTCTTCCTCTGTATTTATAGGCTGGGGTAATAGTCCGTTAGAGGATTATGAGGCCACGTTTTAACAACTATTAGTTAGTCTGTTACGACTTGGTCAGTAATTAGTCCATTATGACTTAAGAGAGTTTGAAAAGCTAGAGAGTCAAAATTAACGCACGTGTACGTGTGTGGTTAACCCGTCACAAAACCCATAACACAACTTAAATTGGGTGAGAAAGGAATGGTATATAAACCACTCTCCTTCTCATCTCCTGCCCCATGTGAGACTAACTAAACATATAGGTTAAAATGAACACTAGTGAGAAAACTCAAGCTATCCCATGGGATTGTATTCACTCAAGCCCAACAACTCATCCATACCCTTAACTATCATCTTTAAGTGGCCTTCCTCCCGAAACAATCTAATAGGTGTGCTTGGTAAACTTTAAAAAGATTATAAATGTTAACAAAAAAATTAAAGGAAAATAGAAAGTTTGACTTCATTCTGGAATATGTAATCAATGATGCATGCAAGGGAAACTGGTTGGAAAAGTTACAGCAGAGAGGGAGGCCATATATGTAGTCTTAAATTTCATCAGGGCTTATGACAAGAGTACCTGAAAAAGTTCTCTTGGTGAATGATGATAGATAAAAAAAAAATGGTCATTCAACACACTTTATTTTGTCCCTGAAACGCAAGTATACTTTCGTGCATTGATGAGAGAAAAGAAACTGGTCATTCAACATCTAGTTTGTCCCTGAAATGCAGGTATACTTTCGGCACCTTCTAGGATTGTCTCTCGCTTGTAAATCCTTTCCTTTATCAATATACCAACACTTGCTGGAAGTATAGACAATGTAAAACGTGAGAATGAGAGCAAAGAGGAAGGGAAGAACATATGGATCTTTTTCTTGGGAACTCCTGGGGAAAATAAGACTTCACCAGAGTTTGGCTTTAAATTTTAATTGTCTTACAGCTTTTTTAGATGCGGAGCCAAATTGGTGCACTTACTGATGGATGCTATGGGAAAACATCCATTGAGTAGTATGGAAAGAAAACCCATCGACAGAGATTCTCTAAACTTGTAAGACCAATTTGAACAATTTTAAATGGGAACTGGGGACAGGTTAGAGAATGCGGTGGCCATGGAGTTCCAACACACCAACTTGCATTTTATGAATTTTTGTATGAGAGGTTAAAGACACAACAAGGAACTTGGAACGGCATGAGAAGAGTTGATTGAAAACCTCCTCAGATGTTGGAGGCCCCAAGTTCAAGTCTAGATGGCAATTACGAATGGAAGGCCAGAGTCAAAGAAACAGCAGAGATGTTTTAAATGCCGTAGTATCAAGATGGATGTTTTAGATACAGATGCCTTTAATTTCCACGTTAATGGATTAAAATATATTTTTACAATGTTAGAAGTTCATTGATATTGTAGAGATCAGAGCTTTATGTTGTTGTTAGGAGAGACCATGGAAGGTAAATTGTGGAAGGTTAGAAACTGCAGCATTGGTGCAAAAAAATGTTCCAAGTGGTAAAAGACCAAAGAAAACCTTGATTGTTAGCAGTTTAGGTATTCTCATGTAGTCTAAGTGAATTTTCTTGTTCTCCTTGAACAACATTATCAATTATTCAGTAAGCCTCCAGTACCCTTTGCTGAGAGAAAAATGAGAAATTTTAGAAGCTTTACTGTAGTTAATTGTATCTTTTTGCATTTATATTAAACTTAATGCTGTATGAAACTTGATATAGTCACTGGCAACCACCAGAATCTTTCACCTCATGTAAGTCATTTAGGTCTTTATCTACAAATATTCATTTCATGAATAAACATAATACAACAAGAAAAGCTTGTTCTCTGAACGTTTCTACAACTTATAAAGAGTCCTACGTCATCAAGAACGAAAATTCCGGTAACCTACATTGCATAAATCACCAAGGATAATAGTCGAATCATGTACAAATTTCCAATTATTTGTTGCAGTCACTTCATGGTTTGTTTTTGGTGGTTCTGTCAGTATTCATTGCAATATCTGATAAACTTACATACAACGTACACAGCATCTCAATAAGTCAACAGGATCTATTTCATCACAGGATAAGTGATCCATCTGACCATTAATTAATCTCATGCATCTAGATATATTTTTATACACTCGAGGCATGTTTCCCAAGCTCAAGTAACACTGCCTGGAGCTTCTTGTTGCAAACATAGTACACATGCAAATGAGCGCATGTTGTGCAATCTGCTATGTTCTCATTATGGTCCAGGAAAGTGGTTGTTGACTTGACAGTTTGCATTTGTATGGCAGGCCTGTAAGAAGCTAGGACAAATTGAGCTTTCTGATTGTGAAATATATGCTTCATGCGAACCTTGCCCAATGTGCTTCGGTGCAATTCATCTGTCAAGAATCAAGGTACTCAACATCCTAGTTATCCCTTTCATTGCAAATCCTATTGGAGCTTAACTCAGTCGTGTTTGCTTCACTTGCATCATGATTCAGAGGCTGGTATATGGAGCCCAGGCCGAAGCAGCGATAGCTATTGGGTTTGATGACTTTATAGCTGATGCATTGAGAGGCACAGGATTCTACCAGAAGGCTAATCTGGAGATAAAACGAGCTGATGGAAATGGAGCCATCATCGCTGAACAAGTCTTTGAGAAGACGAAGGAGAAGTTTCGCATGTACTGATAGACTTCTGTTGCTGAAAGAACAGGTAGAAAGAAAAAGACCCAGTGAGCAGAACTTGAGAAAAATTAGGAGCTTGAAAGTCATTTCCTGATGATGGAAGTATTAAGAAAAATTCTTGAATAATCTTCCATTATGTTGTTACTTCTGATTCTCTCGGATTGCCTCATTGTAAAT
This sequence comes from Agave tequilana, assembly GCA_038442645.1. Lineage (NCBI taxonomy): Eukaryota > Viridiplantae > Streptophyta > Magnoliopsida > Asparagales > Asparagaceae > Agave > Agave tequilana. The sequence goes on along the minus strand of JAVJIF010031893.1, from coordinate 59,572 downwards.
CGTTCTTTTAAAAGATCCTGTGACGGTGGATTCTTTGGAAAACATTTACTGAGCAATGCATGATACTCTTTCTCAATTCAGGATATACACAACACATATTTATTATGGGTTTCTGTTTCAATATCTGCTAATGTTCTTCCAATTATATTTCTTAAAACTTATTTGTGTTGCTTTCCCATTCCTGTTCTTTGTTCACAGAACTTTCAGTTTGGTAATTACTTCCTGCAGTTTTGGGGGAAAGAAACAGTCTGTCATACCCCAACCAGTTGATTATCAGCATGTATCTGTATCATGACTCATGAACTTATGCATGTTATTATCAATTATGGCTTACTGAAGAATGTGAAAAGCAGAGAGCAACATGTACCATCAGTTATGATCAAGAAGCTTACAAACTTGAGAGTTAGATCACAAAGTGAACTGAGCTTAGCTTAAACAATGACCCTTCATGGAAGGGGATTATGGGAGACTGTGGGTTCAAATCCGCTGCAGTGAATGGGGGAGGATTTTGGTATGTAGTGGATTTGAAACTCCACATTTGCAGTTGCGGAGGAGATTTTTGAATTAAAAATTGTTTCACAGATTTGTTACGTTGAGTTCACAATGCTAAAAAGCGTTGAGATCACACTAACAATCGGACTATGACACCAACTTTTGCGTGTCCAAAACCGTAATCGACGTTGCAGAGCCGTGACAATATGTAATACTAGTAAAAGAAAACTAGTAAAGTAAAGTAGCAATACCAAGGTAAAAGAGAAATAACACAAGGATTTAACGTGGTTCGGCCAAACCCGACATGCGTCCTAGAAGAGAGAACCTGAGAGAGTTTATTAATATACTTGGTACAAGAGATCTAATATATCACTTGACCCTCAAGATTACAAGAATATTCCTTCTCTCTTTGCACCGTCACTGTCTCTTTTTGCATTGGCTTTCTATATTTTCTTTGTGTTACAATATACTAGGTTGCAATATTATTTATAGAGTTTTACAATAAAAAACTCTATTCGAATTATGAGATGATCTTGGCCGTCAGATGCTCGAAGAAATTATCAATTCTTATAGGAGTTGATTTCCTTGATCGAAAACAATTCTAGATCCTTCAATTTTTAGAAACAAACCCTTCAATGAACAGAATTTGAGTTTTATTCGGAGTCCATCAGATAGGAAACCTTAATGCGCCTGGAAAGGAAACCTGAAGCCAATTCTGGGCCTCTGGCTGCTGATAGGCCTATTGACATATCTGCCCAGTCTGTTGACAGTGCATGTTGCTTGTCTACAAAGTGAGTCGTGTTTCTTCTCTATTGTGTGTGGTCGACAGGCTTGTTGACCGTGACAGGCCTATCGACCACCACACTATTTTCTTTGATCTGCTTCTTTTTCAAGTTTTTCCTTCTCAACTTGATTGGATCTTCTTGGACCATCATCTCCTCTTGAAGACAAGACAATTTCAGAACAATCTCTACATTGACTTTCTTTTCAAGGCTTCAACAAAATACATTAAAAATTTGAAAGTTTACCTTGATTCTTTCCTTTATTGTAACTGTACTTTGAAGTGTTTATTCTTGCCCCCTCTCTCTGGGGCCTTTGGCTGATTCATCTCATGCCTTGGGTCATCTCGGGTTTTATCTGAATGCATCCTTTCTCTTTCCTGCAACACTTTGACCTGGTTACGTCCCATCGTAGTCTTCCTTGAAACTCCACCTCGTGGTGAGCTCCCTTCCAAACTTGTCATTGAAACTCCTCCTTGAATTGAGTTTCCTTTCTTCAGCTTGTATATCCCTCCATACTTCTCTACTTTCAGGACTATCCTATCTTTTTGGTTAACCGTGATAACTCTGTGTTGCACTTGGATCTGACATCCGTCTGAGTCGAGCACCCTAATGAATATTAGATTGTATCGTGCCTCCGGGGCATACCGGATCACGTCGGGAGCACGTATCGTCCCATCCTTACCTGACTGTCCCAGTGCCGATGAACTTACAAGTCGAGCCATCCACCATTTTGACAGTACATTTATTCTTCGCAGCTAAGAAGTTGAACATCTCCTTCTGGGAACATACATGAACCACACTATCATAATTTATTTTCTAGCATTTATCTGTAGAAGTGTTATCTATAGAAACCGTTAACATATAGGTATCTGAGATACCTGCTACGTCTGCCTCCACCGTTTGCCCTTTCTTCTTCAACTATTCTTGTCGGTGCTTGTAGTCCTTCTTCCAATGACCTTCCTGGTGACAAAGTGACATGTCTTCGATGAACCCAGACTTTTTTTTCCTTCTCTTTCTTTCCTTCCCATGACTACCAACCCTAAATCTTTCTGCTCATCTTGATTTGGCATTTTTCTGATCTCGTTTGATAACAGAATTGTCGTGACCACCTCCAAAATAAAAGTTTTCTTTTAATAGAGTATGGTGGTTACGATGTGATCATATGACTTTAGAAGCGAATTGAGAAGTATTAACGTCTTATCCGCCTTATCGATCTTCACATCAATAGCCAGTAACCCGCTGATGATCTTGTTAAAGAAGTTCAAATGCTCCAAAACTGTTGACCCTTCATGCATAACTCATATAGTTGTTTCTTCAAGTATAACTTGTTAAAAGGCTCTTTGTCATGTACCGTTTCTAACTTTGACCGCAAACTCCTAGCTATTTTTTCATCCATCATATTTATATGACCTCATCTGCGAGACAAAATTAAATCGTGCTTGCCACTTTCAGATCCAACCCCTCTCAATCCTCATCTGACATGCCTGTAGGTTTTGCCCGGGAGGTAAAGAGCATTGTTGTATTAAAAAAAACGTGACACGCTTCGTCAAGGGGGTTGGGGTTCAGATCCGACGGTTGCGGCCGTTGCTATTTCACCCGAATTCAAATTTGTACATCACTATTATTTTGGACACTATAATTATGTTAATTGCAAAATATTAGCAAATGGTACATCAAAATTACATATAAGAGGCCGCAGATTTCATCGCAGATGTCACAAAAAGGAAAGGCAATTTTATCCAAAGAAACAAATAATGCAAAGGCGAAAAGAAACCCAAATTTTGAATCACTAGAGCAGATATTATTATTCTTATTATTATTATTGAGATGTAAAATTCCAAAAAAAATGTATAACAAGAATTCAATTAGACCCATCATCATTGTTCTCTCACTTTTGTTACAAGAGTTTAAGGTCAGCACCACTAGTTGATCCTTGAACCACTAAAAATAATTCTCTCACTATCATCAAACAATTCTCGCGGCAAACTACTCCTCAAATTACAAGGCAAAAGAAGTTCATCAAAGTGTTTTTGCAGGTAAATTTCTGAGAACCATCCTGGAGCCTCAATGGTGGGAAAATGGAGGTGTCTTCTCTCCCCCGATCGTTAGCTCGGCTCTGGAGGTACAAGTTTCAGGCTACGCATCCACTTGCAGAAGCTGTAGTCATCAAAGTGAATGAAACTGGCCTTTAGCCTTGCCGTCTGGTCTAGAGCTAATGTCCGCAGCAGAGGAAATCTTGCCTCCTGAAATCAGCAAAAGGATGAACTTTAGATGATAAACGACCTCTATGACAAAACAAAAGGCAACAGTGAAAGCATGAAAAGTAATAATTCACATTAAACCCTGCTGCTGTTATCACCCAGACTTCAATTTGTATCTAAACCACAGCAACTTGACCAAACCCAATGAAATCAGATACAACCCACTTCGACTTGAATCTGGTTTTGACTCGACCCCCCAGAGACTTGTTAATTTAAACTCAAGTACACAACCAAAGGGTGCAGTACAGTTCTGCCAAAACCAACATGATTGAGTCTCGCATTATTTGTTTTTTAAAATGACAGGTCGTAGCCAGAACTTAACAGGGGACTTCACACAACCCTTCACCACCACCGGAACCCCTCAGGGATAGGTCTAACCGTTTATGATGAAACAATTACACGAGGCTGTGTGTTCTTAAAAAATTGCACAAGGCTGTGGACTTTCAGGTGCAACACCTACCACTTCCTAGAAAACAAATGATACCACAGATGGCTCCAGTTACCATCTTAGTTCAGTAGGTTGAACTACATCCAAACAAACTGCTGTAAATCCATCAAGTCCCTTGCTATATGCCGGCCTTCATTTAGGAATCAAATCCTTATTTTGACATTTTCTGATATAAGGGAACTCCAACTTACATCAATGGGACTTGCAAAATCATTTGGAAAGGCCTGCAGTGACAGCTGGAGGTTGCATTCTACAGCAATGCCAGGAAGTAGGCCATACACAAGTACTTGGAGCTGGATGGTTATAATCTGATTATCGTTTATTTCATCACTAAATAAACACTATCCTCATCACAGTTCCATCAAAAGCTACCAGCATAAGGAACCACCCTACTTGGAAAAGATACCCATACCTGTTCACAAGGAGGATCTCTGTGAGCTGGTATAAGCTGAGAAACAAAATATCTTGCTTGTGAGCTTCCCTCCTGCATAAAGAATCAATAAGACAATAACATTATGAAACCAACTAGAGTTTGGAAATCAAGGGCCTCAGATGTCTGGCTGTAGGCTAATTATTATGTGAACTACAGTCAGGGGAGTACCCTCGACACATGGAATGAAATAACAGCAAGCAAAGGACGATATAAACTTCTTCTGAGCACAATAACATAGCTATTTAGCAATAACTCGGCTAGTGGAAATTTCACATTTCAAGGAGATGTATCGGAAAAGTTGCGAAGGAAGCGAGCAAAAAAGACCTCCCAGTAATAACATGGCATGCATAAATCATAGCACACATGAACACAGCAATGAGAAAGGTGAAAATTACATGAGATAGAAATAACTTTAATCAGCAGCCATGATAAATTCAATATTTCTGGATAATTGGAAGATTTCTCAACATGTATATAATCTGTGAAATCCATGAAATTTTTATTTGATTATCAATAAATTAATTGATCTAGAAAATTTTGAACTAACTCTTTGGTTCGGGAAAAAAATGATTATCACAACAATTTTTGTTCCCATAATGGTGTGAATTGATTGATGAGAAGTTCTTAATCCCCTTCCATAATAGTGTGATGTGATTGATGAGAAATTCTTAATTCCCTGTCTCATATGTGCTCTAAACAAATTCAGATATACTATCTGCATGCATCTGAATGTAGATTATATACAAGCAAATCATTTAAATTCTTCCAAAGAAGGGACTAAAAAGAACAACAATATCTTATCCTAGTATTTAGGTGAATAAGAGTATCGCGCACAGTATAAAGTTAATTAAAAAAGAAGGGTAAATTAACCAAGCAACTGTGAGACGGGTATAGCAAACATAAGATATTAATGAACATTGATGTAGGAGAAAAAAAAAGTGAAAGAGAGACTTTGAAAGCAAGGATCTGTGGAGCAGGAAAACGATTTTCAGTGAGCTCCTCTGCCAAGGTTCTGCAAGCTGCCGCACTTTTGCCCTCTTGAGATGCAAGTTCAGCACCCTGAAAACATTGATAATCAATCATCAATAAATTAGCATGATAAACATTTAGAAAGATCAAAAGAATATCATGATTAGGAAAAATGTGATCGCCATATAAAAGAGAGGAATTTGCAATATGCATTAATATAAGGCTCTGTTCTATCAAAATACCATGAACTTTTGCCAGATTTCAAAAAGCTACCATAACCTTTGAAAATTACAATAAACTATCATAAACTATACCTTTTCACATGGTAGTTTTATGAAAACTTCAGAGGTTTTTATGGAAGTTCATGGTACTTTCTTGAATTCTTTAGAGTCTTTGGTAGTTTTTTACGGTAGTTTTCTGAAATTAAGCCTTAAAATAAACATTGCCCTTCCATTCAACAAGATCAGCAAATAGATTGTGCCTAAATGTTGAGAAGAAACATACAACTAGGAAAAGTTGACTAGTTACAGCAATCTCCTTTCTCCCAAGCAACTAAAGGAAAAAATCAACACATGATGAAAAGTAGCCAATCATGCTACGAAAGACGCAAACAAAAAGGCCTTTGAAGGAGACTGCAATTTGTAATTTTAAAATAAAAAATTATAATAGAGCAGAAAGAAGAAAAAAATGCATGCATTTTACTATTAGTTGTGCGTCTGTGTAGTAGGCGAGCAGATTGATCATGTTGAAAGTAGGATGACCTTGCAACAATTACCAGGCGAATAAAATGGCTGAAAGACCCTCTTTATTCTGTTCCAGTGGAACGAGACCTGAATGTGTAAAACATCAGGTAATGTAAAACATATTTACACTAGGCGAGGGTAATATAAGAGCAAAATCTAAGATTGTCTTTCCAGGAACTGGTACAGTTGCCCCAACACACTATTGAGGTGTTCTCCACCTGACTAGTTGTGATGACTCTTACCTTTAGGACAACACCCTTTTTAACCTACTTGTCTCTAAGAAATGAATCCTAACTTTAGCTGAATGGAGAAAAGGGATTCATATAGCACCCCAAAGATGAGGCAAAGGCTTTGTTTTGTTGTTGATGCTATTGTTAGACACAACACGCGCATAGATGCATACAGACATGCATGTGTGAGTGCCCGATTGCACAGATGTGCAAATCTTTAGGTTGTCTAAAAAGAGCAAGGTACATAATGGACAGTGGGAGATGAATGTATTATAAGCTGGAGTCATTGGCCTAAACATACCTTTTTTGCAATCAGCACCAGAAGCTACCTTAAATTACAAGTGAGCTTTGAGTGGACAGCAATCAACATGGTGCCAGTGTAGTTAGGTATGACTCGGTACCAGACTGCCTATGTTGTAAATGTCACTGTTGTTCATATGATTTGCATAGAATATTCATTACATGCACTACTGAATCCGAATGTGTTGTTTGCATGTTGTTAACATTCCCACTGCACGCAAATACCAATACCAGAAATTCTTAGGAATTCATTGAGATTTAACAAATGAAAGGGGAATATAACTAACCACCCTCCATGTGGACAATGGCGGGCAAAATTTATCACGCAATTAGTCCACCCTCTCTTTTCAAGGTTTTTAATCCTAATGGCTTGAAGGTGATGACTCTACTATCTCAGATACCTATTAATTAAGTATGAAAAATTTTGATTCATAATTTTCCTTAAACAAATTACAAGAAAAATTCTCTTACAAATCCAGAGATGGAATAGGGCTCATGGAGTGACACCGTGTTACTTTTTATATCACTGCATGATTGCTCAGTATTTCTGCCAATGTGCAAGTATTTCTGTCTCAACTATCTATGCTACCAATAAAGGAAAAAAAAACTACCTATGCTACCTGATCCATTTCTGGATTCAGCATAACATCACAGTAATAAAACCCTTTTTCATCATCATGATGTCTGCAATGGAACACAATACATGAAGGTTAAGGCATACAGATGAAATTTAGCTCTACAAGGCTGATACTGTTGAGTCATGTGTGAGGCATACCGGACAATTGAGTAAAAATGAAGTGCATAAATATGAAGTTGGGCCTCACCTTAAGCTTTGGGTTAGAATAGGTCCTAACCCATATTTATGCCTTCACCTGTTTGTCTCCCCCACGGGCCAGTTTGCTTTAATAATTTGGTATCAAAGCCCGGTTGTGGCCCAAGGGGGAGTTTTGGATCCAATGTTTGTAAGCCACCGGGTGTTGGTGCCGTCTGTGGCCCATATTGCTACTCATGGGACGAGTTGTGCATATAATTCCAACCTCCACTTAGGTGTTTGACGTGTGCCCTCTTGCCCCCTGTGTTAAGAGATTTGTTAGCTCATATAATTTCTGTGAGCATCACACATGAAGGGGGCCATTGTTGAGTCATGTGTGAACTGAATAATCCAACATCGAATAATTGAGTAAAAAGTGAAGTGCATAAATATAAAGTTAGGTCTCTACCTATCAGCTTAAGTTTTGGGTTAGAATAGTCTCAACCCATATATATATGCCTTCACCTATTTGCCTCCCCAACGGGTTGGTTTGCCTTAAGAGATACACCTAATCATAGTTCACTGACCAAGGTCAAATAAAGACACATAGTTGGAGCTGTTGGATATTCTGCTTAACAAGAATCAATCTGATAACTAGTCAAGATTACTGAGATATCAACAATCTAATTGGCCAGGTCGGCAAATATCAGGTGGGAGGTTTTCCGTTCAATAGAACGTTCCTTAATTTAAGAACCACCTTTCAATTTCCTTCCTTGGTTTAAGCACCAATTAGACTGAATACAAGTCAGTCTTGATATACTGTAAAGTATATTTCCTGTATAAAGGACTTAGTCCACTTATACAGTATCACTTAGACTGAATCTAAGTCAATCTCGATATACTGTAGAGTATATCCCCTGTATAAAGGACTTAATCCACTTATACAGTATTTGAAGTGAGGTACGCTTAGAGCGAATCTCCTTAAGACAATTACGTCCCCCGCACCGGTGCTAACGGGATAATGGACGCTGGTCTCCCAAGATACAACACTTCTTCACGGTATTTGGATAGCACTACCAAATCACCGTACGGTCGAACCGTAGTCAACCAGTACCTACACAGGATTATAAAAGCAGCGGTATAATGACAAATTTCAAATGAATATTTGCATTACTCTTTTTGGAGGAGCACCCACTGTTAAGGATGAAGGAAGGTAGAAGAATATCTTTCTTCAGAAGTACCAGATTCAGACAACAATTCTTATAAAAGAATCTATTGAATTTTCTGATTCCTCTTTCAGAATAATTTGGCAGAATCTCCTTTTAGGAAGTTGCTTTGGATTCCCACTTCACGCTGGAAGTCGCGGATTCCCACTTCGCTGGAAGTCGCTCTGGAAGTCGTGGATTCCCACTTCGCTGGAGCCCAGTTCAGAACTTAATTCAGAACTGTAGAGAGAGAGAGAGAGATCTTTCTGTTTGGTGTGTCTGAGAATGAACCTCTGGAGCGCTATTTATAGCGCTCCGGAAGGGTATTCTCGTCCGCCAAAAAGACAACAGTTGCGACGGTTCGGACAGAACCGTCGCAACCGATCAACCGACCGTGGTTCGGATCTGTTCGCGCGGACACCCGTTGGCGGGTGGTTCGAATCCTTTCGCGGGCGGGCTACGGACCCTGATTCAAAAAGAACCAGGCTAGGTAGGGAACTCGAACTCAGACTCAGACGCGCCGCCAGCGGCGCGCGCGCGTGCGCGCACGTACGTATGTACGTGCATAGTTCCCTCCTTTTCGCGCGCGAAAACTCAAGTACCCAAAGGGCACACCCTTTGTTCTCATTTTTCTCTATTTATACCCCATAGGCTTCCATCACACGGCCAATGTGGGACTAAATGCTTGTAGCTAACTTTAGTCCCTTTTGGCTTTGAATTAGGCAATCTTTGGACTTGAATATCTCATTCATTCGAAGTCGGAATTGAACATGTGAATATACCACGTTCATCACAAATGGAAGGAGAACACACTCCAACCATCATCCGGTGATTCGATCAACGGATCTCGCCATAATTCAACTCGAAGATTCACCTTTATATTCTTCAATTCCAAAAGGAGCTTGTTGCCAGGATAAAAAATTGGTCCATAAGATGAACCACCACCACCACCACCCCCTCCCCAAAAAAAAAAAAAAATTAAACCTCCACCCAAAAAAATTAAAATTGTGGAAATAATTAAGCTAATCCAAGTGGAAGACAGGTACTAGTTCAGCTAATTAACTTTATAATTCTGATACCTACGGTTGTAGTTAATTTCCTACTAAGACTACTGGAAATAGTGGCATAACTTGATATCTATATTCAGGTAATATAGTACCTAGGAGTGATCACAGTTCACATAATGGTCAATAAACACTGTAGTTGAATTTCCTACTAAGACTACTGGAAATAGTGGCATAACTTGCTATCTATATCCCAGGTATATAATAGCTAGGAGCGATCATATCGCATATAATGGTTAATAAACACCTAGAAATAATCATTTTTGCTGAAACACCTGATTGTAAAATAGAAGAAATGCCAGTAAAAAGTATCTTGCTTGCCCAGTGTACATAAGATACATGTACTACAGTGCAAATGTGCAAGTGTCTGAAGTCAGGCAACGAGAAGCTATTTTTTACAATTTTCAACAATCCAACACCTCATAGAGGTGCTCAATGCTAACACCCAAAGAACATACGTACAGGAATATTTAGCACATAATCCTTTAAAGTATATAAATGGTATATACCTAATGGTGCAACCTGATTACAGCAATATGAAGACAATGTGCTATAAAAATAAAATTCACCATTGCAGTGAAAGGAATCCAAATTACATATCAACCATACGAAAACATCTGTCCCATGATCCAGCACAACTGCAGTATTAGATTGCATAGCAAGATCATATGCTGGCAACTCCTCGAACGTGCCTCCTTCACGGTGCATTAAACATCGGGGTGCAAGCATACGGAGCGACAAATCAAATGATGCATTCAAGAAGAGATTTCTCAATACAGATCTCTCATCTTCATGGCCAACTATACTTCCTAACAGCGGTCCCCGTTTAAGATGGAATAAGTTCTCAGGCAATGACGAGAGCTCCTTTGGTAACTGGAAAAGCTTTGATTTTGGCATCTGGGACCCAAATTTTAAAGCAATGTCCTTGACTCTCTCATCTACTGCAAGTCTCATGTCAACTGCATCCGAAGAAGTTTTGGCATACAGGAGAGTCCTCTTAGCAATAAGAACAGCAGAGACATCTTCTTGGATGCTCCCAAGATATGCAGAAACACTGTCAACAGTGGGCAACCTCACAGTAATAACTCTAGATATGTACACATCTGAATATCTAACTGCAAATTGGAAATAAACATGATCGTTCACAATATCGCCCTTTGTTTCCATGGACAATGCAAAACTCTGTGTTTCTTCCACACTATGCATATGAATGGAATAAGAAGAGTCGTTTTTGAATGATTCATGGGCATCTGTAGACGCCTCTTCTCCTGGTCCAATGACTTGGGTCACAACAATATCATTAGAACAACGTATCTCAAACAAACCATGAGAACCAGCTGCCCTCATGGTTTGCAAGTTCACACAAAAAGCCTCCCCAAAATCATCATGAAGTACTAGCACACCACCAGAAATTTTTGCTAGTGGCAATAAGACAGGAACTCTTGCTGGACATGTTCCAGCACAAAGAATGTCAACTATAGTGGCATGCCGGTGTGCCACTTGACCTAGATGCTCCATCCACTTCATAGCTGTTTTCTCCATATATGGGGAATTAGGATGAGTAAATGAGTGAGGAACTGATCCTGGACCATAGGTATTTGGACCACCAGCGAACACCAATATTTGGAATTTCCCCCAGACCTTTTGATAACTCCACGGGACATCTCTGCTGAGGGTCCTTGTATTATGGCAAGAGCTACCTCCACTGCTGTACCAAGGCATCGATCTCTAGATGCTTCTGGCAATTTAAGTTTGTATGGCCTTAGAGATGAAAAAATGGTGTGTGCAACAAGAAGTGAAGCATGAACAGGTGATAAGTAAACTCCAGTCCCATAAATCAAAGCTTTCAATGATTCTTCACAAGGTGATTTTTCACCTGGAAGAATGTCAGCAGATGCCATTGAACCCTCTGAAAAGTCATAAACCGAGACAGTCCGGCCATATGAAATGACCGCGATTCTTGTGATAGGCGGAAGAGAGTCGACAAAAGCATGTAAGGAGCCTTGTAAATGCTGGAGATGGGCTTCATCTAAGCACTCATCAATCACAAGAAATATAGGTGCTGACATTCTTGAATCAGGGACAGGCATAAATCCTGGTCTTTTATGCCCAGTCTGGACATAATCAATAGCAGAGGATGAGAGTTCTGGCCGGTGATGGAGATCTTCCTTGCTTGAGGCTATATATTCCCCATCACTGCTGTTTAGTTTCTTACAAATCCACACACTGTCATTGCCCAGAATTTAGTAAAATCTCACAATAAAGGTTTACATAAGCTCCACAGTTCTGGCAACGGTGAGGATAGCGTTGCACTACTTGAGGACCAGGCGCTATTTCTCTCCCAGGAGCAACCAGTGCTCCAAATCCCAAGCTTGAGACATTTGCGAGCTTTTCCGTTTCAATACCTAGGAAACAAAACAATGTAAAAAGTAAGACAGATAAATATTGTAGTAATAACAAGTAGCAGGTCTAGATTATGAGTTGAATAAAGAAGAAAATTGCGAGTCTGTAACTTTGCCAGTGTACCTTGTGAGAAGAGAAGAGCACATAAGGTGACTCAAAAGACGACTCATCAGTACCAGCTGAGGGATGCAGTGGTAGCTTAGCAGATCCATTCGAATAAACGGGATGAGATGATGTGGGCAAAGTTGAACCGGATGAAAATGGCACTGGCTGAGCGGATGCAGGGGATGTCCGAAAAGGAACTGCTACAGGACATAATGGGGAAGAGAAGACATGGGGGCGGGGTCTAGTACTGAATTGAGATGGAGTGCTAAACTGAGAAGTGCGAGTCCCTGTCGGAATTCCGTTGTCTGATGGCATAGAGCCTGGGGTTATTGCTGAAGGCAAAGGTCTAGGGTCTAGTTGGGGCCTTTGATGGAGAATTGAGGAGTAGTAGGTGGCCTCTCAGGGCGCGGTGTGGGTGTGCGAGGGTTGTATCCAAGTGGAGGTTGTTGTGGGGGAGTTTCCATTTATAGCAAAATAGCTGTGAAGAAATCAAATTCAAATTCCATCAATAAGAATTAATGCGTTGCAAAAAAGTGTTCAGAAACCATGGTAGAACTATAAAAAAGAAAAGTATAAACACACATCCATCAAATTTCTATTGTAATTCTGAGGTGTCAAAGTTATAAGGTGGTTGCAAACCCTGTCAACAATTAGTATAAATATACTACATGCATAGTCAAATAAGTCAATCTAAAGCATATTCAACCACAACTAAAAACCAATAGATCAATCAAATCCTATCTAAGGTCATCTCCAACGCAGCCCTCTATTTTTAGAGGGGAGCTCGGGAATATTCGGGCATATTCCCTGAATATATAGGGACGGAAAGAGGGTTGCGCTCTATTTAACAAAAATAATATTTTAATGTTAAATAGTAATAATAGTTTAAATATTAATAAACAATTTAAAAGTAAATTATACTGTTAGAACTGTCTCGCCGATGCCTTTTAAATGAGACTATTATTGAATGACTTTGGAGTCAATTTTAAATTAGTTTATTTTTATATAATATAAGAATATTATTATTAGTAAGCAAATACATGAAGATCTATTTAGCCCGTCCCAGAGGAACTACAAATAGAAATACAAAAATTACATTATACGAAAAAAAATATGAGAACAATAAACTAAAAATCTGGTAGGTCATTTCCATAGCCACCAGGTCCGTACTGATATCCTGACTGACCTCTACATCCAGCTCCTCCTGAAAATTAATTAGAACTATCGAATTGAAAATCCCTACTATTTCTATTAATGATTTTCTTTTTTCCCCTTCAAAAAATGCATGTTCCCTCACATCATGACTACTTCTGTAATACTACACAATATGACTGTGGAGGATGAACGGGAGGAATAACCATATGATGTTGATTTTATTCAACCTTCAAATGCTGAAGAGATGTAGAACGATGATACCGAAAGATTAAGAGAGTTCCTGACTATATAAAAAATCCAAGATCGGGGGGCTCACTTTGAACTTCGGAATGTGCTAATTGCACACTTATGACAGAGGCACGGTAATGAAAGAATGTATTTTTTCAAGTTCGGTGTATTTCAATTTCGATGTATTTTCAATATTGATAATGAAAATCTTAAAATTAATATTAAAATATTCAATATTAGTCTCATTATGAAGGTTTGGGCGAGACAGTTTCAAAGATATAATTTTTATTTAAAATAGATAAGTAAATTTAAAGTTATATTGATTTTAGATAATTAGTTTAATCACATTAAAAGATACATTTGGCATTCTTGAAAAGTTACATGAGAGTTTAAGGACAAAAATAATATTTTAAATTGTGAATAGTAAAATAGAGGGTCATCCCTCTAAATTTAAAGGGATTATGGGGCTTCCTCTATATATATCTATATTTAGAGGGGAAAATAGAGGGCCATTAGAGTGGTTTCCCTCTAAATATAGAGGAATAAAGGGCCATTGGAGATGGTCTAACGGCATGATGATATGTCAAATTTGGTCAAAATGCAATGAAGTCATGACCTTGATGAGCTAACTATAACTAAAATACAGCTGAATAAACCCTGTAATCTTCCACAAAATTTCAACTTTTTATGACTAAAAACCACAAAAATTGCAACAGTGACACCAATACCCGACCAACTGGATCTAGATAAATTGGATAAAGGCATCCAAGAGGGTTTATTGGGCTGTCATTCATCAATTAAGATCCAATTTTGATTAGAACCCAGAAAAACACCTCAGATTTAGGGTTCTGGGCAAGCTAGGGTTTGGGAAAAAAATCAGCAGAGATGGGTTAGTGATCGCGCACCTGAAAATTATTCGTGTCGGAAATTCAATAGATAGAGGGGGGGGAGTTCAACAAATCGGGATCCCCGGCGATTTGGACGAAAACGGGTCCCTTTACACTTTTTTAATTGATTTTTATTTACTTGCTAAAAAACATTTGTCTTTATTTCTCTTTACTGTTTGTTATCGCCGGGTAGAGAGAGGACCGGCTGGGCCCAGAGAAAATGTGGATTTGTCTTCACGCAATAAATTATCCCCAAAAAAGATAAATCACAGATTTACAGGAGATCTATATGTAAAAAGGTTAAATAAATAAAATAAATAAAAGTAAAACAGGGGGAAAATAAAATACACATCAAACTTGATATAAAAAAATAAAACTTGGGTAGAAAAAAGTATTAATAAATAGATTTATTTGAAAATTCATAAAACAGAAGAGGATACCTGCCATGCTAACCAAAAAAAAAAAATTTAATTGCTTCCTTATTCTTGAATCCGGTTATTGAATTTTTGATTGAGGGATTTAGCTTTATGCTAATTTTTGTTTTCCCTCCTTCTCTAATCAGGAGGAAATAAAAATGAGATTGGTTAATAGTTTAAATAGGAAAAAAGAAACCTTTTATGGCTGACAATAGAAGTACTTGTCAAGTTATTTGCTACTATTATTGAATTTGATTTGATTAAAGAAAAAGAAAAAATTTCCTTCGAATTTGACCGAGGATTGATAGGGGCAAAAAAAAATTTTTTTAATTTGAATTAGAAGAATAGAGACCTTTTAGTACAAAATATTATTTCATTTAAATATGAATTGACATATATAATAATAATAGTAGTAGTATACTAGTATCTTTGGGTTTGTTTTAAATGTAGTTTTCTGAAGTCGAGTCCCTTAACTCAAAAACACTAACCTGATGTTTGTTTAACATATCTATATAAATTTTTTGTTTGGGAATTTATTCATAATTTACTAAATCATAGTTAAAGTGCCTCCAAAATGTTGAACATAACTGCAGTTTAAAAAAATATATTAGAATAGATTTTTCTTTAACTCCAAAATTCGTAATCATCAATTGGTTAATCAAATAATAATTTATAAAACTATGGCTTCTAGTCTGCAAACTATAGCAAGTGAATCTCTAACCACAATTTAAAATAAACTACTTTAAAATGAAATCTGATTTAGAAACTTGAAAGTTAAACATGCCAGAATGATTCTTAAAAAGAATAATAATCAAGACTTATCGTAGTGAAATTTTCTCTCGTGACTCACATAGAAATTTTGTCCATCCGCGAGAGAGAGAGAGGAAGAGAGTAGCGTCGACTCCCTCCTTCTTCTTTCTCTCTCAGCCTCCTCTTTCTTTCTCTTTCTTCTTCCTGTTCATCTAATTTTTCTCTTGAACGGCCAGTCGATGGAAAACTGACTATGACGATATGTTAGCAATAATAATAATAATGAGGAGGAGGTGAAGGAGAAAGAACGTGATCTTTTGAGCCCATTTTTGCAATCCAAATAGCAGTATTATAGAGACTAATACGCAAAATTGCTATGTCTTTTCCTTGGTTTCAGATTAGTACGGTTTTAAATCCGTGACCCGACCCGTTTTGTAAACCGTTACCCTCCTGGCGCCTCCCTCCAACCCCCCTAAGCTTCGATCAAAACCCTAGTTTTGTTACAGCTGCAGCTTCTTCAAGGGATTAGGGTTTAAAAGTGGCCCCTAAAATTTCCATCTTCTTCATTATCCATTGAAATTTGCGGAGAAAATCTATAGATAGGTCTCCTTTGTATTGAACATCGAAGTGATCAAATGGAGAAGACTTCGTACATGAGATACAAGGGCAGCCGCCATCTCAGGCAGCGCCTCCTCCTGTCGACTCTCTCGCACAGAGCTATTATCATCGAAGACATCAGGTCCAACGAGACCCCGCCGGGGCTAAGATCCCACGAATATCGCTGCTTCGCCTGATCGAGAAGATCTCCGACGACTGCAAAGTCGAAATCAATGAAACCGGTAAGTTTTCATTCGTTTTTAGTGTTAAGGTTTGGACTCAAGGCTGGTTTTAGTAAAGTTCGCTTCTTCTTTTTTTTTTTGGGTATTATTTGGGTTTTAGGGACAAAATTGAAGTACAAGCCTGGAGTTTTGATGGGAGGGAAGAACTTGGTGCATGATTGCGGTGTTGGTCGCTCAATTGGTTACTTTCTCGAGCCTCTTGTAATCCTCGGGCTTAGAGGGAAGAAACCCCTCTCAATTAGGCTCAAAGGTTTGTCTTTTCCCCCAAAATTACTTAATTCTAAATGAATTCGTCTCATTTATTGAGGATGAAACCCGTGGTACCTGAATTATGGGATTTGGTATGTTTAGTACATTGCATATATTATGAAAACACAAGAATAATGTTTCTTTTGGCTACATTTTGCCCTCTATATCTAGCCTAAAGTTTGATAATATTCTATTTATTTTTTCTAGTCTCTGTGTTGGGGGACTTTTCTTCTCTTGTAGCATATTCAATGAATTTGATAGATTAACTGAAATCAGTCTTTTTTAAGTTTTCCTGGATTCTTTCCACTGTTTGATTTTGTGATGCCTGATATCTCGGTTCTTTTGTTTGGTTTCAAGGGTTGATTTATTTCTTTATTTTCCATGGTTCCACTGTTTGTATGGCCATTTGTGCTTAAATTTATTTGTGTTGTATATTATGCCATGTTTAAATGGTCAATGCACACAATTTGTTCTTGGCGCACACGCGTACACTCACATTGTTAGATTGTTGCAAAGGATCACATCAGTCTTCCAGTAGAATGTTATTATTGTTTTTTTTTTTAATCGGAATAGTGTTTTGTGTTATTATATCTACACCCTGAGAGGTTATTCCACTTTGAGGCAATACTTATATTTGTATTCATAATGACATGGACAAATCCATGCTTTGAATTTTAGGTACAATTACAACATGATGCTTTACTTGCAGGAATTACAAACGATCCCAAGGACCCAAGTGTTGATACTTTTCGTCATACAACATTTCATATACTCGAGCATTTTGGTGTTCCTAAAGAAGGATTGCAGTTGAAAATTGAAAGCAGGGGATCTCCTCCTCTAGGGGGTGGAGAGGTTCTTCTAGGAGTTCCTACTCTACCTAGCTTCTCTGTGAGTCTCACCGTATTTTAGTGCATGTCAAATGTATTCTTTTGTTCCTTTTTCATAACAATTGCACTCTAACTCAAATTCCTTCTGCAGGCAGTAACTTGGATAGATGAAGGAAGGGTTAAGAGAATTAGAGGAATAACATTCACCACTAAGGTATCGGCCGATTTTGATCATCGCATGATGTATGCTGCACGTGGAGTTTTTAATAAGTTCCTTCCAGATGTTCGCATTGAGAAGGACCATAGATCTGAACCACATGCTGGAAGGTAAATATTTCTGCCTGAGAACCCATCTGTCAAATGCTCTTGAGAACCACATGCTAGTTAATATGCTATACATTATGCCATTTTTAAAATGTGATGCATATTAATTCGCCTCCACTTTAACACTGGGTTCAGTTCATGGTTTCTTTCCCTTTAGTATGGTAAAGTCCCCCTTGTCAACACAATGAAAGGCCTTCATCCCATATGCAACAATATGGTAAGACATTGGCGCCAACTGAAAGGATAACATCAAAATTACTTTGGATATTTTTGTGACTGTTACTAAGTGGATACACATGAATTAGATGGGGAGATATTGGTTCACATGTGCTGGGAAACATCTTATTTGCATCCTAAATGTGTCCATGTTCTGCTTGTATGTTATTTTGCCCTTCAGCTCAACAAACTTGCTCCTATTTGCTTTGTCTTTATACATTACTGCTGTTGCTGCACTTGACTGGTTTGCTTATATGCATTCTGGTAGTTTTCCATCCACTGCTGCTTTATATGATTCAAGTATCAGATTGCAACCAATTATTGGTAAAAGTAATTTGACTTTCAGTGTCTTTTTTCAAATCTCGATCCTATTACGAAATGTAAACTCTGTAGCCCTAGTTTGATTCTTGAATAATTAGAATCAGTTTGTTTTCTTGCTTTGGTTTAACGATGATATGATGCAGGTCTAAAGGTTATGGTATGTCCTTAGTAGCTGAAACAGATTCAGAATGTTTCATCTCGGCAGACATTGCTGTTTGTTATCCAAAAGTTGATGAAATGGTTGTGTTTGAGGATTCTGATGAGAAACCAAAGCTATTGCCTCCTGAGGATGTTGGAGTTCAAGTTGCTTCTATTCTACTTGGGGAGATTGAGCAAGGAGGAGTTGTTGATTCAACACATCAGGTATGTATTGGTATAACATTTCTGTTTAGTATTTGAAATGTGTTAATATGGTTTCTTGAGAAGACAATTACTCTTTCATTATAATTTCTTTAGATATTAGATAATTTATTTATCAGTAGGGCTACAATCGGGTCGGGTTTGGGTACCCGAACCCTTCAAGGTTACCACTTTTGGAACGAAACTAGACCCTATTATGAATGGGTCCGGATCTGGGTCCGGGTCGGGTACATATTCTACTCACTAGGTTAACGGAGAGGGTATTTACTACAAAGACTCATACTTTACCTATTGTAGGCTGGTCCGGGCCGGGTCCAAGTCGGGTCCGGCGCTCGTATCGACTATATTTAAATCAAAAGAGTAACAAAAAAGAACAACAACCAAGCAATAACACACTAAATTCAAAAATAAAATTGAAACTTCAGGAAAATATGAATATTCTCCCTTTTGTGCCCCATAATGAGCCACTAGTACCTGTCCAATTCAACTTTTAGATTTAATTTAGAAGGATGAGGATGAAGGTGGCAGTTACTAAATGATTGAGGAAAAAAAGTGAAATGGACTTTGTTTTTTATTCCTAGGAGTGAAATATTTATGAATTTGTCATTATAATTGATGTTAGCTCATATTTTTTAATAAGTCAATTTATTTTAGTAATTAGTCAGACACAATGAAAACCCATTTATCATTATTAATATTATTATACTTAATTATTTAAGTAACAGGTATTTTGACGAGTCCGGCGTCTGATAATAGGTACTACCCGTCCTACCCAATACTAAACGGGTCGGGTCCGGAGCTAGGTCTGGATCTGGTCTACCTGAAAGGTACCCATACTTTACCTGATTTTACGAATGGGTCAAATTTTTAGACCAAGTATATACCCGCTCGTGAGTGGGTATGGTACGGGTCCGGGTCGTGTACCGTCTATTTGTGGCAGCCCTGTTTATCAGTAATGGCAGATGTAATCATTTATGTTACATCTAAGGTAAATATCTAAGGAGATTACTAGTGTGGTGAATATAGGACATCATTTTATCATAAGGTCTATAATCTAATCTAATTTGGGGCACTGACTGCAACATGAATTACAAGTACACTTCGTGAAAGTCCCAAAACATTCTTTAGGATGGAAACCATCAATTTAAAGGAAGCAGCCATCAGTCATTTCAAGTTACATATTTTTGGTAACAAGTCATAGAAAGTAAAAAAATGTACAATCAAAGGTTGATCCCAAGCTTTGTGCTTAAAAACCTGAAAATTTCATATTGTTATGGATTACACTAGAAAGTCAAAAAAAAAATGTATCAACAGAAGGTTGGTCACAAGACTCGCAACCTTAGTGCTGAGAAGAATGTGAATATTTATATATTCTTATGGTTTAGATCCATAGATAATGATTGTAAATTGTGGAGGCGCAAAGCGTTCTTCTTTGTGTCGTTCTTTGTTAGAGTTAACTGTGTATTCTAACTCTCAATGGTCTAATTTAGCTAGAAAGGCTAAATTTGTTAAAAGGTTTGAGAGACCAGGACAAAGCTAAGAATAATTTAAGGGACTAACATCAAAATCACAATATATATATATATATATATATATATATATATATATATATATATATATATATAGAGAGAGAGAGAGAGAGAGAAAGAGAGACTTGTGTCATTCTGGAAGGATTCGAGGTCGAGGCCTTCCCACTCAAACACCAACATCCGACATTCGAATACAAGATCCACTCCGTTGAAATTGATTATTATTCCAAGTATCTATAAACCAAAATCAAGTGTTTTGATTACTTTTTGCCCATGCATCAAGTAGAGGAAAAACGGACGGCCTAAATAGTTAGTTGGTTAGTATAACAGTGTAGAAGATTTGAAACCTAACAAAAATTAATTTGTTGGGATTTTAAATGTTTAGATCATGATCAAATAGCCGGATCGAGAATTTGTATGTCTAAAAACATAGATCTAACCAACTCAATACTTTCGGCCGTCCATTTTCAGTCACTTGATGGATGAGCAAAAATGATTCAAAACATTTGATTTTTGGTTTATAGATACTTGAAATAATATAGATTAACTTCAATGGAGTGGATCTTGCATTCGGATATCGAAGGGTTGTATTTGAGTGGGAAGGACTCGAGGCTGAATTATTCCCACTCAATACAACCCTACGACATCTGAATGTAAGATGGACTCCGTTGAAGTTGGTATATATTATTTCAAGTAACTAAAAGCCAAAAATCATATATTTTGAATATTTTTTTTGTCCATCCATCAAGTAGGCGCAAAATGGATGGCCGAAATAATGAGTTGGTTAGTTTAACAGTATAGAATATTTGAAATCTAACAAAAATTGGTGTGTGAGAGTTTTTAAGTGTTTAGATCATGATGAAATGATCGGATCGAGAATTTGTATGTCTAAAGATGAGATCTAAGAAATATATTATTTTCGGCCACCCATTTTGCTCACATGTGATGGATGGCAAAAAGTATTCAAAATACATAGTTTTTTTTTATTTTAGTTACTTGAAATAATGTAGATCAACTTCAACGGAATGGATCTTGCATTTGGATGTTATAGAGTTGTATTTTAGTGGAAAGGATTCAACCTCGAATATCTCTTTATATATATTGAGAGACTTGGGTCTTTTGGAAAGGATATGAAGATGAATTCTTCTCATTCAAATTCAATATTAGGTCATTCAAATTGAAAATCCACTCCATCGGAATTGATTTATATTGTTAAGAGTGCTTAAAAACAAAATTTTAAGTGTTTTGAATATATTTTTATTTATTCATCAAGTAAGCGCAAAATGAACACCCAAAATAATGAGTTGGTTAGTTTAACGGTATAAAATATTTGAAACCTAATAAAAGTTGGTGTATTAGAGTTTTTAAATGTTTAGATTATGATTAAATGGTCAAATCGAGAATTTGTATGTCTAAAGTCATATCTAAATAATATTGCTACTTTCAGCCATTCATTTTGTTTCTACTTGATGCATGTACAAGAAAATTATAAAATACTTGATTTTTTATTTTTAATTATTTTAAATAATATGGATCAACTTCAATGAAGTGGATCTTGTATTTGAATGTAGTAGCGTTGAATTTGAGTGGGAAGAATTCATGCTCAAATCCTTAAGAAGTAGCCAAGTCTCTCTCTCTCTCTCTCTCTCTCTCCTCTCCTCTCTCCTCTCTCTCTCTCTATATATATATATATATATATATATAAGCAACGAAAATTGTTTTTCGTGTTTTGTAGACATCAAATTTATCTCTTCTTATGGGTGTATGGCTTTTTTTTTTTTTATCAACAGATCGTTGCACTTTCACTTTCTTTCATCTAATGGAATTCATTAATGTGTGTCTCTTGTGTTGGCAGATATCCTAGTATAATACATTTATATAACATTACTGTGGTATAGGTTTCCTTGTACTAGTAGTCGGTATGTGAAAAATAAGAGAAAAGCTAATATTTCTATGCAGAAACACTGAAAATCAATGTAAGCAGTTTGTAGTAGAGTGTCAAGAATTAGTTGGGCTGTTCTGAAATTGATATGTTACAAAATTGTAGATGTGCAAGAAGTGAGGTGATTGTGGTTCACCAAGAGGCATACAAATACATTGAGATTTCATCGGAATTGTCAACTGTATAAATTGTTTGCATAGAGATCTAATTTTTTTTTCTTTCAAATTTTGGCATAGTGATAACTCACATCTCGTTTCTACTCTTTTAGCATAGTTCAATAATATTTTTCAATAGACAAAGTGCAACACTGCTTCCCCTTATGCTAAAAATGTGAACATCCAGATCTAATTCTCACGTTTTAAGGTTTCATATGAATAACCAAATATTTACTTCTCAATATGTTCATACAATTAGGCACATGTTATATATATATATATATATATATTATATATATATATATATATATATGAGCTTACTGTACCTCAGCCTGCGGGCTGAGAGAGTTTCTCAGCCTGCGGGACGTGGCTGAATATAGGCCACACATCGGTCGCAGAGTGTGGGCGCCAAAAAAAATCAAAAAATCCCGCCTAAACAATCGTGAATCAAAATGACAAAAATACCCCTTTTAAATGACGACTGCGACTTCTAGCATTCAAAAGTAAAAAAACATTTCATGGTCGCAGACTTAATACAGAATAAAGAATACAAGACAAAAAATGCTATCGTATAGCAATGCGACCTCCTTCGGTACTGCGATCAAATTCGCAATCTTCTTTCTCATGCCTTATGTAAAAGAAGTAATTAATATTATATCTACCGTGATACAACACCAGTCTAGAAAAAAGAGATGCACTAATGTTAATCTCGAGAAAGGAAAGATGTGCACCATACGTAATCTAAAGATATAGCCAAACAATTCTATAAAAAGTTAATTGTACTTCGGATTCTCCCGCAATAAATCTTCAATTAAATATAATTTTTTTTTACCACTTCTTAACATACTCAATCATCACCTCTAACAATTATTATTACTATTCATGTTCTTCCACAATATTCACGTTTATATAATGCTTGTTACTAGTATATTATCTCATACCTAAAAAACTATATTTTTGCTCTTCCTTTTCAATTTGATTTCAAAAACTTCCAAAAAAAATTCATTCTTGAATCATGTCTTCCCCCTCTTCTTCCTCTGAACACTTAGATTTCAACTTCAATCGTTCCCCCACCGGTCTTTTGTCTTCAGGATATTCTAGTGAATCTGATACCAGTCTGGACTTCACTCCTTTTGACTATCTCATTACATCAAATAATGTATTAACTGATCCTCCTATTCATGATGATAATGAAGTTTTCATGTGGGTTAGTGAAGAAGACATTATTCCTCTGCCACTTGACGGAGACATGCTTGATGAAAGCATGTCCTCTGATGCTGTAGGCTCGCTTCCTAGCAACGGGTCAGACGAAGAGCTTGATAGAGACGATCCATTCTGGGAGTTCATCGGTGAAACAAAAAACCTCAAAAACAGCAAGATGATGAGGAAATAAGTGATGAAGAGGAAGAGCAGAAGAATGAAGACGATGAATCTCCTTATGATGGTGATAATAACGAGGATTAGGATTTCCTGATCTTCTGATATTCAATTATATTTTGTCTTCTTTTAAAAGCTTTTAATTCTATTTTTTTTGTAAGGTCTCTTTCTCACTATATTAACTTATAAGCTCTTTTAATTACATATCCAAACTGCGACTGTTGCTCTTAAACACTGCGACCATAGTCGCAATCCTACTACGGATGCAATTTATGATCGCAGTTAATCATTTATCAGTTCCCAATGCGACTTTGGTCGCAATAATGTACTGTTTTGGAGTTCAAAGTAATTTAAAGTTATAGTGTATTAACTTTTAAACTGTTTTGGATAACTGAACAGTCACCTAGGAAGTATACAATTTTTGAGAAAAGATAGAAAATATATTGAGAGATATTCACGTGGTCCGAGAGCTTAAACCTTTTGGAATTCCGGGATTAAAAATATATAAAGGGTCATGAGCAAAGGATTAAAAAACATACCATCGTCTTCACCGGAAAGAAGCCAATACATTCAAACAATGTCTTCACCATCACCACCGTCTTCACCGGAAAGAAGCCAATCATCAAATGATGATTTTATGTTTAGTTCTGAAATAATGTCTCGCTACGTGTCAGAATCTAAGCTTGATACAGATGACCCTTTCTGGGAGTTCATTGATGAACCAAAACACAAACATGAAGAGGAAGAAAGCGACGATGAGACTGTACCTGAAGAGGAGGAAGAGACAGAAGACGAAAGCGATACAAAAGACGAAAGCATGACTCTTGACGACGAATCTGATTACGATGGTGATGACGACGATTAGAAGTTAACAAAATTGTATTTTGTTTTTCTTTTTAAATATATATAAATCTGTTTTCTAAAGTTAATTGTGTTAAATAAATTTTTTTACTACTATGTATTGGTTGAAATACTGCGACCATGGACGCAGACTTAATAAATACACTGCGACCTTGGTCGCAGTTGTTGGACTTTAGTCTTAATCAATAACAACACTGCTGTCTTGGTCGCAGTTTCTGACCGTAGTCTTAATAAAATAAACTGCGACCTTGATCGCAGTTGTTGGTGTTTAGTCTTAATAAAATACACAGCGACCTTGGTCGCAGTTGCTGGTCTTTACTCTTACAATATAGCAGTACATCACTGCGACCTTGGTCGCAGTTGGTGGTCTTATAAATAATCAACAACAACACTGCGACCTTGGTCGCAGTTGATGGCCGCAGTCTTAAAAAAATAATCTGCAATCTTGGTCGCAGTTGCTGGTCTTTAGTCTTAATATACAACAACACTGCGACGAGGTGACACGTCACCGCAGCAGTTGCTTAGTCGCAGTTTTTGGTCGCAATGTCGCCCCTGGTCGCAGTTCTTTCTGTTTGCACTGATAGTCTTATGCGACCTTGGTCGCAGTGTCGTCTCTGGTCCAAGCTGTTTTGTTTGCAATGCATGACTGCGACCAAAGGTCGTAGTTTATTAAAAAACAAACATGCTTTTTATTTATATTCACGCATTTATCTCCAGGCATGTGAAAATGATACAAAAAACGATCTCTTATACAATAAGATTGACTGTTACAATATAGCAGTACAAAGAAGATTAAACATCAAAAGAGCCCTTATTGAATAAGAGCAGTGGTGTTATTGAGGTCCCCGTGTATTAAAAAACTGTGGACGTCGAGGACCATGACTTCTTCCCTTGTGGACGAACATCGATCAAGTTCACCGGCCAAAATATACTCCCAGAGGCTCAGCGAACCTGAAAAAGGACAATCAAGCTCTGGGTCATCTTCGTGCATAGGGTCATCTTCATCCATGGAGGCAGGCCCCTGTTAGAGACTCTGAAGAAGGCGGAAATTCTCAGAGCAATTGCTCTCAAATGAAAACAGTCTAATTATGGGCTGTTAAGGGAGAGTGTGAGCCCTATTTATAGCCAGCCCATAATAACCATAATTAATGGTTCATTAATCAGAACCGTCGGCCTTAATGGTCTCAATGAAGAGCCGCTGCGTGGACAACAGCTTCGGGAAACAACGAATGGTGCGGGTTCGTCAACGTAGACTTGACGTTAAAAAGATCTCATAAAATCTTTATGACAGGTCGCGTCTCACGGAGTGACTCCAAGTCGCATCAGACAACAGACAACTTTTCATTTTTCATTTAGATTCAAAAAAATGACTTAATCCAAAACAACACTTAATAAAACAACAACACGGCGACCTTGGTCGCAGTTGCTGGCGGCAGTCTTAAACCAAAACAGCAGTGTCGACCTTGGTCGCTATGCATCTTAATCTAAAGGAAAACACTTACTTAACGTACTGCGACCAAAGTCGCAGTCAATGTAATGCAACCTTAAATTGCAGTTGCTGGCCATCTTTATCAACAACAACACTGCGACCTTGGTCGCATTTAACCATGTACACTGCGACCAAAGTCTTTGACTAAGGTCGCAGTTTAAATGTACAATGCGACCAAAGACTCTGACTACATTATATATAAAAAAAATAAACTATAAAGTAGAATTTTATCGCAGGCTGAAAACATTGATCTGAAAAGATTTTATATTTTCAAAAAAAAATTTATCCCAGGCTGAAAAGGAGAAACTAGATCTTTCAAAAAAGAGGTAAAGAAATACGGCGAAAAGTAATTTATATCCTATAAAGAGCGGCAAAATAAAAGGGGAGAAAAATAATAATAAACAATAAGGAAAAATTATCATAAGGGGTATTTGGTAATTTAACTTCTCCCTAAAAGCGGGCCGCAAGTCAGTGAGGTGACAAATCGAGCCACGTCACCGCAGGCTGAGAGAGTACTCTCAGCCCGCGGGCTGATATACATTTTTCTATATATATATTATATATATATATATATATATATATATATATATATATATATATATATATATTGAGATTTGGATGATTCATGTGTTAGGGATATACATTTTATTAAAAAAACTTTGTAAATGCTATTTGCACATGATTTACTCTGGAATTTAGCAACTACTCTGGATTGATGTGGAAAAGGCATGTTGGTGGTGGTGATGATGAATATTCAAATTTGGCCTTGTTTCAAATGATGCATACACAGCTTTTGTTTGCAGGGCTTGCTATTTCTTCTATGTGCTCTATGCCCAGAAGACTTTTCAAAAGTTCGTGTGGGAAAGCTCACACCATATGGTATTGAAACCTTGAGGCATATCAGAGATTTTCTTGGAGTAACATTTGTTTTTGAGCCAGATCTGGCAACAAATACTGTTATCGTCAAATGTCGCGGAAGTGGGTTGCCGAATCTCTCCAGAAGAATTTCATAAGATGTCTGCAACACTTTGGAGCGAGTCAGAAAATGTGACAGTCATTTGCTTCCCTTGTTTTCCCCTTGAATCATTACTCCACTTGTAAGTGCATATTTCTTTCAAAGGGTGAGTGTACCTGTAGTTCAGAAAGATGTAATTTTCTTAAGGGCTAATGCATCAGCAATTTAGAAAGGTGTAATCTCCAAGGATGAGTTGGTTTGCTGAGACAATTGTATTACATTTTTGTTAAGGCAAGACATGTTTTTGAAAGAAGAAAAATCCTTCTTGTTATTAGTTCTTTTTGATGTCCTGTAGTCTCTGGCTTTGAGTCTCGCTATCTTGTCATCTTTCAAATGTCCTCCCGTTGAAACGAATTTGTGTTTGAAGTTTTTTGTGGCAATAATTTCTCTCCTCCTCGGTTCATTTATACTTATAATTTGCCAATAGTTTGACTACAGGCATAATGCTAATCAGAACAGTTTTTATGTATTAATGCTGCGGGACATTTGATAGTGCTGTGAACTTTTAATTACACTAGTTATATTTTTCATCCATTTAAAAACTTTTTATCTTCATTAATTCTTGATGGACCTTCCAATAATTGGCACTTGAATTCCAAATTGCCTCTTCTACAAGGTCTCCTCAGAAGAGCTTTGTCATTATGGCAATGCTCACTGGAAACAACAAACATAGACGTGACTTATGGGCTGTACATGACTGTTGCACACAGATATGATCACATTGTAAAGCTGCATATACTTTTCACTACACCTCCTAAATAAGTGATTTCAAACAGATGAATTCACCACTGTGAAAAATAATCTCAAAAAGTGTGGAATGAATACTAATTTTGATGAAAGCAATTAGCTCTTTGAATGGATCTCTATGAAATTTAAACGCTTAACAAGTGCAGGCAAAGGATTCATGTTGTTGTATTTGTGTACCTCTGTGAAAAACCTTACAAAAATTCACATGCAACTTATTGAACAATAAATATCATATTTTCTCCAAAATACAGTAAACGTCATCCTAGCTCAGTCGCCTACTTTATCGCAATCGCAGTTCTGAAGCTCAAAACATTTCTACAAGCTCATGATATGAAAATTATTTGAATTTTAGTAAGAATACGTTCCATCTTTACATGTGCCGTTCTCCTTTGCTAACAAAGTTCCTGAAACTTGGCCTGATGCTCCATTATTTCCAAATAAAACAAATCGATCTCTAAACACTTCTGTTAAGAATTTGGTCATAAGTTACAAACAGCATATTGGTAACTCTAGTTCCAAACTTTTACGGGACGCGCTATCAGTCAAACTGGTTTGGAAACCGTTTTCCGTTGTTCGTTCTCAAAGTCTATAGAACTATCCTACATTAGTCTTCAGAACCACTGCTGCTATGTTACTGAAGTATTACACCATGAAGCAACTCTCTTGATCCTCCTCTCCTATGTAACTGCGCTCGCTCCCTCAACTCCTCAAAGGCACACATTGTTTCAGAGTCTAGCCCTCCTGCAAACTGCCAGGTAAAAAGAACCAGAAAGTTCAGTCGCAGGTCACACCAGCGCATGCATCCAAAGATTAACTTTCAACCTATGTGTAAATCTTCTGACCGGATTTTTTTAACCTTCAGATCAAAGGGAAACAAAATGAGATAATATTACTTGCCTGGTATGCCCGGTACGCAAAACGCACACCCTGAAGCAGAAGTGCTTCCTGTATTGATTCTCTCTCTGTGTGTCTTACCAATTCGAGTTCTGTTGACACTCTTTTGATGTAAACTTTTGCGAGTTTCACGGAAGCCAGCTTTATCTGCAAAAAAATGGTATTTATACCAGTTGTCATCTTCACAAAACAAAACTACTTTTCTTCCCCCCTTCATCATAAGACGTCAGCTATGAATGATTTTATGTGAGAAGATTTTTATGAAGGACAGAGCAAAAGTAGTACTTGTTGTGAACTTGACTGGGAGATCGAAGCCAAGATAATACTAGGCAAAGTAGAGCAATATATAAAACTTGAATGGAAGGCTTAAACAAATATAATGACAATACAGGAAATAGGGAAAATTACTAAGCAAAGGGCTACATATTATGTCAGAATAAGTACTAATGTATAGACTGGTTTTTATCATGAATGATTTCAACAAAATACTGAGAAACAGGATGAAACAGTGAAATTATCAAGTGCATATTCGCGCCAGTATGTGCTATGAACTTATGATGGCACTTCCCCCAACCAAACATTGCCCTGTCCAACATGGCCTGACACGACGTGCATGTCCGCCTGTGTCTGACAAATGTGCAAATCTTTATTCAACTAAAAAAATATGTACAAAGTGAAGTATTTCTTTTGAAAAAAACTTGATGTTTAATAGATCAGTATCTGCATCAGAGCATGACACTCTTGTCTGCATCTACAAATCATAGCTGGGAATGGTAACTTAGCAAGTGTCAACAAACCTTGCAAATTATTCCTGAATCAAGCATCCAGTCTATGGGAATTTTGCAGTCCTTATAAGAGAGTGTGGTTGTGTCTCTCAACTTAATTAACCTCTGAATGCTTCTCTCTGACCTGCCACCATGGTCAACGAAAAGGAAATAAGCTGAGATCTCAAAATATATAACTCAGAACATTATAAGCATAACATTCGTATTGGATTCTCCATACTCTCCATACTCACTTATCTAGCAAGGCTGTGGTCTTCTTCAAGGCAGCTTCGCATGAAAGAGAAACATCATCCTCAAAAGAAGAAACCTCATCTAGTAACCGTTTAAGATCTCGGTACTCAAAGCAGCTTCTCTCAATGCATCAGCTTTCCTTTCAGGCCAGTTGAAATGCTTCAATACAGCTCTCTCATCAGCCTGTACAAAACAAGATATAAAAATTGAAGAGCATAAGCATAATCCTCCAAGCATATTTTTAAAGAAGTAGAATAATCAAGGAAGAGAACAAGGAATATCATTGAGCATTTAGCTTCTCTCATTTAAATAACATGCCATGAGCAAGAAATTAATTTAATGAGCTTTGAAGCATGCATAATCTACCCATAAATTGCCAAAAATTATACAAATGAAAAAGGAAAATGGAAAAGGAAAATGGTTAGCCAAATAGGATCCCTGGAACGTAATCTTTGCAACCTATTGTAGTAAGAACCAGTAGTTGCCTTCACGGATGTCACAAACATCATGCCACAACAAGGCAAAC
Source organism: Agave tequilana (assembly GCA_038442645.1). Classification (NCBI taxonomy): domain Eukaryota; kingdom Viridiplantae; phylum Streptophyta; class Magnoliopsida; order Asparagales; family Asparagaceae; genus Agave; species Agave tequilana. Next base: position 29,263 of record JAVJIF010031893.1, on the reverse strand, counting down.
CACAAGGTGTCAATCTCACTTGAAAGGCCAATACATGATTTATCAAAACTCAAAAGCATGAAACCTTCATTAGGACTTCCAATCTTTAATAATGCGCAAACAAAGTCCTAATTCCACAAACAACATTCATAACTCAAAGAATTCAACTACACATCAGAAACCATTTATATAGTAATCGCTTGGATGGTGATGAGTTGCTAGCACTATACAGAGAAAAAATTATCATAACATCACATTATAGCCATTAAATATAGCCATTGATCAGTGAGGCTGTAAGCATTACCAGTGTAGAGAGTTGCCCATCAAGCCAATCAACAAATGATGGAACATCTTCAATATCAGAAAAGGTCGCAGATTGGACCTTCTGTATGAGATGATTGATGAAGTCTCTTTTCTTCTCCACATCTGCTTTAACCTATGGAAGCAGTTTAAGACTGATCAAGAGAAAAAGGAAATAATAAAAATGCACGATTGGCAAAAAAATCCACTAGAGATTTGCAAATCTTTACCGCTAATAAATGAGATGACCGGTTTTGGAGTTCATCAACAATGCTGCTATGAGCATTATTAACAACTGGACTAGCACAATTCTCACTTCCCAGATGTCCCTTTTTCCATCTCTCTTTGTTATTGAATGATAGAACTCTACTAAGGCCATAGGCTTTTGCATTGTATTTGCTCTTGAAGGAACACTACGAGGAGGAGGAGGTGGAGGTGGAGGTGGCACGGTACCTGGAGGCGCTCGAGGTGGAGGTGGAGGCACTGTCAGCCGAACTTTTTGCTGAATTTCTACAGATTTAACCCCTGTATCCACTGCTAGAGACTGCTTTTTGGCAGCTTTGTCCCCTTTGATAACTTCTCTTTTTACAGGAAATAGGTCTAATTTATTTGCAATGAGTTCACGTACATCCTTAAATTCAGAAGGTTTGGTTTCTTTGCTGATATGTCCTATCTGCATTAATTTTAAAAAATCAAATGCAACGGATGGTATATTTATTTAGAATTTATGAACTCATAGGGACAGGAAAGCTCCTACCAATAATCTCAACATCTTTAAGAACTTAAATACACAGATAATTGAAATTTAATAAAAGGCGAGTGACACAACCAAATTACAAAAACATACCTATTGATTGCAATTTTTGATCGAAACTGAAAGATATAGAACCTATACCTGACCACGCCTCTGGAGGGCTTCAATCTTAGCTTCAGCAGAGGAGAGATCTCTGCCAAGCTGTACGTTCTGTGACTCCAGATGACCATTATGGCTCTGCAGCTTCTCTATTTGGGCCTTCAAAGCTGAAACCTCAGATTGCAACTCCTTCACCATACTCTCACTCACATGAAGTCTTCTCTGCAAATCAACCTTCACTTTCCCATCATTCTGATACTCCGATGCCTTGCGATTAGTATCTGCATGGCGTTGCACCCGCGCATACTGTTCAACAGCACAGTTTCGCTGTTGATCCACAATCTTTGTATCATCCACTTCCCTTTCCTTTGGATCTCCCATGTTCTCCCCACCCTGCTTTGGCTTGTTAGGGAAAATAGGTCTTCTGATTCTGGAACTTTTATTTGCCTCTGGAGGAGAAGGTTTCAGGCTTGCTTTTGAAACTGATGAGGGTGTTTTTGAGAGTGGTGAGAGTGAGACCCCATTTGGAGAATCTACTCTTGAGCCATCCTTAGTTCTTGACACTCTAGCCCGAGTTGCGGGTATCAGAGAATGCGAGAAGTTTGAGGCCTTCCCTCTGTTCGGGAAACCTCTTGCTTCATGGCTCTCTGAGGAATGAAAGGATTCCGTGTTAGAATTAGAAAGGTGATGAATTTAGATCAAATGAACCATGAAAATTTCTCGCCATGATTGTAAGAAAAAGCTTGGAAGGTGGTTGTGGGCATATGAAAGATGTAAAAGGCCAGAAGCCACTGATTCTGGTTTTGTGTGCCAAATCTGGGATTCATCAATGGAGACAAGAAAAAACTGAGTGAATTCAACTGACAGGCGACAATCACAAAGAAAAAAGTACAGAAACCAATCAAATGAGAAATATTACCTAGCTGAGCTGGGGAATAAATTAAAGTGGTGTCTAGTGGTAGGGGTGCTAGGTCTATACAGATGAAATTATATTAAACAAGATATTGTCTTAAAAAGTGAGAAGGCAATTTGATGGGCATCTATAAGAGTAACAAAGCAAATTGAATCCAACAGACAGGTGAAACCGTGAAAGTAACAAGACTAAAGCAAATGAATAAAAAATCAAAAGGGAAGTAATACCTAGCTGGATTGTGAATATAATAGATGGTGGGTGTCTGGTGGTAGGGGTGATTGGTGCTTTTCCTATTAAATAGACATCGGCTAAAAGGGTGAAGAGCAGTCTGATAGGCACCAGGTAATTGCATGGAAGCATTCAATATTTATCCAATAGAAATCGGAGAAAATTTACTGTTGTTGTGCATCATTCATAAAGATTAATGAATTTAATAGAAGAAGTATCATGTGAAGAACCTTTTTTTTTTAATGATGCTTTTAGCCATTCATTGATCTAATAGTCATCTAAGTTTTTTTCATTTTTATTAAGTGTGTTCTTCATAATATACATATTAACATAGCCAAATTAAATATCGATAAGATATGCACGTCATGTGCTTTGAATATATTATACATCTATCTCTTATGTTAGGAAGAGCGAGATATGGAGCTCAGATGCATTTCACAGTGCCGACTGGCTTTCCACTCCTAGATAAACCATTTCCAGCCCTTACCTCTTGTTGACCTTTCGCTATTTGGCTCTACTCGTAGAGTCAACATGTAAAACAAAAGATTAATAAATCAAAGCATATGTTTTTACAAGCTTCTTTTTCTTAGTTAAAAAGAACTCCATGTGAGCTTCCGATCGTACCTTGACATTTGGTGATTTATTAGTACTGTGACATTATTGGTGTTAATTAAGTATAGAATGCGAAGAAGACTGTCCCTGCAATTAGCACTGAAGACAGTTGGGACCAATAACATTTCTCAGTTGTTATAAACAATGCCCCCAGACATAAACAAACAAAAAGCTAGCATTTTGATGCCTCTTAGCCTTCAACTTTATTAATGAGACATCCATATAATTAATTCGAGACAGGAAATTTCATATCATTGGATCCTTCATATAATCTCCCAATCTACTAAACTCCTATCTAGAAAGCTCTCAAGATTCTGCAATGTCTTAGCTGTTGTTTTCTTCTCTCTTGCTTCTGATGAACATTGCTTTGCAGTAGGACCACAATAAGACATGCTAACTACTCTCGCACCAATCTCTAGTCCGTTCACACAGAGTGGATTGATATAGCCTAAACTTGCCAATTAAATTTCAGGACCACCGTCCAAATAAATGATGATCCCCACACCTTGATAAAAATATTTGACCGAGAAAATGAGGCCTCAGAACCTTCAAAAAAGATGCAAAATCTGGTCTCAGGATGGCCATTAGCGCATACATCAATCATCACTTTATCATCAAGAATAGATTGGATTTTTCGCAAGGCTCCTAACTGATACATCAGGTCATCTCCCCCAAGAAACTATTTGTGTGCGCGCGCGCGTGTGTATTTTAAACTCTATTAATCAAAACACATAACAAATTAAACTTTAAAGGTTGTCGAATTCTGTATGCAGTTCTGTTGGCCAATCCATTCTGTCTGTTATCATTTATCAGACGGGCCATACCTATTCCTCAAGAATGTTATGTTAAAATCAAAATTGATCATTTACCTATTGAGGAATTCATGAATTATCTGCCAATATTAAGAAATGTATACTCATTTGTTGATTTTACACTTTCAAACCTGCTCATCTTAACGAGAATTCGGTTGTTTGTCTTGATTTCTCCCAATTCTGATAGATGCACTCCTAAATTTACGTCATGCAGATAACTTCTATAGCAGTAAACTTAGTAATATTTTTTGGTATTTTTCAGAAAAATTAAATTAGCATTCTTTCTCTACTTTATGTAAATTAAGAAATTAGGCCAAAAACTGCAAGCCTCAAATCTAAATTTGCAAATCTCCCAATTTTGCATAAACAAAAACAAGTGAAAATTTGTGCAACGGCCTAATTCAAATTTAAGCTGACATTTTCCATAAATATCAACAAAAAAATTGGATGAACATATGCCTAATGGTAATGTTAATAAACAATACTCGTAAATTAACTGTAAAAATTAGCCGTAAAATATTGTCACAAATACTTACCTTTTTCAAAGGGGAATATAATCGCATCAAAAGCAGCAACCTCCAGCTTTATTTGCCACCAAAAAAAAAAAAAAAAGGACAGACAGAAAAGCCTAAACCTTAATAATAATAATATTCTCTAGCCCATCACCAGATGCTCACTCTTCCTGCAAAATAATGGCACAAAAAGGTCAAAACATTACACTTGCCTGTCCTAAAGGAACAAACTTGCAAGTTTTGTCCTGATAATGGATGTTTTCTGCAATTTGCTCTTAAAAAAAGAGCTTTTTTCTTACTTCAACATAAAGCAAATAAAGATGACATTTTTACACTCTCTCCGTTTCAACAATCAATTCCCATTAATACTCAGTTAATTGGAAATTTAAGTTTTAAACTCCCCATTCAATCATAGCTGTAAATAAATAAAGAACACATGAAAAATTAAAATTTATTCTTTTTTTTTTCGATATTCGATACAATTTCTACACAAAAATTTTTTTTTTTTTTTCCCAAAAAATCTCCTAGGATTACCTTGAGGGGGAGCGGGGAGAATGGTGGCAGCGTCCGTTCAAATTAAAGAGCAGCACTCCTCTTTTTATAGCTGCATTTCGGTGTGGAAGAGACTGCACACCGAAGGAACGCTTGTGCAGGCGATCAGTCGCCGCCCACCTGGCAACATTCTTGACATGGACGGTAGATGCTGGGCCAAATAGGCGGATTTTGATTGGAGAGTGGGTGGCTTGGGAATTTTGGTGGAGTTTTAATTAATTAATTATTTGATTTAGTGTTTATTATAGATTTTGATGGGGATTGAGTGCGTGTGGAGTGAAGAACGGGCACGGTTATTGCCACCCAAAAATGAGAAAAACTCTCTCAAAGTATTCACAAGTGTGTCATTATATATATATATATGAGAAAAATGTATATCAGCCTGCGGTGACGTGGCTCAATTTTGTCACCCCCACTAACTTGCGGCCCGCTTATAGGAAGAAGTTAAATTACTAAATACCCCTTATGAAAAGCTACTCTTTCGGTAACTTTCGTTATTGTTTATTATTATTTGCTCACAAGGCAATTTTTGGACCGCTCGTTGTCAGATTTAGGTTATTATTTATTATTATTTTTCCCTTTTTTTTTTACCGCTCTTTATAGGATTTAGGTTATTGTTTATAAATTATTTACAGTGCAAATGTAAACAATGAACGACATTGCGACCAAGGTCGCATAAGTCTACAGTGCAAACATAGACATCTGCGACCATGGTCTACACTGCGACCAAGGTCGCAATCATCTACAGTGCAAACATAAACAACTGCGACCAGGGTCAATAATGCGACCAAGGTCGCATAAGTATACAGTACAAACATAAACAACTGCGACCAGGGTCGACACTGCGACCATGATCGCATAAGTATACAGTGCATAAACAACTGCGACCCGGGTCGACACTGCGACCAAGGTCGCATAAGATTACAGTGCAAACATAATCAACTGCGACCCAGGAATTAAAAAAATGACGTTAAATACACTGCGACCATGGTCGCAGGACACTACAACGCATATTGAGACAATTGCGACCCATGTCGCAGTATGTAATAAAAAAAAAGGACCTTTCATATACTGCGACCAACGTCGCATCGTATAAAATAAAAGACCAAAAAAAAAATTAAAACTCTATGATCTAAGTTGAATAGATCTGCAACTATAATTTTAACTACTGCGAACGAGTTCGACAAATAGTGTATGAAACAAAAATTTGGCTTAAAAAAATATTAGCAAGGTCGCATACATATACATCGCTTTTTCAAAAAATACTGCGACCATGGTAAAAATAAAAGGAAATGTTTTTACATTAGGTAAAAAGTTATGAGTGAGGGTATTTTCGGAAATACAATGTTGAGGTGACTGACATTAAATTAGGCGGGATTGTTCAGGTTTTTGTCCGCCAAAATTTATGACAGATTTGTGGATCTGATGTTGTCACGTCCCGCCGGCTGAGAGAGTTCTCTCAGCCGCAGGCTGAGGTACAGTAACCCATATATATATATATATATATATATATATAATATATATATATATATATATATATATATATATATATATATATATATATATATATATATATATATATATATCATTCTACTCTTGATGGAAAAACTCAAAATGCCTCATTCCTCCTTCCTCTTTCCTCCATCTCCTTTCTCCTCATCCTCTGGCAACCCCCCGTCCACCTCCCCCCCCCCCCCCCCCCCCCCTCCTCCCCCTCCCATCCCATCCGGCCTCCCTCCCTCTCCCCTCCCCTCGGCTCCCCCCCACCCACCCCACTCCCTCCTGCCCTCTCTTTTCGGTCTGATTCGATCGAACAGAGCTAAGTGAGGGAGTTTTCCGTGCGCGCGCGCGAGGGGGGGGGATCGCTTTTTGGTTGGGGGGGGATATTTGGCTGTTTTAAAAAAAATTAAGAATATTTTTATCAATTTTGAGGATGCTTTTTATCACTTTTTGGGGGTGGCAACAACCGTGCTCCTGAAGAACAGTCCACAAGGAAACGTTGAAAAGTGTTTTGAGAAGGTTGCGGGAGTGATTGGATTGATTGAAATGTGATAACAACCTGCCCAATTCAAGCAACCAGCCACAATGTTAAATCACATGATTACATGTGGATCTTGTGACATTCAAGCAACCCATATTAATCCTTCACAAGAGTAGTACACACAAATGCCCAGTTCTATCAGCAGCATGACAAACCTCACTGCTTAATTTCTGTCTAATATCCTTCTATTACGAGAGAATTAGCAGGTCCCCGTGGTTCTCCAGTCAATTGGCCTAAATCGGTTAGAACACTTTTCACGATCACCAGTTCGTATATTATTTTACAGATATTTTGACGTCGCTCTGATCAGATCTCAAGGTCCGCGAAGGCAACACTTGAGTTAATTAGAAGGAAAAAATTTAGAAAATTAGCAAACCAACTCTAATAGCCCCCCCGCTAAACATATTAAATTGTCATAGTTGAATATTGAAAGAGAAATGTCATAACGTGAATAGAAATTCAAGAGACTGAAAATTGTTTCAATATTTCTTAATCAAGCAACTTTCACCTACTTACACTGCTCCCTGTTAGAAAATTTGCTCTATATTTTACTTTTCTTAAAATCGAATATGACAAAACAAAATAAGAAAAGTTGTTACCGGACTCGGAGTAGTCGTGTAATCACTACCCAAAAAGATATATCACAAGGGAATGCAGCCAATCAAGACATATAAACCTTCTAGCGGGTACAAACCCCTCTCTACCGGATTCCCTCGTGCACAGGACCACCATGTAGACTTGACTACGAGCTGCCAACTCAACATGCCCAAACAAAAAAAATAAAGAATAAAATAAAATATAATTTTTAGATAGGTGGTTTGAAAAAAATAAATAGAAGGGAGTATGAGCCCTTTTCTTTTGCTGCTTCTTCTTCTTCTACGTAGAGGTAGAGATAAGAATATTGAAATACACCTAGGGGGGGGGGTGAATAGGTGTAAGTGCTAATCTAGAACTAAATGTAAAACTATGTGCACTAAATGCGGAAGCTAATGCAAATCTTGCAACACACTTAGTACAATCAACAAGTGTAGCCGAATTCCCCGTGAAGGGCTCTGGACTAACTCATCTTGATTCCCCTTGAATGGGTTGAGGTGCTATGTAAAGCTCTTGTTGATTAGGTACAAGTGAGGCACACACAAACAACCAAGCATATAAGATGAATAGGCAATATGAATTATGCAAGGCACAACAAGCAATATATGATATGAATGAAGTATGATGCTTTGCACAAGTAAATGAGAGAGAGTTAGAGAGACAATGGATCAATCGCAAAGGCCAAGATATGTTTCGAGGTTCGAGCACCTTACTCTACATCCCCGCCTATACCACCGTGTAGGATTTCCAATCCACTATCTCCCACCGAGGGAACCTCTACCGAAGAGGATTTGTTACAACACTAGGAGTACCAAACTCCTCTCAAACAACCACCTCACAACCGAGGGGTAGGCCCGTCGCCAATACAACAACCAATTCACCTCACTCTAGAGGGACACAAACCAACAACCAACTCCACCTCACCAAGATGGAGCAAACACCAATCTCCACCTCTACCTAAGAGGGAGCAAATCAACAACCCAATTACACAACCTCAACCTCTACCAAAGAGGGAGCAACCAAGAAATCAAGGGTTTACAATAAGTGGTCTCTTTCAACCACAAACCTCTTTCCTTTTTCTTTTTCCACAAAAACAAGATCCTAATAGATTAGGATAGTATGATATGGCTCAAGTGTGGAAAACTAGGTGTTTTGAAAAACAAGAACACAAAGAAAATACTTGAGAAAAATTCTTGTAAAAGATATAGAATAGAAACCAATACAAATATCCCAAATCCTATTTTCTTTGATTTTTCCAAAAACCTAAAACAAAATGAATGAATCCTTTTTGCACAAAAAAAACTCTTTTGAAAACACTGTTAAAACACTAGTAAAGGTCAGGAAATTTTGGCATAAAAATCTTGAGGAGAAACTCCAAACAATGGGGTTTATATAGGCCAAATTCAAAACTAGCCGTTAGGCTGACGTGTCAGCCTGACAGGCCTGGCGGTCGACCGCCCGGTCGACCGTTAAACGGTCAAAAATATGACCGTTGACAGCTGCCGGTCGACCTGGCGGTCGACCCAAACAAACAGAGACCAATATGGTCACAGTCGGTCGACCGCACGGTCGACCGTCTACAGAAACAGCCGACGTGCACGGTTTTGTGCACGTCCGGTCGACCGGACGGTCGACTGGCCGCTTGTCCCGGTCGACCGTCCGTGTCGACCGGCCCCAGCCTGGCAGGCAGCAAAATGGGTCAGATTGGAACACATTTTTCGAGCTGAAAACGTTCGAATTTGGGAATAAGTATATAGGATAAAGTTATAGATATTGAAGTCTTCTTTCTAATGCAACTTAAATCAAATCAATATCAATTTATATGAGAAAGTTATGAACAAAACACTGACAGGTGTCAAAACAGAAACTGTAACCTGTTTTCAGAACAAGGACAGATTTCAACCAAATATTTGATAACTTTAAAATTAGAATCTGAAAAAGGTTATTAAATAAGAAATTTATATCTGAAAGTTATCTTTAAAATGCAAGTTAAATCATGTTATTTGAATATAAAAATAAAAAGTTATGATAATAACTATAGAAGGGTGTCAAGCAGATCTGTAGAACTAAAACCGGTTCAAATCCAAAACCCGATACATGTAATTGAAATCCAAATCCGATTCAATCAAAAACCAAACATATTGAATTTATGTGTGTGTATTGTGAACTTGAGCATATCATACTATTCTAATCTTTACAAATGGATCTAAACACACTATCTAAACTAGGATACCTAAGTCTTCTTGATGATCTCCATCTTCAAGTAGACTTGCTCCCAAACGCAATCTACCGAGTGCAAAGGTATATCTTTAAGCTTTAGCACCGGAATCACCATGATAAGCTTCCAAACACCTCTTGTTGAAGCTATCACCAAACTAATATCCTGCTAATGATCTGAAACTTAGAATCACAAGATTATTAGTAAATAACTACATGAGTGAGTCATCATCAAAACTAGAGTGGAAGGCCTTTGGGCCAACAATCTCCCCCTTTTTGATGATGACAAAACTCATGGAGTTATATATGCATGCATTAAACTTAAGCTTCAAAGAAGCTCCCTCTTAACTCATGCATAAGTAAATAAACAATAAATATGCAATGAATGACAATGCATATAAACATGGTGCTCTAGATACCAATGACATATTCAAAATAAAAACGTGTTCTACATACCAATTAAAACATCATAAACATCATATATGCAAAAATGTAAGCATGCATATAAACAAAACACAAATATTTCTCTCCCTTTTTGTCAATCATCAATAAAGGGGTAAGAGCATAAAACATATTGATACTTTCTCCCCTTTTTGTCAGAAACAAAAAGATCAAGAAGAGGTAATCAAAACAAATATGATACCAATTCAAGATATGACAATAAGGTGCATATTGATACCAAATGAAATAAAACATATATCACAAAATAATATATGCAATATTCATTTATGAAGAGGAAGACGCTAAGTTAACTCCCCTACATATATGAGTTACATGAAGAAAGGAAGACACGCCCTAATTCACATAACACAAAATATGTAATGCATAAAAGGAGATGTGAAGCTCCCCCTACACACGTGTACCACATAAGGAAGAGTTGTCAAGCTCTTCAATACAAGATACACTCAACATGAATTTATACACATATAGGCAATGTAAAATAAATATGTTTTTCTTAAACAAAATTTTGAGATACCAATTAAAACATTTAACATAAACATCTTGATATCATTAAGAGAAATGTGTTCTTTTAAACATATGATACCAATTTGAAACTATATTTTAACATAAAGTAAGGGAGTGGAAATCAAATACCAATTGAAAGACAACATCAAATTTTCTCCCCCTTTATGAAATACCAACTAAACATATGCATAAGCTTGTTAAGATACCAATTGAAAACAAATCAAACAATAAAAATTTTTCAAGCTTAGCATAAACAAGTATATATACGTATGAAAATTAGATACCAATTGACAATGATATTCTTGAAAGAGTAAGCATACATATACAAAACATATATGAGTATACAAAAAGATCAAAAATTGATACCAATTGAAAGTGTTCAATGATACCAATTGAAAGAATAGGGTCAAGTGTATATCTCATATTATAACGAAGAATATGAACTAGTTAAAATGAAAAGTTTTGTTAACTAGTACGAAATCCTTCAAGCAAGGAATAAATACAAATCATTTTTCATAAAAATGAAATCCACATGATAATCAACACTCTAATCCAATTAAGCATAAAAATGTCTCATGAAAACAAAACATGAGCAAATAATAAATATGAGTGTACAAGTCAAGTATGGAGATCACAATCATGAAAATTTGTTCAATTAAGTTCAATTATTCCTTTAAACAAGAAAACTAAAAATTAATATTATTTAATCTTCAAGGCATATGTATGTCTAATACAAACCAAAGTATACATACATATCCAAGATACAAACGAGTTCACAAGGATATATGCATGAAGGCACGTGGCTCAAAAAGGATATTCATGTATATCTAATAGTTTGGACAAGGTAAACATATACATGAAGTTTAAATACCAATTTAAAGAAAACATGAAAAGCATGAAAAGTATGAAAATTTAGCTTTTCATTAAAACAATTTGATACCAATTCTTTTCAAGGTATATGTATGATTTGTCAACACAAGAAGTATACATACATATCCCTTAAACACATTTTGAGTCCATAATAGATATTTGCATGAAAGGCAAATGACTCAAGGGGTATACATGTATATCTTCAAGTTTGGCAAAATACACATATACATGAAATGAAAACTCATAATCATAAAAACAAATTCCAAAAATGGAATACAAGTTTAAAATGTATGAGTCATCAAAACTAGACTATACTAGCACATCTAATGGGAACAAATAAGCATTCAATCCCAAACATATATAGATTTATTTGTAGCCCATCATATGTACAAATATAAATCCTAGTTCTTAATGAAAACTAACATCTAAACATATATTTAAAACATGAAGTATCAAAACAAACACGAATATTATTTTGCTATATAAAACAAGCAAAGATTCATCAAAAATTCTTTTATCAAACTTCTAGGTATATGTATGATTCATCCAAATTTAACAATATACATACATATCCCAACCGTAAACGAGTCTATTAAAAGTATTTGCATGAGGCAAAAGACTCATGGATATACATGTATATTTATTAGGTTTGAATTCAAAATACATATACATGAAGTAAAAACATGAAAATAGGCATAGCAAGTATAAATGAAGGAATCATCAAAACTAGCTTATACATGTGCATATAGTGGGTACAAATGAGCATGAAGTGCAAACATATAAAAGTCAATTTGTTCTCACTATGTGTACATGCATACATGCAAGTTTTGATAAAATCTACATCTAAACTAGTTTATACCACATAAAGCATAAAACAACAAAAAATCATCATGAGAAAACTAAAACATGATTACTATGTAAATTCACATGTATTTGATTCATGATGTACATTATAGCTAAACAAAAGGTGAGAACACTAAATATGAGTTTATATAAGCATGTGTGTCTCAAATACTATACATGTATGTCAAGGATCTAATAAACATGGCATTTACACACTAATCCATAGACAATGAAAACATGCTATAAAACAAATGAATATGAAAGCATGTAAACAGTAATAAGGAGTTATGTTACCAAACACTAGAAGGCAACTCTCCTATCTCCAAAACATGGTGGTCCTTTCCACCAAACTTCCCTTGAAAGTGATGCATCCAATTGATTTCCATGAAGCTCGGAACGCATTCACTCCAAGGTGTCATCACTCTCACGTCATGTGAGAGCCCACACCTACATCGAAAATAGGAGGGGTGGTCTTTGGTACCCATTGTCATTTGGGTTCATGGGGGTTAGTCTCATTTCTAACCCAAACAAAATTCTTTGCTAAATTTGGAGTATGTAATCTATCATAGCAAAATCTAGCAAGATGGCCCTTACGACCATAATGTGTACAAGTGTACACATGAGCATACGTGTGATGGTGTCCGTGAGGAGCATGTGTATGCCGTGGAGGGTGTGCATGAAAAGATGGAACTTGTTTCTTACGAAACAAAGTTTCCAAACGTGTATGCCCTTCTACACATTGGCTCAAAGTGGAGCCCAAACAATCTACACTCTTCTTAAGCAAACAAATATCATCATTGATTTTAGAAGAAGAGGTACATGCATTAGGTGATGGAACTACCCTAGCATGGCAAACATGTGCATCAATCTTATTTTGTAAAACAATATTTTTCTCTAAACAAACATCCAAATCATTTGACATAGAAAATAATCTTATTTTTCAAAGCAACATTCTCTTTTAAAATAAAATTTACTTTTGAAGTCAAGTTTTCATTTTTCTTCAAAAGTATTTCACAATCATTTTTATTTTTCAAAAATTTATTTTCTTTTAATGCAAATTCTAATTGAGATCTCAATGAATCCCTTTCATTATAGACCTCAACCTTCTCTTGCAAAACATTATCAAGTCTAGAATGCAAACTTTTATTTTCTTTTTCAATGTCTAGACTTTCCTTTTTCAAAATCTTGTATTTTTCAATCAATTTTTCACAAACAATAGAAAGTTCTTCATTCAAGGCATGGGCATCAAGATTATCACATGAAGAACTAGAGCAATCATCACTATCTAAGTGAGTTTCCGATTGTACCTCAAGGGAGTCATTCTCTTGGATCATGAAGCATTGTGATTCGGATTCTCCACTAGATTCCTCTTCCTTTTGGATTTGCACTTGAAACTCGGAGGTGGTGGTTGTTGTTGACAATAGATTCCACACTGCAAAAGCGGAATCAATATTAGAAACACGCATAAGATAATCTTTAGGTAAAGTGCTTCTAATAGCCTCAAGGGCTTGTGCATTGGCCCCTATATGATTACCATTACCAAGATAGCATTTCTTTGTAGCGGCAAGAAAGACATGCAAGCCTAGGGTTTTCAAATACATGGACATCCTATACTTCCAAATGTCAATGTTGGAACGGTCAAAGTTAGGTGGGGTCATGAAGTCCATGGTAAACTATATGTATGCAAACAAGCAAATGCAAATGAAAGATTAGCAAGCAAATGGATCTCACTCCTAGGATGTTAAGCCTAATATCAGGAGCACTAGCTCTGATACCAATTGAAATACACCTAGAGGTGGGGTGAATAGGTGTAAGTGCTAATCTAGAACTAAATGCAAAACTATGTGCGCTAAATGCGGAAGCTAATGCAAATCTTGCAACACACTTAGTACAATCAACAAGTGTAGCCGAATTTCCCATGAAAGGCTCTGGACTAACTCATCTTGATTCCCCTTGAATGGGTTGAGGTGCTATGTGAAGCTCTTGTTGATTAGGTACAAGTGAGGCACACACAAACAACCAAGCATATAAGATGAATAGGCAATATGAATTATGCAAGGCACAACAAGCAATATATGATATGAATGAAGTATGATGCTTTGCACAAGTAAATGAGAGAGAGTTAGAGAGACAATGGATCAATCGCAAAGGCCAAGATATGTTTCGAGGTTCGAGCACCTTGCTCTACATCCCCGCCTACACCACCGTGTAGGATTTCCAATCCACTATCTCCCACCGAGGGAACCTCTACCGAAGAGGATTTGTTACAACAGTAGGAGTACCAAACTCCTCTCTCAAACAACCACCTCACAACCGAGGGGTAGGCCCGTCGCCAATACAACAACCAATTCACCTCACTCTAGAGGGACACAAACCAACAACCAACTCCATCTCACCAAGATGGAGCAAACACCAATCTCCACCTCTACCTAAGAGGGAGCAAATCAACAACCCAATTACACAACCTCAACCTCTACCAAAGAGGGAGCAACCAAGAAATCAAGGGTTTACAATAAGTGGTCTCTTTCAACCACAAACCTCTTTCCTTTTTCTTTTTCCACAAAAATAAGATCTAATAGATTAGGATAGTATGATATGGCTCAAGTGTGGAAAACTATGTGTTTTGGAAAACAAGAACACAAAGAAAATACTTGGGAAAAATTCTTGTAAAAGATATAGAATAGAAACCAATACAAATATCCCAAATCTATTTTCTTTGATTTTTCCAAAAACCTAAAACAAAATGAATGAATCCTTTTTGCACAAAAAAAAAACTCTTTTGAAAACACTGTTAAAACACTAGTAAAGGTCAGGAAATTTTGGCATAAAAATCTTGAGGAGAAACTCCAAACAATGGGGTTTATATAGGCTAAATTCAAAACTAGCCGTTAGGCTGACGTGTCAGCCTGACAGGCCTGGCGGTCGACCGCCTGGTCGACCGTCAAACGGTCAAAAATATGACCGTTGACAGCTGCCGGTCGACCTGGCGGTCGACCCAAACAAACAGAGACCAATCTGGTCACAGTCGGTCGACTGCACGGTCGACCGTCTACAGAAACAGCCGACGTGCACGGTTTTGTGCACGTCCGGTCGACCGGCCGGTCGACTGGCCGCTTGTCCCGGTCGACCGTCCATGTCGACCGGCCCCAGCCTGGCAGGCAGCAAAATGGGTCAGATTGGAACACATTTTTTGAGCTTAAAACGTTCGAATTTGGGAATAAGTATATATGATAAAGTTGTAGATATTGAAGTCTTCTTTCTAATGCAACTTAAATCAAATCAATATCAATTTATATGAGAAAGTTATGAACAAAACACTGACAGGTGTCAAAACAGAAACTGTAACCTGTTTTCAGAACAAGGACAGATTTCAACCAAATATTTGATAACATTAAAATTAGAATCTGAAAAAGGTTATTAAATAAGAAATTTAGATCTGAAAGTTATCTTTAAAATGCAAGTTAAATCATGTTATTTGAATATAAAAATAAAAAGTTATGATAATAACTATAGAAGGGTGTCAAGCAGATCTGTAGAACTAAAAACCGGTTCAAATCCAAAACCCGATACATGTATTTGAAATCCAAATCCGATTCAATCAAAAACCAAACATATTGAATTTATGTGTGTGTATTGTGAACTTGAGCATATCATACTATTCTAATCTTTACAAATGGATCTAAACACACTATCTAAATTAGGATACCTAAGTCTTCTTGAAGATCTCCATCTTCAAGTAGACTTGCTCCCAAACGCAATCCACCGAGTGCAAAGGTATGATCTTTAAGTTTTGGCACCGGAATCACCATGATAAGCTTCCAAACACCTCTTGTTGAAGCTATCACCAAACTAATATCCTGCTAATGATCTGAAACTTAGAATCACAAGATTATTAGTAAACATAACTACATGAGTGAGTCATCATCAAAACTAGAGTGGAAGGCCTTTGGGCCAACAAATATGAGTATGCATGTTTATAGATGAAGTGCTCATGTACATACTATCATACTAGTAACAATAGCATTAATGGAAATAAAGACCATAATTAGTTATAAGAGTAGTAACTTCTATGATGATAATTTAATCAAGTCAAAATGACATGTTGTTAGACTTGATAAATAGCAATAGTTAAATTATTAAATTATTAAATATATCTTAAATAAAATTTCACTTTTTATATAAAATATCCAACAATCTCCCTCAAAAGAAAGAATTTCTGAGTAAAACAAAACAAATAAAAAAATGTCTAGGCAACGTAATCCTATGAAATATTTATAGGGAGTTTTCAGCTTTGAACCAACACTTGGTGACAATTATTGCATCCGGAGGTGACGGTAGTGGACCTAAAACCTTGACTAGGCACTTTTATCAAGAGTTTGACAAAAGCATACATACCATGCACTTGATACCGAATTTAATGAGGAAGCTAGAGAGTTAGCCCATCTCCTTTGTCGCAGCCCCAATGGCGTCCCTTACGCAGGTGGATCTTTTAGGGAATGTAAGAGACCGGAAGAACCTCGTTCTATGTCTCGAATCCATTAAAGTTTCTAAGATAAACCCATGTCTCTATGGAGCAACTCTATCCTAAGGTGAGGATTAGGAGTGCCTTACTCCAACGTAGACTCACAAGTTTATGAATGCTCTCTACGCACTATCACTCTTCACTTCTTTCTACCCTTTGAACTTCCTACAGAGAATCCCCCATCAAAAACGTAGGGTTCCCACCCTAGCTTATTGGGCTTTTAGCCCACCCCATTATTGACGCATGAAGTCCTAGCAAATTTCATATTCTGCTTCGGTAGACTCTTGATCTGCTAATATAATGCTCTAGAGTTTAAATGCATATAATAGCTTAGTGTTTCTTCACAAATCTGTGCTCTTGTACCAGCATGTACATGTTTCAATTTTGCACAAAGATGACATTAGTAATTTTTTCCCAACAATAATATCAGTTATGTCTTTGAAAGGATATACATTTTGAGCATAATTTATAAATTCTTTACAATGTTAATTTGATATAATAATATTAAAAAACATCAAATAGAAGGTGTTTAATACAACAAATATTAAAAGACAATTATTTCTTTTCATGTCCTTGAAATCTAAGCACATCAACCAATAAATTTTCTAATATGACACGTTAAGTGGAAAAATGATTCATGTTATCAAGTCTAGACTTTCACTATTTTATTTTGTGAAATACTAATAATATTACAATTCAAGCACTTAATATTAATCTCTTTAATGCATTACCTTTTATCAAAATAATGATGATGCCAAGATATTTACAAATTATTTTTTTTTCCAAATATGAATGGCTGCATGTTGGTTCCTTGCTGATAGCAAAGCATCCAAGCATGCAATGCCATTTCATATTTAAATTGCATCTGAACTTAATACCTCTTGAGCACATCATCAGTATTTAAAGTTGTACTCAATTTGAAGAGAATAGTTAGACATTTCTATTCAAAATTATTTACTTGAAATTTCAAAGAGAGTATAATGAGAGATTAGTACACATTTAGACTTATAAATCTCTCTTAAAAAAATTAGAATGAAGTTAGTCATAATAAAACTCATATCTAGATTAAACATGTGTTTAAAATCATAAAGAGAAATAAGTTAGTATTTAAGATGCAATCAGAATCATTTAATGCCACATATAGGATTCATTTCTCAATAATAAAGCTTGTGATCTCATTAAGTGTCACATTATGACTATCTATAGACAAAATAATCATGCAATTCAAAAAGATCACAATAAAGTTCTAATTTGTCAATTGTCAAGAGAGAGATCAACATGAGCAATAAATTCTAGATTCTTTAATTTCTTAGAATACATGTTTAATCTATTTTCATTCTTGTAGAATCACTCGCAAGACTTATAATTAAAATATCAGAAAAGTTAAAAATTTATAGTCCACTTGTTATTCAATCCAAAGTAAATAATCCATCATTTCACAAATAAAAAGAATATGAGCAAAAACTTTTTTTTTTGGTATACAACAGAAAAAAGCCCATGATCAAACATCAAATATTTTAAATGTGGTGACTAGCTTAATTCAGTAAAATGAAAAAAATATATATATATATTATCTTGTCATTAAGATGGATCTGAAGATCAACAAGGAAATGAGTAAGTTAAAAACATTAACATCAAGTTTGACTAAAATAAAATATAGCCACCACACAAAGTTTATGATAGAATGTCATTCTATATGTCCATATTTGGTTGGATGGTATAATTTAGAGGTAGCAAAAAGTAGCATCTATTGACATGAACTCTTTAATTGATTAATTCCCACTCATTTATGCAATTAACAATTAACAACCAAACCAAGGTCTTGAATCATGAAGAACCTTTGTAGGGTGGTGGGAGTGGAATCCTAGTCTCTTTTTGTCCTATTTTTTTTTTTTAAATTTTATTCTTTTAAATCTTTTATCAGTTTGGTGCAATCAGAATCCTCCCTCTGGAGTATCAAAGCAGTCTCATTATATTATATAAACACACCAAATTAGAATCTCAATTTAGTCAAGATTTTGGCAAAGAAAGACCATCAAATTAGAATCATAATCCACCGAGACCTTTGTTAAAAAGAAAAAAGTTAAAATACTATATCTCATTAAAAATCTAAAATGATTAAATGATTGACCGATGCTTAACTTAATTGTGTGGGTTGACGGTACATTTACACACATATGTTTTTACACAGTAAATTTAAATTGTTCTTCAACTTTAAAATTATTTATGCATTTAACTTTTCATTTTTCTTATTTTCGTATGGTTCTTTTCCTACACATTTTCTTTCTCTTTGATTTTTAAGTGATACATAAAACAAGTTTTTTATTTTTCACATGCGTTGCATCTTCATTTTTCTAGTATCTTACTAATATATAATTATAGATTGTGTGTGTGCTGCGCGCGCGTGTGGGGGGTTGCCTTCATCAAATTTTGAGGTGGAAATATCCGCTCCCGTCTAAGACTCGTTAAGTCCAAAAAGTAGGAAATCACAAAACATTTGATTATTTATTTCTAGTACTTTTAGATGATTTAGATCATGTCGAATTGTTTGAATCTTCCATTTTTCATTTATGCTTCATAATAAATAATTTCCATGTGATATCATCTATATTGAAATGTAGATAGGATGCAAGTCAAATTCTCTCTTTTTATGTTTTCTCTCAAAAATGTTTCCATCTTTGATAGGAAGGTGTAAGCAGAACCATAACAGAAATGAAGGCGAAACGTAAAGGAAAGTTAAAAAGGGGGAAATGTAAATTTTAAACCACACAAGTTACATTTTATGCAACGTGCAACTCAAGTGATCTTCAATACATTTTTCTCTCAAAAAAAACACTGACAAGAGATTATGTGCTTATGATATTATCTGTCCCTGCAAAGGACCAATTTCTTTCAAACAAAACAGACTTGTTGTTGAGGAGAGAGTACAGTAGAGGAAGTGAAGTCATGCCAGGTGCTGTTGAAGGCTGCCAAGGAGTCTACGACGAAAGGCGACGGAACAGCAGGCAGGAAAAACGAAGCAGCAGCAGAAAAGACAGTGGTCGGTCGACCGGGTCCGGTCGACCGACGTGCACGAAGTGCACAGGTGCTTGTTGTGCTTGGAGACAACAACCCTTAGAAGATCCAACCTGATCTCAATCACCAAGAACAATGAAAACAAACTAGAAGAACAGCCAATCGCAAAAAACAAGATCTAACGAGGTTCGGCCAACTTGCCTACGTCCTCGGGGCAATTCACGGAGAGAGTTTTCTTTATGGAAGATGGATTACAATAGCTCTTGATCTCTATCAACACAAGAGAGTCCGCAGCTATATTTTGTCTAAGCACTCTGACCCTAGAAAATTACAACCAGGGCTTAAATACATAACTTCCCGAAACAACAGATTTCGCCCAAACCCGACTGTCGGTCGACCGGCGGTCGACCGACTCCCTCTTACGGTCGACCGAGCCGGTCGACCGAAACAAACAGAGAGTTGGGTTGCTTACAGAGACCCTTTCCGGTCGACCGGTCCGGTCGACCGACGCAACCAAGACCCTCTTCGGTCGACCGGTCCGGTCGACCGAAGAAACCTGGGAGCACCTGTGCACTTCGTGCACGTCGGTCGACCGGACCGGTCGACCGACCACTGTCTTTTCTGCTGCTGCTTTCGTTTTTCCTGCCTGCTGTTCCGTCGCCTTTCGTCGTAAACTCCTTGGCAGTTCCTCAACAGCACCTGGCATGACTTCACTTCCTCTACTGTACTCTCTCCTCCAACAATTCTCCACCTCGGTGAAGATTGTTAAATCTGAGCCGAACACCGACTCGAAAGCGGCTGCACCAATTGGTTGCCTACGTACCCCTTGCCCAAGGGATCAAGCCATTCGTAGTTCATCCACATGAGCTTCAGCAAGCTCAATTCACCTGAAGAATCTGGAGCAAGTCTTTGCAGTGTGCAAACTTTACTCCCGACACCACCTTTGTAAGCATATCGGCCGGATTCTCCGAAGTATGAATCTTCAATAAATTGATGTCATCTTCCTCCAGAATCTCCCGAACAAAGTGATACCTGACATCGATGTGCTTCGTCCTTGCGTGGTAGACTTGGTTCCTTGCCAAATAAATGACACTCATACTGTCACAGTGTATCTTCAAGATCTCCTGTTCCACTCCCAAGTCATCTAGCAATCCCTGAAGCCAAATCGCCTCCTTCATGGCCTCGGTCAAGGCCATATACTCTGCCTCTGTAGTCGACAATGCGACTGTGGACTGAAGTGTGGAGCGCCAACTCACCGGTGCCTGCGAGAATGTGAATACATACCCCGTCGTCGACCGGCGTTTGTCAAGATCACCTGCATAGTCCGAATCCACGTACCCTATGCATTCTTGCTTCCCAGTGTTGTCCTTCTCAACACGAGGCCTACATCAACTGTACCCTTGATGTACCTCAGGATCCACTTCACTGCTTCCCAATGACCCTGACCTGGATCATGCATATATCTGCTAACCATGGAAACTGCCTGTGATAGATCAGGCCTTGTACACACACCATTGCATACATCAAGCTTCCCACTGCATTGGCATATGGTACATGAGTCATATGTTCACGCTCCTGAACACTCCTTGGAGACATCTTCGCTGACAACTTGAAGTGCGGCGCCATTGGTGTACTTACAGTCTTTGTATCTTTCCCGATATTAAATCTCTGCAGTACCTTCTCCAGATAGCCCTTCTGAGTCAAGCTAATCCTCCAGCTTCTCTGTCCCTTGTGATCTCCATACCCAATACTTTCCTTGCTTCCCCCAGGTCCTTCATCTCGAACTCAGACGATAAAGTCTTCTTCAGAGAATCAATTTCAGATCTTGACCTAGAAGCAATTAGCATATCATCTACGTAAAGTAGTAGATAGACATACTCACCAGATGATAACTTGTTGTAGTACACACATGGATCATAATGGCTTCTTGTGTACTTCTTCTTCCTGATGAAGCTGTCAAATCGCTTGTACCATTGTCTTGGAGACTGCTTCAAACCGTACAGTGATTTCTTCAGCTTGCATACCAACTCCTCTTTCCCTGCAGTTTTGTAACCTGTGGGCTGGGTCATGTAGATCTCCTCCTCAAGATCGCCGTGGAGAAAGGCGGTCTTCACATCAAGTTGGTCAAGGTCCAACTCGTTCTGTGCCGCCAAGGCCAATAGGATCCGAATAGACGAGTGTTTTACAACTGGGGAGAACACCTCGTTGTAGTCGATCCCTTCTCTCTGTGCGTAGCCTTTAGCCACCAGCCTTGCCTTGTAGCGCACATTGTCTTCTTGGAGTGATCCCTGCTTCTTAGCAAATACCCACTTACACCCTATGGCTTTCTTCCCCTTGGGCAACTTGGTCAGTTCCCATGTGTTGTTCTTATAAAGAGACTGCATCTCTTCATTCATGGCCCCTTTCCATAACTCCGCTTCTGAACTGATTTCAGCTTCCCTGAAAGTAGATGGAATGGCTTCTTTAACAACTGGAAGTGCATGTGCAATCACCATGTCTGTAGTGAGCCAGCCAGGTCTCCTAGTATTCCTCCTTGGTCTTCCAACTGCAGTGGAATCTGGAACTTGATCACCAGTATCCATAACCTGTTCCTGATCCTCTTCAATAACCTCAGCATCTTCTTCTGCAACTTGATCACCTCCCTGTGTCACCTCAGGAATGATCCTCACAGATACTGAGTCTTCTAGAGATGGTGGATCTGCATCACTCTCCACCTGCTGCAATAGCTCCTTGGTCTTCTTAGTCTCCACCTGCTGAGAGACTGTAGGCTTCATCATCGAGGCCTCATCAAAAGTGACATCTCTGCTGATTATGAATTTGTTGTCCTGTTGGTCCCAGATCTTGAACCCCTTGGTTCCTTTCTTGAAGCCAACAAACACACCTTTCTTCGCTCTCGGATCCAATTTGTCTTCTTTTACGTGATAGTAGGCTGGACATCCAAATATCCTGAGCACATCATAATCTCCTGCAGCTTTACCAGACCAAACTTCAAGGGGAGTCTTTCCCCTATTGCAGACGACGGCAACCTATTGACGAGATGGCATACATACCCCAAAGCTTCAGCCCAGAACTTCTTTGGTAATCCTGCATTTGACAATATGCACCGAACCTTCTCTAGCAAAGTTCGGTTCATTCTTTCAGCCACCCCATTCTGTTGCGGAGTTTCCCTTACTGTGAAGTGCCTCTCTATGCCCTCATCAAGACATAGCTTCTGGAAAGGGTCTGACTTGTACTCTCCTCCGTTGTCAGAACGAAGGACCTTGACTTTTCTTCCTGTACTCCTTTCCTGATTAACCTTCCACTTCACAAACAATTCTAGGACTTCATTCTTGTGTCGCATGGTGTACACCCAGCACCGCCTAGAATAATCATCGATAAACGACACAAAGTAATGGGTTCCCCCTATTGATGCAGTCTTTGTGGGTCCCCATACGTCCGTGTGAACATAATCAAGAATGCCTTCGGTGCAGTGTGAAGCTGTATCAAACTTCACCTTTGTCTTCTTGCCTATGATGCAATGTTCACACAGATCCAGTTTGCAGGTCTCTGCACCCTTCAGTAGCCCTTTCCTCACAAGAGCTTGCATAGATTTCTCCCCTGCATGTCCCAGCCTCATGTGCCATAGCCGGGTTAGATCTTCCTTCTGACTGGTCGAAGCTGCCACCTGCCCTGTCACTGTACTACCCTTCAAGTAATACAAATTATTCCTGCGGTTGGCCTTCAACACCACCATTGAGCCCTTCGTCATTTTAAGAACACCTTCTTTAATAGACACTCCGAGCCCTAATGATTCCAAAACACCCACTGAGATCAAGTTCCTCTTCAGCTGAGGGACATATCTCACTTCCTTCAGCTCCCTTACCATCCCGTCGAACATCCTGATAGGAATTGTGCCTACACCCTCCATGATGCATGGATGATCATCGCCCATGACGACCGAACATCCCTCCAGCTTCTCAAGACTAGTAAACCAATCTCGATTAGGGCATACATGATATGTAGCACCTGTTCCAGGATCCACTCGTTTTCCCCCGAGTAACCTACAACAGGAGTAGTAACTGAAAACGAGAATACCGAAGAATCTGAATCTGAATCCTCTGCCTGTGATTTATTGCTAGCCCTTTGTCACTCTTGCCAGATTTGCCTCAGATTTTGATTCCTTCTTCTTCCCCTTGTACTTTGGACAGTCAACTTTCCAGTGCCCAACTCTTTGCAATACATGCACTGGTCTTTCTTAAGACCCTTAAGCCAGGTCTTGACTTCGATCTTCCTCTCACCTCTTTGCCTTTCCTTGATGAGCTCCTGCCTCTTACCTCCAAAGCCTCTGCTGATGAACTAGATCTCCCAGAATGTTTCTCATTCTTCCTTTCTCATAACTCATCAGTGCTGACGATATCTCATCATAGTCTAAGGTTTGCCTTCCATTTATGAATGTCATTGTAAATATTTCATACTCCTCCGGTGGAAGAGAGTTCAGAAGAATGACTGACTTGTCTTCCTCACTTATAATGGCACCACATTTAGCAAATCCGTAAGAAGCTTTGTAAACCTGTTGAGGTGCTCATTTACTGTGCTTCCCCTCTGCATCCTGAACAAATACAGCTTGCTCTTAAGCTGCAGCCTTGACTCCACGCTCTTTGTCAGGTACTTCTTCTCGAGGGTATTCCACATATCCTTTGCTGACTTCTCATGTTGAACAGAATATTTGATATCTTGTGACAAACATGAGCGAATCAGGCCACATGCCGACCTATTCATTTTTGCCCACTCATCATCAGTGGTAGTATCCTTCTTCTTCTCCAAAAGGAGCGTGTCCTCGAGGTTCTGTGCATTCAATGCATCCATAACCTCACACCTCCACATCCCGAAATTGTTAGTTCCATTGAACTTAACAACTTCAATCCTGGAGTTGTTCATTGTTTTAACAGACTTAGATTCCTCTGCCATTGAGATCCTTTCCTTGACCCTCTAACTATGCGGAAGATCAAATACTTGCAAAATAGATCTATTTCTGAGATAAAAAGTGATTTTTTACTCTACCTTGAAACCCTAGCTTGAGTTTCTCACCAGATCTATTCCACCCCTGATTCAACGAGCCCTCCCTGCGTCCACCTGAGATCGACACACGATCTCCTTGAACACCAATGCCTCTGACCTGAGATCGACACACGATCTCCACCTGATCAGATCTGGAGCCCTTCGAATCTTCAGAATATCCCAAGCGTAACCTGAACGCTCTGATACCACTTGTTGTGCTTGGAGACAACAACCCTTAGAAGATCCAACCTGATCTCAATCACCAAGAACAATGAAAACAAACTAGAAGAACAGCCAATCGCAAAAAAACCAGATCTAACGAGGTTCGGCCAACTTGCCTACGTCCTCGGGGCAATTCACGGAGAGAGTTTTCTTTATGGAAGATGGATTACAATAGCTCTTGATCTCTATCAACACAAGAGAGTCCGCAGCTATATTTTGTCTAAGCACTCTGACCCTAGAAAATTACAACCAGGGCTTAAATACATAACTTCCCGAAACAACAGATTTCGCCCAAAACCCGACTGTCGGTCGACCGGCCGGTCGACCGACTCCCTCTTACGGTCGACCGAGCCGGTCGACCGAAACAAACAGAAAGTTGGGTTGCTTACAGAGACCCTTTCCGGTCGAACGGTCCGGTCGACCGACGCAAGAAGAAAACCTAGAAGAAACCCTAATTTTGGCCCTTGGCTCGCCTCTGGACCAATCTGGTTGCCTACGTACCCCTTGCCCAAGGGATCAAGCCATTCGTAGTTCATCCACATGAGCTTCAGCAAGCTCAATTCACCTGAAGAATCTGGAGCAAGTCTTTGCAGTTGCAAATTTTACTCCCGACACCACCTTTGTAAGCATATCGGCCGGATTCTCCGAAGTATGAATCTTCAATAAATTGATGTCATCTTCCTCCAGAATCTCCCGAACAAAGTGATACCTGACATCGATGTGCTTCGTCCTTGCGTGGTAGACTTGGTTCCTTGCCAAATAAATGGCACTCATACTGTCACAGTGTATCTTCAAGATCTCCTGTTCCACTCCCAAGTCATCTAGCAATCCCTGAAGCCAAATCGCCTCCTTCATGGCCTCGGTTAAGGCCATATACTCTGCCTCTGTAGTCGACAATGCGACTGTGGACTGAAGTGTGGAGCGCCAACTCACCGGTGCCTGCGAGAATGTGAATACATACCCCGTCGTCGACCGGCGTTTGTCAAGATCACCTGCATAGTCCGAATCCACGTACCCTATGCATTCTTGCTTCCCAGTGTTGTCCTTCTCAAACACGAGGCCTACATCAACTGTACCCTTGATGTACCTCAGGATCCACTTCACTGCTTCCCAATGACCCTGACCTGGATCATGCATATATCTGCTAACCATGGAAACTGCCTGTGATAGATCCGGCCTTGTACACACCATTGCATACATCAAGCTTCCCACTGCATTGGCATATGGTACATGAGTCATATGTTCACTCTCCTGACACTCCTTGGAGACATCTTCGCTGACAACTTGAAGTGCGGCGCCATTGGTGTACTTACAGTCTTTGTATCTTTCCCGATATTAAATCTCTGCAGTACCTTCTCCAGATAGCCCTTCTGAGTCAAGCTAATCCTGCCAGCTTCTCTGTCCCTTGTGATCTCCATACCCAATACTTTCCTTGCTTCCCCCAGGTTCGTCATCTCGAACTCAGACGATAAAGTCTTCTTCAGAGATTAAATTGCAGATCTTGACCTAGAAGCAATTAGCATATCATCTACGTAAAGTAGTAGATAGACATACTCACCAGATGATAACTTGTTGTAGTACACACATGGATCATAATGGCTTCTTGTGTACTTCTTCTTCCTGATGAAGCTGTCAAATCGCTTGTACCATTGTCTTGGAGACTGCTTCAAACCGTACAGTGATTTCTTCAGCTGCATACCAACTCCTCTTTCCCTGCAGTTTTGTAACCTGTGGGCTGGGTCATGTAGATCTCCTCCTCAAGATCGCCGTGGAGAAAGGCGATCTTCACATCAAGTTGGTCAAGGTCCAACTCGTTCTGTGCCGCCAAGGCCAATAGGATCCGAATAGACGAGTGTTTTACAACTGGGGAGAACACCTCGTTGTAGTCGATCCCTTCTCTCTGTGCGTAGCCTTTAGCCACCAGCCTTGCCTTGTAGCGCACATTGTCTTCTTGGTGTGATCCCTGCTTCTTAGCAAATACCCACTTACACCCTATGGCTTTCTTCCCCTTGGGCAACTTGGTCAGTTCCCATGTGTTTTCTTATAAAGAGACTGCATCTCTTCATTCATGGCCCCTTTCCATAACTCCGCTTCTGAACTGATTTCAGCTTCCCTGAAAGTAGATGGAATGGCTTCTTCAACAACTGGAAGTGCATGTGCAATCACCATGTCTGTAGTGAGCCAGCCAGGTCTCCTAGTATTCCTCCTTGGTCTTCCAACTGCAGTGGAATCTGGAACTTGATCACCAGTATCCATAACCTGTTCCTGATCCTCTTCAATAACCTCAGCATCTTCTTCTGCAACTTGATCACCTCCCTGTGTCACCTCAGGAATGATCCTCACAGATACTGAGTCTTCTAGAGATGGTGGATCTGCATCACTCTCCACCTGCTGCAATAGCTCCTTGGTCTTCTTAGTCTCCACCTGCTGAGAGACTGTAGGCTTCATCATCGAGGCCTCATCAAAAGTGACATCTCTGCTGATTATGAATTTGTTGTCCTGTTGGTCCCAGATCTTGAACCCCTTGGTTCCTTTCTTGAAGCCAACAAACACACCTTTCTTCGCTCTCGGATCCAATTTGTCTTCTTTTACGTGATAGTAGGCTGGACATCCAAATATCCTGAGCAACATCATAATCTCCTGCAGCTTTACCAGACCAAACTTCAAGGGGAGTCTTTCCCCTATTGCAGACGACGGCAACCTATTGACGAGATGGCATGCATACCCCAAAGCTTCAGCCCAGAACTTCTTTGGTAATCCTGCATTTGACAATATGCACCGAACCTTCTCTAGCAAAGTTCGGTTCATTCTTTCAGCCACCCCATTCTGTTGCGGAGTTTCCCTTACTGTGAAGTGCCTCTCTATGCCCTCATCAAGACATAGCTTCTGGAAAGGGTCTGACTTGTACTCTCCTCCGTTGTCAGAACGAAGGACCTTGACTTTTCTTCATGTACTCCTTTCCTGATTAACCTTCCACTTCACAAACAATTCTAGGACTTCATTCTTGTGTCGCATGGTGTACACCCAGCACCCTAGAATAATCATCGATAAACGACACAAAGTAATGGGTTCCCCCTATTGATGCAGTCTTTGTGGGTCCCCATACGTCCGTGTGAACATAATCAAGAATGCCTTCGGTGCAGTGTGAAGCTGTATCAAACTTCACCTTTGTCTTCTTGCCTATGATGCAATGTTCACACAGATCCAGTTTGCAGGTCTCTGCACCCTTCAGTAGCCCTTTCCTCACAAGAGCTTGCATAGATTTCTCCCCTGCATGTCCCAGCCTCATGTGCCATAGCCGGGTTAGATCTTCCTTCTGACTGGTCGAAGCTGCCACCTGCCCTGTCACTGTACTACCCTTCAAGTAATACAAATTATTCCTGCGGTTGGCCTTCAACACCACCATTGAGCCCTTCGTCATTTAAGAACACCTTCTTTATAGACACTCCGAGCCCTAATGATTCCAAAACACCCACTGAGATCAAGTTCCTCTTCAGCTGAGGGACATATCTCACTTCCTTCAGCTCCCTTACCATCCCGTCGAACATCCTGATAGGAATTGTGCCTACACCCTCCATGATGCATGGATGATCATCGCCCATGAAGACCGAACATCCCTCCAGCTTCTCAAGACTAGTAAACCAATCTCGATTAGGGCATACATGATATGTAGCACCTGTGTCCAGGATCCACTCTTTTTCCCCGAGTAACCTACAACAGGAGTAGTAACTGAAAACGAGAATACCCGAAGAATCTGAATCTGAATCCTCTGCCTGTGATTTATTGCTAGCAGCCTTTGTCACTCTTGCCAGATTTGCTCAGATTTTGATTCCTTCTTCTTCCCCTTGTACTTTGGACAGTCAACTTTCCAGTGCCCAAACTCTTTGCAATACATGCACTGGTCTTTCTTAAGATCCCTTAAGCCAGGTCTTGACTTCGATCTTCCTCTCACCTCTTTGCCTTTCCTTGATGAGCTCCTGCCTCTTACCTCCAAAGCCTCTGCTGATGAACTAGATCTCCCAGAATGTTTCTCATTCTTCCTTTTCTCATAACTCATCAGTGCTGACGATATCTCATCATAGTCTAAGGTTTTGCCTTCCATTTATGAATGTCATTGTAAATATTTCATACTCCTCCGGTGGAAGAGAGTTCAGAAGAATGACTGACTTGTCTTC